>CM049813.1:5298455-5545194 GCA_027422405.1 Ptychobarbus kaznakovi
AGTTAAAGATTACTACATTGTAACAAACTTTCTATTAATCAAATAATCTTAAAATATACAGTATATATCATGCTTTCCACAAAAATATTAAGCAGTTTTCAATATTGATTTTAATAAGACATTTTTCTTGAGCATCAGATCAGCATATTAGAATGACGTGAGGACTAGAGTAATGGCCGCTGTTGAAATTCAGCTTTGCCATCACAAGAATAAATACAAATTTAAACTATAGTAAAATAGAAAACAGTTAATTAAAATTGAAATAATGTTTCATGATATTATTGTTTTTACTGTATCTTTGATTGGACAAATTCAGCTTAAGAGACTTCTTTCAAAAACATTTAAAGAATCTTATCAGCTTTTGAACATTAGTCTACATCGAACAGCCACAGAATTGCCATACCTTTGCTGTACTGTATTGTAATACTATAGTACATTTGTTGGCGAAAGTGATTGCAGTAATATTATTTTGATCAGAACATGCATTAGAAATTTTGTAAATTGATTTATGTAATCAGATGTTCATAGGCAACATGCAATTGATGAACAAGCAGCAGTGAAGATCTTGTTGCTTCAATTATTTTCTATTTTTGTTTCTTTCTAGGAGATGCTTGAAGCATTGAAATCTCTCTCTGTGTTTTTCACTGAGAACAGTCTGAGAACCAGGAGGAACCTCAGAGGAGACATAGAGAGACGCAGCCTGTCCATCAATGAAGAGTTTGTACGGATATTTAAAGAAGTGAAGGAGGTAAATTCTCAGTTACAATTCTATACTGCAGCTCAAAATGTATACTTAAAAAGCACTATATATATGTATAATCAAAATCATCCTGTAATATTACATATATGCCTGTGAGACTTTTTGATGATCAAAAACTACTGTACTATTATATTTTGAATTAGTTTATTTTTATTGTTTTTATTTGAATTTTAGTTAGTCTTAATTAATTTGGTAGTGTTTTTGCATTATTTTTGTTTTAATATTTCTATTTAGCTTTCATTTATATTTATTTAAGTTTTAGTAATTTTACAAGGTACATTATATTCAAATTACAAAGTGTATTTATGCATTTCACTTCTATACTCTAGCTAACTGAAAACTATTTGGTTGGTGTTGGCAATAATAATTTTTATTTTTTAAATTAAGACTAAAATTCAAATAAAAAACTATAAAAATAAACAAATTCAAAATATTAACAAAATATATAATAGTATATCAACGATTATAAAATAACGTGGATTTTTTATGGCTTTGGAGAAAATCATCTGAATAAATGTAAAGATGATGCTGTTGAGGGGGTTTACACAATAAACTTTGCATACAACCTCTGCAGCACTAATGAACCTCTGCTGCAATATAGGACTTGAGTGTGTCTTTATGCTTCAGGAACTAGAGAGCGTTCATGAAGATGTTCAGGCCATGAGCTCCTGCTGTGAAGAAATGACCAACACGTTGAAGGTAATTATTTGTGACACTCTCTGTGGAATCCAGGCTAAAATCTCAAAATCTAATAAGGAGATAACGAGCATCAAAGTTTGATTTCTACAATTAATTTCACTATAATTTCAATCTTTGACATGACCTTACTCAGTCAATATTAAAGATATAATGGTTAAATTTTCACAGAATGTTCTTTACCATATGAAGAATGATTTTTTTTGTAGAAAACAGCAAATCACAAAAAAATGACTATAGCTGGGTTTTCACAGAGAGGGTCACATTTATGTTTGCATTTATTTAGCAGATAGTTAAATTAGGGTTGGGTCAATATACGAAGCCTCGTCTAGAGTAATGGCTGACAGACATCACGATGTTGAGCCGGCATTGTGATCATCCACCCCCCCATTTTTTAATCCTAAATATGCAGGGCACTGAAACCGCTTTTGAATGAGCGCTCTTATTCTACTTTCACTTTTGAGATTTCGCGATCACACAGACTCTACGGAGCAGCAGTACCATACATTTACAAGATTGGATGTTTGTCAGTGGTGCTCAGTATCTGCAAATAAGTATCTGCAGCCGTGGCCTAATGGATAGAGCGTTGGACTTGTAACCCGAGGTTGTGGGTTTGAATCTCGGCTCCGGCAGGAATTGTTCACGACTGTGGTGAGACCCTTGAGCAAGGCACCGAACCCCCAACTGCTCCCTGGGCGCCGCAATGTCGGCTGCCCACTGCTCCAAGTGTGTGTGCGCACTTGGATGGGTTAAATGCAGAGAACACATTGTGTATGTGACAAATAAAAAATTCAAATTCTCTCAAATCATTCGCCATTGTCCTATCAGTCACCTCTCCTTACTCTTTGTGGTAAGTTAACTTTCATGTACGGTAACAGGCTGCTAGCAAGCGGCATATGCCCCTTTAGTGCAGCGGTTCTCCATTCCAGTCCTCGCATACCCCCGCTCTGCACATTTTGTACGTTTCTCTTATCGCTTCAGATATTTGTACTATTCGACTGTAAGTGCCTTGCGAAGTGGTCATCACATCACAGGATATTCCGCCATAATTCCAGTTCGAAACAAACGTATATGTTCCATTCAAAGGGCATTGAAGTGTGCGAGACTTGAATTTAAATTGTATTCATTTACAGAGGTATATTGTCACACATCGCGCTTCTCTAGTAAGTTTCATCTGTGTGTGTGTGTGTAGACGCTGCGCTGCACAAATCTGTGAATGAATGTTCCAAAGTGAAGTAAACTTCAACGGATTTCCCCTTTTCAGGGAGTAAGGAGCAATGGACACTTTGTAGGGACCATGTAATAACTTGAGAGGCATGATATCTGTTCAAGAGAGCATTTATCTACAACAGACCATGTCAATTGGAACACAGTTCATGCACGGAGCTCACTCTAACAAGCTGGTGTGTTAACAAAGAGAGACATGCAAAATATGCAGAGCGGGGTTACGCAAGGACTGGAATTGAGAACCGCTGATTTAGTGGCTCCGTAGGACATGTTATTTGTTTTCCGTGCTTTTCTGCATACGGATTGACGCTTTGGGCACACCCCTAACCCTGCCCCCCGATGTCATCGTCCATCACGATATCATCGTTTCACTGTAGACATCGTCCGATGCCAATTTGGTAGACATCGCTCAACCCTAAGCTAAATAGCATATTTCTCTTTTGGAAAATCATAATTTCTTTACTGCAATTATTTGCAGCCTACTAAAGATGATTGACTATTTAAAAACTTGAAAAGCATTTCAAGAGATTGAAAAATATTTTTAAATGTATATAGTTGAAGGGCCAACATGCTGTTTTTCCATAACATAGTTTCCATGTTTTGTGTGTCAACAGGCAGCCAAAGAACAAACTCAGGATTTGATTGTGAAAACCAACAAACTTCAGGGAGAGAAGTGAGTCTGATATAATGCTCTAAGGTGTTTGAGTGGTATGAAGTTTTCAGAGCTGATCTGCTGATCTGGAGAGTGAGTTTACTTATGGCATTAATTTAAGCAACATCAAAAGTCCCATTGCTGTTGCACTAAATATCATCTGTAATACCACTTGGCCAATCAAATTCGGTGAACTAACTGTTACATATATACAAAGCTAAATGTAAAGCAAATGAAATGTACACAAAACTGTGCTTAGTTAATTTATATAAATTCTTAAATTAAAATTTTAAACATTTATAATAATTTGAAATTGTACAATATCTGTTAACTTTTAATGAGGACAGCTGGAAATGCCTACAATATCGAATTGAGCAAAGCATGTAATTTTGAATGCATTGCTTTATTATTAGTACTGAACTACTTGTTGTACTTTTTCTTCATTAATGGGCAAATTGTAAAATTTCTGAATTAAAACATATACTACACACAGACACATACACACACACAAATATACATATACTGTATATTACAGTTCACAAATATGGGCTTACTTTTTTAAATACTATATAAATGTAATATTTATCAAGGATGTATTTAACTGATCAAAAGTGACAGTACATTTATAATTTTACAACAGATTTCTATATCAAACCCGTGGAGTTTGTCACACTTAGAATCTACAATGGCACAAAACCGGTATCCCTGGCAGGCGGAATTTTCTATTCTAAAACTTTAACCTGATTTTGCTTCTCTGTTTGCGATCAGACTGTGCAGTTTTGTACGTGTATGTGAAAGTAGGTATGATCTATGGACCAAGTTATTTTAGCATTTGCATTAGGGGGTGCAGTGCCCTCTAGGGCTTTGGCCCTGGTAATAGTCATTAGGAAAACTATAAGGTCCTGTGCCCTCTAGGCTTTGATCACTTATCACTTATAGTACCAAATCAGCTTATTAGAAAGAATTGCTGCTTTGCCATCACATTAATAAATTACATTTTTAATCAAAATAGATAACTGTTATTTTAAATGGTAACATTTCACAAGTTTTGTTAATAAAAACATTCAAAAACCTGAAAGAAAATCATACTGACCCCAAATTGATGAACGGTATGTGTGTGTGTGTGTGTATTCTCGCTCTCTCTCTCTCTCTTTATTTATATATATATATTAATAAAGTGTTCAGCGTAAATGAGTACACCCCCTTTGAAAAGTAACATTTTAAAAAATAGAACACAAAAACATTTTCCAAAATGTTGACAAACTGTTTTATTAACATCTGTTTAACTTTAACATAAAGTAAGGTTAATAATATAACTTAGAGAACAACATTTCAGTTTTACAAGTGATGCAACAATGAGTACACCCCACTGAAAGTCTCTGGAGCAAAGCTAATTTTAGACTACAAATCTAATTTAACAAGAATTCAACCAGGTGTCTAAATTCATTGTTCAAAATCTATAAAAGGGTGTTACTAAAGAAAACCCCTTCCCATTTCATGCTGTCAGCAATGGCACCACATGGAAGAGAAATGTCACAAACCTGAGAAAGAAAATAATTTATTTACACAAGAAAGGTGAAGGCTACAAGAAGATCAGCAAAGCTTTACTTATCAGTGAATACTGTAGCAAAAGTGGTACAAACATTTAAAAAAGATGGAACTGCAACCATCTCACAGAGACGTCCAGGTCATCCACGGAAGTTAACACCTCGTCAGGAGCGTCTTCTGATGAGAAGGGTTGAAGAAAATCCATGCAAGTTCACTGCAGTTATCTAAAGAAGTAGAAAGCCAAACTGGGGTGACTATTTCCCGTGACACAATACGGCGTACACTGCAGAGGAATGGCATGCATGGGTGCCGTCCACGAAAGAAGCCTCTCCTAAAGCCCAGGCACAAAAAAGCCCGCCTAGAGTTTGCCAGGGCCCATGCTGACAAAGATGAAGACTACTGGGACTCTATACTCTGGAGTGATGAGACCAAGATAAATGTTTTTGGAACTGATGGCTTCAAAACTGTATGGCGTCGCAAAGGTGAGAATACAAAGAAAAATGCATGGTGCCTACAGTGAAACATGGTGGTGGCAGTGTCCTTATGTGGGGCTGCATGAGTGCTGCTGGTGTCGGGGAGCTGCATTTCATTGATGGCATCATGAATTCACAAATGTACTGCTCTATACTGAAAGAGAAGATGCTACAATCACTCCGTGCCCTTGGACGTCGTGCACTTTTCCAACATGACAATGATCCTAAACACACATCTAAGGCCACTGTTGGATTTCTGAAGAAGAACAGGGTGAAAGTGAGCCAAGTATGTCTCCTATGAACCCAATCGAACACCTATGGGGAATTCTGAAGAGACAAGTTGAGCATCACTCTCCATCCAGCATCCAATCTCTAAAAGAGGTCATTCTTGAAGAATGGAAAAAGATAGATCTGGCAAAATGTCGCCAACTTGTTCATTCCATGCCTAGAAGACTTGGGGCTGTCATTAAAAATCATGGAGGCCATACAAAGTACTAGATTTAGTAGTTTTTGTTGTGGGGTGTACTCATTTTTGCATCACCCTAATTTGAGTAAAACTGAAAAATGTGTAATCTAAGTTATATTATTAACCTTACTTTCATGTTATAAGTTAAACAGATGTTATATTAAACTTAGTCTTGTCAACATTTTGGAAATGGTTTTTGTGTTCATTGAGATATTGTTTAAAATTTTACTTTTCAAAGGGGGTGTACTCATTTACGGTGAGCACTCTATATAGATAGATAGATAGATAGATAGATAGATAGATAGATAGATAGATAGATAGATAGATAGATAGATAGATGAGAAGAACATTTCTGTAATTTAAATTAAATCTGTCTTTGCAATTAATGACTATCCAGCACTTCCAGAATGTCAGAGTGTCATAATTCTGGTAAGCATTACAATGTTTGATTATTTATAGCAGTACAGCAGACATAGACATTGTTCTGTTTCACAGCACTGTCAGCAGGTCAGCCTTTCAGAGCAGATGACAACGTATCTCATTTCCATTTATACATCAGAGAAAATGTGCACATTTACCACTGAGCATCTTTTGATGAGGTCAATGAATCATTCATCATCTTCTGCTGGACACATTTAATCCCTGCTATACTTCAGTATTGAATTTCCAATTAATATCCTCTTATCTGTTTTGGTGCTTGTTGTGAATGCAACTTATGAGCTAGCTGCTGATAATGAGATAATGTGATATGCAAAAGTTAATAATGACACAGAGAGAGGAGGATACTGGTATATGTGACTAGGTTTTTTTGTTGACTTGATTGGTTGAAACCAAATCATATCTGGAAATGTGGGTTTAGTCATTTACATTTACATTTATGCATTTAGCAGATGCTTTTATCCAAAGCGTCTTAGTGCATTCAGGCTATACATTTATTATTTTTTGTCTGTATGTGTTCCCTGGGAATCGAACCCACAACCTTTGCACTGCTAACGCAATGCTCTAACCACTGAGCCACAGGGACACTGTCAGAGACACAAAGTAAAGGCACAGAATGTTAAATCGAGGCTCTAGCTTCAGGGTATCTTGTAATTTCTGCCATCCACAGATCAGGTTTATGGCCCTCACTGGTGAAATGTGCTTGTTTATGGCCATTGAGAGGCTGCCAGTGAACCTCATTTGGGTGGAAGTGATTGAAAAGAGGGCTGATAGGGCATTGACACTGCTGGGCTGTGTTGTGCCATGTGGTGAACCAATGAGATGCAAAGAGAGACAAATAGCTCTCTTCCAAAACCCAGTGAGCTGCCTCACTGTCTGCTTTCTATGGGCAGCTGCCTTCTAGGCTGCATTTAAGTGTGTCATTGGTTTGGAGCTGAGTGGATGATTTCAGTTTATTCTCTGTGGGAGATGCGGGGAAGGCTTATGCGGGGAATTGCGGGATTGACAGCGGAGTGTAGTGTAGCATGAGTTTGAAAAGCTGAGAAATAAGTAAACATTATTTAAATATGTGTGTATGTATATGTACACATCCAGGTCTTTTTATGTTGCTGAGCTCACTAGTGTGTTCTTTTTCTTCTCAGAAACACCACTTTCAATGTTCCTGCTATCTCTCTGGTGGATTTGTTTTGATTTTGAAGCTTAAAAATTGTTTCACCTGCATGGAGAGATCCTTTGACCGCATGATGTGGGTTCAGACCAGCAGCTTCCAAATGCAAATGGCACACTTATAATCAACTCCAGAACATTTTCCTGCTTAGTTGATTTAGAAATAATGAAGGAATAGCCCACATCTGTCCATGAAATAACGTTTGAGTCAACTGTCCAATTACTTATGGTCCCTTGAAAAAGGGGGGAAGTACTGTACATATTAAAAAGCTGTAATTCCTTAACCTTTCCTCAGTTGTGATCAGAATACCCTCAGATTAAAGCTTAGAGTGTGCACTTTATGTCCATATTCATTATATAACTGTAACTTGAATATGTTTTGGTCAGCAGCTAAAATAATTACATTTGTGCCTGTGTCCATATATATGGACCTAACTTTGAACACACAAACACAGAAATACTCAACCAACAACCATGCATTTTTTAAATGCTCACAAAACCAGTAATTGTGAAGTATTATTTACATTTAAAATAATAAGGTTTCTATTTTAATATCTTTAAAAACTTAATTTGTGACCCTGGACCACAAAACAGTTATATTGGTAAATCTGAAAGCTGAATAAATAAGTGTTCCATTAATGTATGGTTTGTTATGATGGGACAAGTTTTGGCTGAGATACAGCTATTAGAATGATACAGCTAAAATCTGGAATCTGAGGCTGCAAAAAAAATCTAAATATTGAGAAAATTGCCTTAAAGTTGTCCAAATGAAGTTCTTAGCAATGCATATTAGTAATCAAAAATTAAGTTTTATATATATATATATATATATATATACAGTAGGATATTTAGAAAATATCTTTATGGAACATGAATTTTCTTAATGTCCTAATGATTTTTGGCATAAAAGAAAAATCAATAGTTTTGACCCATGTGGTGTATTTTTGACTATTGCTACAAATATACACCAGTGACTTAAGATTGGTTTTGTGGTCCAGGGTTACATTTATTCAATTGAGAGAAAAGCTGAATCAGCCATGCAGTAACAATTACTCCAGTATTCAGTGTCACATTATCCTTTTAGAAATAATCTTTTATAAATAATTGTATTTATTATCAATGTTGAAATGGTTGTTGCTTAATTTTTGTGGAAGCATTTATTTTCAGTATATTTTGACGAATACACGGTTTAAAAGAACAGTATTTAAATGATAATTTCTAACTATTTTTTTAGATAATTCTTTCCAACTTAAACTTTTAAACTGTAGTTTATAAAAAAATTATGTTGCGAAAAATGTGTACATGTTGTGAAAAATAATACAATAGGATTACAGATTTTAATCTGTATTTTTACTTTTTTATAGATTTCATATTTTTTCAAGTATTCATTTTTAAATTATTTGTTCTCATTTAGTAAATATTACATAAATATACATTTCATTTCAAACATTATGCAGGTTTTCTGTCCTGATAATTGCGTTCTGAACAAAGCACTGACAGATAGCGTACAGAAATGAAGCCATTTCATTTGTGCATACTTAATGCGCTTCACTTTAACTTTACTGCGTAACAGAAAATTAAAAATTATACAAAAAAGACACAAAGTATAAAGTGATAGTGATTAACAAAAAACGGCAGCCATATAACCCTGCAGCCCAACAAGCTGGTTGGCCTTGCCCAGCTAAGCAGCAGGGCCTTGTGGTCCTACCTGATGGGAGACCTCCTGAGAAAGCTAGGTACTGGCTGGAAGAGGTCTTAGTGAGACCAGCAGGGGGTGCTCACCCTCTGGTGCTGTGTGCCCCCTGTAGTGCCCCACACTATACTGATGGGGACTCTATACTGTCAACAAGCACCGTCTTTCGGATGAGACATTAAACCGAGGTCCTGACTCTCTGTGGTCATTAAAAATCCCATGGCACTTCTCGTAAAAGAGTAGGGCTGTAACCCCGGTGTCCTGGCCAAATTCCCACCACTGGCCCTTGTCAATCATGGCCTCCTAATAATCCCCATCCACTCGATTGGCTCAATGACTCTCTCTCCTCTTCACCTGTAGCTGGTGTGTGGTGAGCGCACTGGCGCCGTTGTCCTGTGGCAGCCGTCGCATCATCCAAGTGGATGCTGCACACTGGTGGTGGTTGAGAAGAGACCCCCGCCACATGATTGTAAAGCGCGTTGGGTGTACAACAATACACAATAAAGTGCTATATAGAATACATCATTCATTCATTCAAAATTCACAAATATTTTCACATTCACAACACATCACATACACATTTGAATAAGGAATAATTGACAACAGGCCATTTAATTTTCTCTTTTCGTTTAATTTAACTTCGCTTCGCGTCGTGACCACATCACCACCTCGGTTGTGCATTATTTTTCTAATAATTCAACGGCTCAGAGTCAATTATTCCGCTTATACTTCGGTTGCCACACCTCAAGACATTGATCAGATGATATATTTCAAGGCATTCGTCCGGTTTTTCTACTTCAATCGCTATTGTGAGTAGGATTATTTCTTCCGCATCTCAACCAACGCCTCCCTTGCTAATTCCAAAGCGTAATTTTAAACCATAACAGAGGCTTGAGCTATTGATAGCAGACTAATGCAGTTAATACATTTAATAACTAAGTTATAAGACAGAGAGAGAAAGAGAGATTAATGTTACCTCTGTGAGTCAGTGATCGGCAGCAATGTCTAGAGTGAGACTTTAAGTTCATCATGAGAAATCATGTAGTGTTAAATTTCTTAAACTATGTTACTGATAAAATCGTCAGAGAAGTGCTAACTACATTAGCGCTTATGTTAAGGTGTGTGCAAACTATATATGTGTCTGTGAGGGAGAGACCGAGAGCGGGAGAGAGAGAGTAGGCTAGAGCGGGACAAGATCTGTCGATTTTTATCCTTTTGTTTACTGTATTTATTGTTTAGTGTCTATTTTTCCTGTTGTAAGTGAAATAACAGTAATACGGAACTGTAAACATAATGGAACTATGTTCGCCGTGCGTTTAGCTGAAAATAATGCACACCTCAGAACGTTCGTCACAATGATTCAAGCATTCAACGTAGTATAACTATGATTCGAAAAGCGGTAGCTTCAAATAGCAGTGTAAAATAATAGCCGGTATTTATCCTTTTGCTGTTTGGTTTGCCAGTGTGGTGGGGTTATTATTTTCCTGTTTAATGTGAATATTGAAATATAAACGAAGTGATACGGAACTGTAATGCGGTCAATAAAGTTCCTGGAACTTTTTTCGTGTAAGTAATTCAAAAAATTACACACCTCAGAACGTTCGTCAGCCAATCAGATTCAAGCATTCAAGGGCCCTTAGTATAACTATGCTTTCATCACAATATTCAGCGGTAGCTTCAAATAGTGTAAAATAACTTAAGCTGTGTAGCCGGTTCAATGGAGGGCAGTTAGAGCATGGGATTTATTTATGAGTTGAATCAGATGCTTAATCTAAACACATAAACCACAGTTTAATGTAATTATGTGAAATATGATGTTATAAACCTACTGTATGTATATGTTTTAATTCTATTGAGTCTGACCACCAACCAAAGAAATTCAATATTTCCCATTTGAAAGTATTAATTATTTGAAAGTAGCTAATTTAATTATCTTAAACGAGTCATATCCTCTGGGTTTGAGTGCAGTGATTGGAGATTAATCATAATAAACATGCCGCAACAATAAAAACAATAACATTAAAAACAACTTTTAAAAAAGTGTATTCCGGTTACTCCTCCGACAGTAACTTGAGCATATCCTTCTTTATCTCATGACTGTGGTGACACTGGTAGTGCTGTCAGTTGCCTTGCTCACATAAAATGGAAGAGTATGCACATGGTATGTTATTGTGTAAGGCTAAATGCACAGTTTGAAATATTGATGTTTACTGTCAAGTTCAACCAAGTTAGTATAATTTTATCTAAATTGCTAACTGGCCATTGACAATAATGCAGGCTGAAATTAAATTTACTAGTCTAAGCCAGATGTGGCAGCACACAGGCTGTGTAAAAACAACCCATATGCCTTAACATACTAGTTATATCGCATCAGCCTACCACAAGAGAATGTTACACTTTTTTTTACAGTTGTTAAAAAATATCTACTTGAAGAGTTAGGCAGTTAAAAACAATGGTGTGCTTCCGATTAAAGACAAAGTCCCTTTAAGATAAATCATTTCACTCTTAAGGCAAGTCATTTTCACATCTTTGCAACTTCTTTCGGGAAGCTATTTCAGTCATCTAAGTACAGCTTCTGTCTTCGAATAGGAAAAAAAAATCTAAGTTTCCAAAGCTTTTCACCAGGCGTACTAATAAAATTGCATACAATTTTTCTTATATTTCATGCTAGACTATTCAATGTGCTTGTGCAGTCCTAAGCGTGTCTCAGAACACTGACTGTTTCTATAGCAACCACAGATTATAATGGCAGCTGCAGTGACATGATGACTTTACCAATCCACTTAAGTGGTTACGTTAGAAGCACTGTTTCCGGGTCCAATCCTCAACTGGTACGCTTCTATATGCAGGTCAGAATACTTGAAAGCCGTTTATGAAACTACATCAGCAGTCAAATTAAGTTAAAGCTCACAGCGTCCCAAACAGTTATTTATTTATTTATATTTATTCATTGTCTGGATACTGGTATTGTGTTTTCAGTTGACCTTGGTAGATTATAAACACAGTGGACCAACACCAGCAGATCTCATTGCACCCCAAACCATCACTGAGTGTATATTAGCAACATTCTGTGCCTCTCCTTTTTGTTGTTTTCTCATGGTATTTGATAGAGCGTTTGGACGTGTAAGCGGTGACGCGTGACGTTAGACTTAACAAGCGGATTGCGAATAGTTCTTTTATTTAGAAGGTGGACCTGTTGTGTGTTTGGTGGTTCTTTTACACTGTTGTGTGAAACAAATAAACACTGTCCCATGTGTTTTAAATTTGTTTTTATTAAGTGATACGCTTTATATCAACTATCAAAAAATCAATATTGGTTGACCACTACTTGTGTGTTTTGCAGCACCTCTTTGATATCTTAAAAACTATATCTCCCCCATTTCACTGCCCTGTGTCTCATATTTTTAAACAAAAAAATGTGTTCTGTATAAATGTCCAGAAACCTTTTTAATTTTGAAGGATGTGGCATCACAGGTGCTGGTCATATAATGTCAAGGGTGCGGATTTATTTCACTAATTCCATTCAAAAAGTGAAACTTGTATAATGTTCTTTTCCACACAGACTGATTTCAAGTGTTTATTTCTTTTAATTTTGAGATTATAATCTTTTCCTTCCCTGACAACTTCAAATTCAGTATTCAGAAAATGTTCTTTTACAAGACACATTTTTTTGGTCTTATTACTTGACCAGCCATTTTTGGCCAACTGAAAAGTATGAACCTTTTGTGTCTTGCCCTCCATGAAAAGTTGCAATGTGCACTCAATAGTTGGGGCTCCTTTTGGAAACTGTCAATGCGGCGTGGCATAAACAGTCTTCCCCCATGATTGTGTGTACAGAACTAGTGGCCTTCACATTGTTGGGTCTGGCATGCATCTTCCTCTTCACAATACCCCATGATTTTCTTAAAGGCCTTTCAGGCGAGTTTGCTGGCCAGGTAAGAACAGGGATTTTTTAATTACTGTGTGCATTAAACAGTGTGCATCTCCATAAAGTTGGTCAGCAGCAGGAAGCAGTGCTCTAAAATATCTGTGTTGACCTTGGCTCAGAAACACAGTGGACCAACACCAGCAGATATGGCATCAACTATCTGTGGAAAAAATCTATTTGTGCCTCTCCTCTCTTCCTATCTGACCCTGATTTCCAAAGGAAAGCAAAATTTACCAGAGAACTACTGAATTTGACCACTCAGCAGCAGTGTCCTTTTTTCTAGCCCAGGCGAGACGCACGCTGTCTGTTGTTCAAGAGTGGCTCAAGAATCACATGAAACCCATGTCTTGCACTGTGATGAAGCATCTTAAAAACATTTTTGAATGGGTTTTGTTTCACAAGTCCAGGGTCAACTTGTACAACCACAACCTTCCCTTCGCCTCTCGATTAATGTGCTTGGACACAGAGTTGAACAGCCAGCCTCTTTTCACCTTTTGTGTCTGCCCTCCTTGTGCAAGGTGTCTGGTGTCTCATATCAGCAGTCTTTATTGTGTACTACAAAAATGTGTTCAGGTGTTTTGTTAATTATAAATGTCCAGAATTAGTTCACAAATTCTAACTTTTTGATGATATTTTGTTTTCAAGTCACTTATAATCATCAAAATTAAAAGAAATAAACATGAAATATATGGCTGTGTGGAATGAATGTATACATTATACAAGTTTCACTTTTGGAATGAAATTAGTGAAATAAATCAACTTTTTGATGATATTCTAATTATATGACCAGCACCTGTATTTCCAGCATGTGAGTAGTACAGCAGCGAAAAACAGCCCAATTCTCAGAGTCCGCAAGATAATGGAAAATGATTATGAAAAATTGTGACTGTGATTGAATAACATTAGGGGGTCTAAAATGCTAAAAAGTGTAGGATGAACTTACTTTACATCTAAAAAATATATTTTATAATGCACTGTCCATATGGAGTCACATTCGGTGTTCTATGAATATAGTGTCCTTCCTCCTTATGTTGTCCTACTGTGCTGTTGGGACATTGCCTGTCTCAGTGATATTTTCATCAGACAGATGGGATTGTGCCTGCTTTTCCTGCTGCTTTTTAACCTTGCCTGACCATGTCTGTCCCCAGAGGGACAGCTGTTCAAGGGACAGGTCAGGACATGGCTTGTCATGCTTTCATAGAGGACAGAAAGTAGGATCTCAAATATTAATGCACACCTGCTGGTGGGCAGTTTTCTTAATCTGGAGATCACCCTGCCAGATGACCTTTCTGTATCTGATATTAAAATATAAAATTGAATAAGTACCTTCAAAAAGAGTTGAGTATTACAACATGCATTAATTTATTAGCTTTAGCTCTTCTAACTAAAATAATTATTTGATGTACAGGTTCAAGTTTGCTAGAGAAATGATAAATGAATAAAGTTTTATTCTTTATTCTGTGGTGCTTTGCTGCATATTTTATATAATGTCAACAAGTCCCCAATTTTTGGCTTCTTAAACCTTTTTGTTCCATAACTTGATGTTTTCTTTTTCTTTTTGTACCAACGATGTTGGGAGTACTTTGATGTCAGTGGAAAAGAGTGTCATAGTTTGTTTGTTTCATTTAAAATGACTACAAATACCTAATCGTTTGTGATGGCAGACATGAGTTTGCAACAGCAATGAAAGCTCCAACTTAAGGACAAGCAAACAGACCAACACCTGGCAGAATTGTCTTTCCACTACCTTCATCACTCCCTCTCATTGTCACTTCCTCATATCATTTAAGCTTTAGTTGGTGTTGAGAGACATTCTCAGTAAGAGGCAGGAAGTGATAATTCGGAAGGATGTAGCCTGTCACCTGTTTAAAATCTGCAGAGACGTGATGCATCATATGTAATGCCCCAGACTAAAGATTAATTTAAGCCATTAGTTCACTAGTTGCACATTTGCACATTTTGATTATCTAAATCTTGTTTTGTTGTCCTGTTTTCTAAGGGGATAATTTTAAGTAATTTGATAAACTGTGGTTTCTAATTTGATGTCCCTTTATTTGGAAGTGATTTTGCTTCTAAGTGGAGACTTACAGTGAAAATTCTGATATCCAGAAGGGCCTGTTATCTGATTGTGCTAATTAAGCTGGGACCTTATTACCAACCCACACACATGTTCTCTGTCTTTCATACACCCCCATACACAGCAAATAAATGAAAGTCAATAAGTATGCAAGCCTGCTGCATTGTGTTCTGGGCTTCTGCAGATGTTATTCTGGGTTGAGGCATTGATTAATGTCTTCACCACTCATTTTCTGTAATATTTTGTTCTTGATAATCAGAAGGTTTGATTGGAGGAGGCTGTTGGCCTGAGGAGCGTTAACAGATCAGACATCAATAATTCATAACATCATTTATCAGCAGTTTTTCTCTGTGGTAACAAGGTTATAGTGTGGTGCATCATAAAGCTTACAAACATTATTAAATAAATGTATTGTATAGTGGTGAAACTATTTATCAGCTTTGAGCTCAGTATCAGTGAGAGTGGCTTTGCTTTCAAAAGTCACCAGGCTTAGATGATTGAGTTGATTTATTTATTTTTCACTTTATTGTTTTATTTTAATTGTTATTGTAACACTTTATTTTTAGTCCACTTTGACATTCAACTATCTATAGAGGTAAATTTTGATTCAAACACAGTATGTTTGTCATTTAATATTTAACACCATTACATTTTGTTAATTATTTTATTTGTAATATTTTTTTACATTTTTAAATGGTATTGTTTTTATTTTAAAAATCCACATACTTTTTTTTTTTTTATGTTGATGATTTATTGGTTAACACTTTATTTTGATAGTCCACTTTAGACATTCAACTATCTATAGAGGTAAATTGTCTATAGTTCAAACTTCAAACACAGTGCAATGTTTCGTCATTTAATATTTGATGGCATCGTGACAGCTCATTTCATTACATTGCAATAGTCTTGGTGTGCTTGGTGATGAGTTAATTATTTTTTTTGTAAGGGCTGTTTGTTTACATTTGACTAAATGGTGGGCTTACGGACCATTGGGTGGCTTCGGTCCTGTAAGAAAAAATAGACCAATATTCGTAGATGTAACAAATGTAACAATTTCGAAGTGTTCCCGGTTTCGGTTGACCTAATTGCAGTCTAACAATCCTTTAACGATTTGAATATTAGAAGTAGTGTGCTATGTGACGCCAGGTTAAAGTGATTTTTTTTTTTTTAAAATGACAGAGTGCCTCCCGATTATTATTGGGGTGCAGAGTTTGGGTCTAAATAGAAAAAGGAATTTTTCTGGGTCTAAGGTGACACCAGTCCAGTCTGTGCTGAAACGCTACTCTCAATCAAACAATCGTAGGAGGGGCCTGTCTGTGTGACGTCACAAAGACAGGCATCTGAGATCGGCTTGATTTGAGAAAGGGGAAATGATTTAACAAAATAATTAAAACACTGGGTTGATCTTTATCATTATAGGGTGGTTGTGTACACACACTGCCAGCACACATTTCAGTTCAAACAGCTTGTAAAATGTTTTGCATCCGATAACCCCTTTAATAATCAACAATAGCTATTATAAAAGTTGCTACACAATTTGGTCAGAAGTACAATGGCAGCACTGTGATACAGCATTAAAGTTATATAAAAATATAAAGTAGTGAAAATATGTGCTCAGCCAAAACTCTGAAACAAATAATATATTTTTAATTTAAAAGGTGAACTATATCTCATGTTTAACTAGAGACGAGAGCAGTAAGTAAGGCTGTTTTCTGCAGGTTCTTGAGCACTGCACAGCTGCTGATGCCCTGGAGCTCATATCTCCAAAAATGTCAAAGCAAATGTTCAAAGAGGTACAATCTTTATATAAAAAAAAGCGTCATATTTGAAGATGAAACAGCTACATTGTCCCCCCCCCAAAAAAAATTATATTCTGAGTGATACAAACGGTGAAACAGTGGTAATACTGGTAGAATACCGCAAGACTGAAATACCGAAATACCTCTCAACCAATCGGATTCGAGGACCATAAGCAACTCCTAAATTCCAGTGACTTATTAATTTGTTTCCCCGTGGCCACGTTGTACTAATTTGTTCCATCCATTTGATTTATGAAAAAAGGGAACAAGTTAGTACAACATAGCCATGATTTTTATTGGAATTAATTATTTATTTGTGACCATGTTTTAACTAAAAATGAAGAAATTTATTTACAAAACGATGGAACAAATTCTTAATTCACAGGAACAAATTATTAAGTTGTGGCCACATTTGTTTTTAGTTTTTTTTGTAGGGCTGTGTAAATAAGTTGAATAAGCCTTGTTGGTTCAAGTCAACAAACAGCAATAATAATTATATAATAATAGAAGCTAATTTAAAATATTAATAAATATTGCAATAGTATATAAATAACACTATGACAGAAGTTTCATCTTTTGCTGAACTCTTCCTTATGGATGCCTACAATTCCAGTTTTCTTTTTCAGCAATCTAGTCTCTTTGTCTTTGGGTTGTAACTTACATCTTCTCTGACATTAATGACATCCCTCAGACAAGCACACAGCCTGCAGATGTAAACCTTGTGTAGCAGGGCATTACAGTCATTTAATGCATCTTTCATATGTTCTCATTGTTCAAATATTTGAGATCAGATATCTTTCCACTGACCTAAAGCAAATATCATACACTTTATTGACACTGGAAACTGGCAATATGATCCCAAAGCAAGCCCACACTACTAAATGCATTCCCTGCATGCTTACATGTTTCCTTTAGCATATTAAACATTGTTAAAAGCTCATAGACATGGGGAGAGTTAAGGTAACATTATGTATTTACTGAGGGAATATCGTACAGAGATGATGGAACAAAACTGAATTTGCAGAGTGTGTAACCGAGTGTGTTACATTTACATTTATTCATTTAGCAGACGCTTTTATCCAAAGCGACTTACATTTGGGGAATACATCAAGCGATTCATCTTAAAAAGGCAAATAGACACAGGAAATGCTCGTAACATCTGTGCGTCCTTCGGGTCATCTTGACCCGAAACTGATTTTCAAAGAAATTAAAAAAATTGTGTATTGATCGTTACGGTCCAAGATTTCTTTACTTTTGTCACTGCAACGGGAATACACACACGCAAAACAAATTTGAGTGGATTCTAGGAGTTTAAATGGGTGCAATTAAAAAAAGCTTCAAAAGTTATCAAAGTGTTATTCATAAAACTTTCACATTCATTCACAAAAGACTTGTAATGTTTTGCATTTCCCTACAAATTTTGAGGTTCACTCACAAAACTGAGATTTTGCATTCGCTTGCATTGAAATATTTTTTTTACTCCCACCTCTTTTTTTTCACCCACCACCGTGCCCCTCTGTAGCTTTCCACAAACAAGGTAGAAAATAGGGAAGCTTGATTTTTTTTTTCTCCAACAAATTATAATAAGAATCTATCAGAACAGATAGAAACTTTGAATAGACTGAACCAATTGCCTGGCAAAAGTATTCGCTCAAAAATGCTGCTCGCTGCAGGTTCAAAATCCTCACTTGGTCAAAAGGATGGAGGACTTTATACCAAAATGTAAAACTGGTTGTTTTTCTATTAATCGTATAATGATGTGTTATGTCATTACATGTATTATGTTTCATTAGTATTACTTTAACATTAACTAAGAGACTGTATCTAATTACAAGCAGCTCCACAAAATAAAAACATGGTCTGAGTGCTGGTAGGTGGTGAGAGGAAAGTGAAGAAATGAAAGAGGGCTGAATCAGCAGTGAGTTGCTCTCTGAGGACAGCAGTTGTCATGACTGCTATTGTTCCGATGTCATACTTTATAAATGTTCTTGTTCTAATAATGTTGCCTCGAGCCATCTTTCCTTGTTTTAGTGTTCTACAATCCTTTTTACAGTTCTCTTTCCAAAAAGTGTTTTGTTGGGCAAAAGACTAGTAATGACTAGTGTGACCCATAGTGTGACCATGGGTTGTGGTTTTGACTAGACCTTTGATGCCATCTAGTGGTTGGCTCAGAAAAGTTTCTTTGGATAAAAATGTCCATTTTTGTATGTATATAAGTGTGTGCATATACTTTTGTTTGAATTTATATGTTTACATAAATGTAGGCAGTCATATCACCCAAGCTCAAGCCCAAGACTGCTTGCCCACTGAAGCTAAGCAGGGTTGAGCACCAGCACCGTCCTTCATTTTAGGCGTTAAACCAAGGTCCTGACTCTCTGTGGTCATTAAAAGTCCCAGGATGTCCTTCGAAAAAGATTAGGGGTGTAATCCCAGCATCCTGACCAAAATCGCACATTCCATCCTCATGTCCATCATCATGGCCTCCTAATCATCCCCATATCTACTGATTGGCTTCATCATTCTGTCTCCTCTCCACCAATAAGCTGGTGTGTTGTGGGCGTTCTAATGCAATATTGCTGCCTTCGCATCATCCAGGTGGATGCTCCATGTTGGTGGTGGTTGAGAAGATTCCTCCTTTCTATGTAAAGCGCTTTAAGTACCCAGAAAAGCGCTATATAAATGTAACAAATGATTATTATTACTATTATAATATTTATTAAATGCATTACCTTCTCTCTTTAGTCAACGTTTGGAGGTTCGAGCTCAGGTGGCCCAGGCATTCCTGTCAAAGTTCCAGCTGTCTGCTACTGAGATGGCAACATTACGTTCCGCACGGGATGGTCCCATCACTGAGGTAACCTCATGTTATCATACAAAAAACTGCTTGTCATCACACATTAAATTTCAATTGATAACCAAAGCACACAAGTGAACCATGAGATTTGATTGGAAAAATTATATTAATCTTAAAATATAATAAAAAAATATATTAAAAACATAAGATATTACATTTTTTAACTTCCCCTTTTAAAAAAATTATCAGCTTGATATTCAAACTTTTATTAAGTGTTACATGACACCTTCAGACAAAATCATCTCTAATATTTGTCTGAAATGTGTATGTACTCTGCAGGACTTCTTCAGAGCACTGAACCGTGTGAAGAACATCCATGAAGATGTGAAGGTCCTACTGAGGACTAACCAGCAAACGGCAGGGTGAGAGAGAATAGAATAGAGTAGAATAGAAATAAATAGAACAGAATAGATAAGAAATGTTGGGAAAACAATACAAGAAAATATAAGAATTAACCATCTTGATTCTCACAGACTTTTTACTTGTAGATGTTCAGTGATGTCTGTGCTTTACTGCAGGCTGGAGATCATGGAGCAGATGGCTGTGTTACAGGAGACCGCATACGAGCAGCTCTATCGCTGGGCTCAGAGTGAGTGTGTGCTCTGGACCTTACACAGAAACACACACAGCGGAGGCGAGAAGTTTCTGGAAAATAAGCACAGTTGCTGTTGCCAGAGAATGTGAAACAGAAAACTGACTCATAGCTTACAGAACGACTTATGACACTCCTGTTTTACTTGACGATTTTAGTACTTTATTACTATGTTGTAGTTACATAATAAAAAAATGAAGAAGTTAAATGTGTTTTAGTATTATAGGAGGCCTTATAGATGTTTCTGTGTCTGTCTTTGGTGTCTGTAGATGAGTGCAGAGGGTTGACTCAGGAAACATGTGATATTTCTCCCGTGTTGAGTCAAGCTATGGAATCTCTCCAGGATCGTCCTGTTCTTTATAAGTGAGTTCTGTCCCTTACACACACACTTGTCCCAAAACACACTCTTTTAGTGCCCACAGAGAAGAATGATGCACATCTTTTTACAGCAGTGATGTTTTTCATTATCTTAGTGAAATCATTCTACTATGCTGATTTAGTGCCTTCTTATTACTATCAATACAGAAAACAGTTGTGCTACTTATTTTTCTTGTGGAAACCATAATATGTTTTTAGGATATTTTAACATTTTGGAATATTTCTGGAAATATTAATTTCTTACTGACCCCAAACTTTATATTTTTACAACATTAATACAATTGTAATTAATTCAATTTTCAGGTACTGTATACTTTACCTCCGATTAGTAGCAGGGAATTAGACATGCAATTCCATTTTATATACCACAAGGTGTCAGTCTCTCACATTCTTTTAGAAGCGGTTTCCTGTGTTTAGTGTACCTTCCTATAATTGTCAGTACATTATAAATGTTCAGACTTCTGTAAAAGAAAACAACTGTCAATATTGATTAGTGTTTTTAAGTTAATGAGCCACATCAATACAATGCAACAACAACAACTTGGTTTGAATGGATGAACACAGCAAGAAAAATGACATATTCCTACAATGTAAATGAACTGTCTTCAGTATGTTTTGAATTCAGTTTAAATTACATAATATATTTTTGGTGAAGCCCACGCAGGTTGTAGATTATTCATACCTTTACTATTACTCATACTCAGGGATAGTCATTTGAACAAACGTCTAACCATAAATGCTAAATGCTATGAAAATGAATACCTCAAATTGCGTGTTGAAGGGGTGATTAGACACATATAATCAAGCTGAACCATATCTAGAGACCTGAAAATCACAGATAGAGACTTACTAACTTAGGCCAGTATGCATCCACCCAGACGACCCTAGTAACAACTCATAACAACACCATGGAAACAAGCCACAGCACTTTAGCATCATGATGGACATTTTTGAGCTGACTTACTGTATTTATGTAACTATGTGAATGTAAATAAAGGGAATTTGGTGCATATTTCAGTCCCAGATGCATGTTAAACACGGATCTGCATGGATCTCAGGCTGCTTGGCAGACATCTCGGCATGGATGAAAGAACATCACTACAGCTCAACCAGGCCAAAGAGTGAGCTTCTTGTCCTCCCTGCCACTCCAACTCTACAGCATGATTTCACGATTCAGTTAGGTTCATCAACAATTACCCCACCCTCAGAAATCTTGGTGTAATCTTTAATCAACTCAAAGAGCACATAACAGGTTTGCACACCATGGAAGGCCCTTTCTGACAGAAGCCACACTTCTTGTCCAGGCCCTGGTCATTTCTACTGGACTACTGCAATGCTCTTCTGGCTGGACTTCCATCAAACACAATCAAACCTCTACAAATGATTCAGAATGCAGCGGCACGACTGGTCTTCAACGAGCCCAAAAGAGCACATGTTACACCTCTCTTTGTCTCCTTGCACTGGCTACCAGTTGCAGCTCGTATCAAGTTCAAGACACTGATGATTGCATATAGAACAACCACAGGCTCAGCACCCTCCTACTTCCACTCACTATTACAAATCTACATCCCCTCCAGAAGTCTGAGATCTGCTAGTGAGCGACACCTCGTGGTACCATCACATAGAGGCTCAAAATCACTCTCCAGAACATTCTCGTTCACTATTCCTGGCTGGTGGAATGATCTTCCCACCCCCATCCGGAATGCTGGATCCCTGTCAATCTTCAAGCAACAACTGAAAACTCATCTCTTTCAACACTACTTGACTTCATCATAAAAAAAAATAAAAAAATCTTCCCTTTTTCTTTATCTTCAACTTTCTCTTTATCTTTCTCTCCTTCCCTTGCTAGCTTGTATTTATTTGAACAATGCCTAAGACTTGGTGTTAGGGGCACTTCCTCTGTTTGTTTGCCTCTTCAAGATTAATCGCTTTATGTATTCCCCAATTGTAAGTCGCTTTGGATAAAAGCGTCTGCAAAATGACTAAATGTAAACAGTACATGCAGAGATAGCATTTGTGTGAAACCGCATCCATCGACCAGTCACATCTCTAAAACCACTAACAGTTTATATGATTGTATTGTTATAATGGCACCTATCAAGGGCAGAAAGTGAACAGTCAGTTCTTGAATTTCATTTGTTGAAAAAATGGGTAAGCGCAAAGATCGGAGTGACTTTGGCAAAGGCCAAAAAAGAGATGGCTAGATGACTGGGTCACTTAAGTTGGAGTGTTATGCTCTGGGCAATGTTCTTCTGGAAAACCTTACATCCTGGCTTTCATGTGGATGTTACTTTTACACGTACCGCATATTTAAAGATTGTTGCAGAGTCCATGTGCACCCACCCCTTCATGGTAGTGGCCTCTTTCAGAAAAATAATGCACTCTGCCATACTGTGTAAATTGTTTTGGAATGGTTTGAGGGACATGACAAAGAGTTCAAGATGTAGCCTTGGCTTTCAAATTCCCGAAAGATCTCAATATGATTGAGCATCTATGGGATATGCCCATGCCTTGATGCATCAGAGCTGTTTTGACAGCATGAGAGGGACTTACGTGATATTAGCCAGGTGGTTTTAATGTTGTGGCTGATCAATGTATACTGTGAACTAGGGGTTAACTATTTTTCAAGTACAGTAGGTGTATTTAACAGCAGCATTCAAGAAATTGAATGAATAAATATAAAAAACAATACACTTCACTGTATAAATTATACATTGATTCTTATTAAAGCAGTTTATTATTAAAGAAACTGTATTGAAGTTCTTCAGTCAAAGTGCAGTGAGTGATTTTTCTCTTTGTGTTTTGTTGTTTTATTAATGTTAAAGTAAAGTCAAATGAAAATTCTGTCACCATTTACTCACTCTCTAGTTGTTTTAAACCTTGAATGAGTTTCTGTTATTCTGTTGAACATCAAAGTTATTTTGAAGAATGTGGGTATCCAAAGTTGCTGGTCCCAAATGACAACCATAGTTTTTTTTTTTTTACTACTATCAAAGTCAGTGGAGACCAGCAACTGTTTGGTTCAAAATATCTTCTTTTGTGTTCAGCACAAGAAAGAAATTAATATTATGGATTTTTTATTATGAAAGCGTGCTCTTTATTTGATATGTTTTTGACTGTTAAATGGAAACACCCACCCACTGCAATGATAACGCTTGGAATAGTCAGGACAATTTTTTATATAACTCTCGAAAGAAAGAAAGAAAGAAAGAAAGAAAGAAAGTCATATACACCTAGGATGCCTCGAGGGTGAGTGAAACATTTTTGGGTGAACTAACCCTTTAAGCTGCATATGTGTAAATGAACAAAGTTCCACTCTTTACACTGAAACACACAGACTGCTGAACAGATTTATTTAATTAAATTGGAACCTTTGATTTGATATTTAGAATTTTCATATATATTGCTATTTCAGTTTTTATTTAAATAATTGTGCAGCCCCATTTGTTTATTTTAATGGGAAACCCTGCTTTAGACAAAGTAAATATTTAGTGTCACATTTTTCCAAAGTTATGCAGTTGTCATATTTCATCTTATTTCCTTGTCGGTGCTTCCTTTGCTTACAATCTGTGAAAGCATCTTTCAGTAGTTACAAAATATACAGATTCACTCACACACTGTTTGGTATTTCTACCATTTGCAACACTTCAGTTTATCTGTTAACCAAGGTGCCGCAGTACCATCATGCACTTAAACATGGGCTCACACATTTCCTTTCTGTGTTTCTGTGGGGTTTCTCTCTCTCTCTCTCTCTCTCTCTCTCTCTCTCTCTCTCTCTCTCTCTCTCTCTCTCTCTCTCTCTCTCTCTCTCTCTCTCTCTCTCTCTCTCTCTCTCTCTTCTCTCTTTCTTTCTTTCTTTCTTTGTGTTTGTGTGCCCCTGTCTTTTGTCCTGCACTCTCACTCCCTCTTTTTTATCTATGGGAGTCCAAGGCCGGAGGAGAAGAGTGAGAGGACAGGGCCTCCAGAGTTCCTGGAATCCATGCCAAACTTCTACATCCCTCCTCTCCTCCCTTTTTCTCTGGCTGCTGCGGTCACTACTGTTTAGTCTGCACAGGGCCGTTCTCAGCCTGTAGATCAAAACACAGCCACGTTTCCTAACTGCAAACGGGGCGGGGCCCTCCATTGTTTTTGTCTGTGTGTGTGACCCTGGGTGTTTCTAACCTGAAGTATTTTTCTCTTGCTGATTTCAGTGACCTGTTCCGAAGGTCTTGCAATGTCTGTTTTGTTTCGTGGCCCATTTAATCTTATTTATCCATTTTATCTCTATACTAGAGATGTACAAAATTACATTTTTTATTTATTTTATAAATAGTCTTTCCAACTAGTTTGGTCTTAAGGATGCTTTGTAAAATTGATGACCATATGCATTTGCTATTGTGTTCAAAGTATTTGCATCTCTAAAATCATTCAAGGAGGTCTGCAGTAGGACCCTCAGAAGTGCGAGATTTGAAATCTTGCAATCTTTGCTTATGAGAGAGATCTCAGAACTCACAGAACTGGTTCTCAGACAGGGGCCTTAAGATGTCTTGACTTAAAGACCAAACAAGCATAAAAATAAGCTATAACTAGGAATAAAAGCAGGAAATCCTGGACATATATTAATAATAAATAATAAACTAATACATTTGTATTTAATTAAATAATTTAATTATTTATTTTAAGAAATGTGTTTTTTCTGACCCAGACTGCATTTATTTTAAAGGTTTTTTATTTTTTTATTTACAAATAAAAAAGTTTAAAAGAAGAATGGAACATTTTTCATTATTACCTATTTATTTTACATTATTACCTATTTATTTCAGACACTGCTAAATCATTGAAATTAGTAAAATAGCAATGTATATTTACATATTTAATTCTCACTCTTTGTTTTCATTCTCTCAGGTACACACTGGATGAGCTTGGAACGGCTCGGCGGTCTGCTGTGGTCCGAGGCTTTATCGACGCCCTGACCCGCGGAGGACCGGGCGGCACCCCGAGACCCATAGAGATGCACTCTCATGATCCGATGAGGTAGAGTCTACGACAAGTGCACATCCCAACGCTCCCACCCAATAATTCCATTCAAAAGCTTGCGGAAAGACAATGGATGACATTTTCTCTTCTGCGCGCTAAAAATAATCACTTCAAACCGGCTATAATTGGGGGTTCATTGTGAGGGTCACACCGTTGTTAGCAGCTAAAAGCCTCTCCATTGCTGATTAACGTCTTCACACGCAGAGCATGCGTGTGCTCCCTCTATGTGCCGCATATCCCGAAGCTGAAAATCCAATTCAGTGTCTAAGCACATTAAACCCAACCTGATTCTTTCAGGGAAGTGCTTCCTCTTTCAGAGAATTACTTAGTGCAGGTTCAACGAAAGGTCGGCTGTTGAGATCTATGGATTGTCGCACGCGCTCCAGGCCAGCACCCCGTCAAGCTTTCGAACGCCATCCTCCCGCATCCCGTTTGGAAACTGAGGAGAGAACATGAGGTTCTTGGCAGAATGTCGATAAAAGTGGGAAGCGGTGGTTCTCAGAACAGCACTTTCCCCCGCTGTCCGGTATTAAAGGATATGGAGCCGACGTAATGATAGCTGACTGTGTGATGGCCTCAAATCTCAGGAAATCTATAACTCTATTAGATGTAACTACAAATCTAGAAGACACTCTAAATAATTATTCATCTAGCCATTCAGTTCCTGACTGTGCAATTCAGCACCAAGCTGTTTTTTAATGATGTTTCCATCACATAATATGCTCAAAATATAGGCTATTTGATGCGTACATGAACACAGGCACTCAAAACGTGCACTAGAGATCAAAATGGATTTGTATTTGATTAAACTAGAGTTGCAAGTATCTTTTAGTCCCCTCACACAAGCACTCCTCCATATGGATGTCTATTGTTGTTGTCTTCAATAGTTTGTTGAGCGTACATTGTATGTATGATTAAGAAGATCTGACTGTGCACATACTATGATAATGAGGAAATTTACATCTTTCGTACTATATGCATATCCAGGCATACATGTAAAACAATGAAATAAACTTTGGGTTTTTGGGTTAAGGCCGTTACACGCCAAGCTAACAGTTGACCATTTTTGGACTGTCATTGAGTCTCTGCCCAGTTTTTGTTGCATCCTCCTTACCTTAGAACATGGGTGTCAAACTCAGTCCCTAGAGGGCCGCAGCCCTGCAGAGTTTAGTTCCAACCCTTCTCCAAAATACAAACCGTTTAGTTTCCATTTAGTCTCCAACCCTAATTAAACACACCTGATCCAGCTAATCAAGTCCTTCAGGCTCAATTGAAAACTACATGGTTTGTGTTTTGGAGCAGGGTTGGAACTAAACTCTGCAGGGCTGCGGCCAGGAACTGAGTTTGACACCCCTGCTTTATAGGGTTAAAGTAATTTTGTGTATGGGTTTCCATGCATTTTTATCTTTGTTTATGCTTATACATACAATCATCCAACCAGGTACATTGGGGACATGTTGGCCTGGCTCCACCAAGCTACAGCCTCAGAGAAGGAGCACCTGGAAGCCTTGCTCAAGCAAGTTACCGTGCAAGGTACATGTAATTTCACCTAAATCTCATACCGCACAAACACAGTTTATACACTGGAAGAGAGCTTTTCTAGTTCAGAACTAGTTTGCTTTCTTTATGAACAAATCTGTCTACATTTGGATGTCACATTTGACTGGTGCCAAAGTGTAAGAAAGTTGCGCACATCCCACAAACCCAAATAGGGCTCAGATGCAGGACAAAAAAATTCAAACTATAGCAAAGAAACACACGTAAAGTCTGCACACTGAATTGAATGCTCCATAAAAATAAATATATTTCGACCATCGGGTCTTCGTCAGGCACATTTGACTGGGGCCCCATTTTTATATCACCTAACTTTTTTTCTGTACATCTAAAGATCAAATATATTATATGTCAGTTGATTGTTAGAGATTTAATCTACATTTTTAAATATGTTTTGTTACATATTGAATTACATTTTTGAAGTTTAAGTGAAAATTATTTCACTCATTGAAAGTCAATTTTTACATCAATGGATCCATTCATCCACACAGTTGTGTGGTCACATTAGCAAAGCTGCGCTGTAAAAAAGGTCAGTTCAAATTCCAGTAGGAATCTGTGCGATTTTAACTTTCACATGAAGCCAAGTTGGTCTTACAGATTCACTGACTAACCATCAGAAAGTTGATTGGTTTTGCCAGTGATTTCTGAGTTAGCCGTGCTTCATACATGTCTAAGTTATTGACAATGGACAGTGGACCTTTTATTGGCCAACATTTTCTTAATGTGACCACACCAAAAAAAAAAATTCTGTTGTTAATTACTAATTCTCATGTCATTCCAAACCTGCAAGACCTTCGCTCATCCTCTGAACACAAATTAAGATATTTTTGATGAAATCCAAGAGCTTTTTGACCCTTCATAGACAGCAATGTAAGTGAAATGTTTCCATTGCGTGTTCCAAAGGTCTTGCATGTTTGGAACGACATGAGGGTGAGTACTTAATGACAGAATTTTAGTTTTAAGGTGGACTAACCATTTAAGACCGTACACATTTTAGAACTGGTTAAAACCATGTTGGGGTTTTAATTGTTTTTCTGAATGTAGTTGGGTTGTAAATAAGTCTGTTCTGCTATGTTTGCATAGGGGTTGAAGAAAACATGCAGGAAGTAGTTGGTCACATCACTGAAGGAGTGTGCAGACCACTCAAGGTGAGATGGAGACAGTGTCATTAAGACTGATATTTAAACTAGTATAAAAAAATATCATTCTGACGCTGTGGCATAGTTGGTTAATAATTTTGCATTAGTACTCAAATGGGCAGCTCAAGTTTAAATTATGCTTGCAACATATCTCAGTCACATAAAGTCCTTGATATTTTGTTATTTATCAATTTTTTGTGCTTTCCTTGGGACTAACATTTTAGCAAACTCTTTACTTACTCAACAGTGAATAATGAAAACAAATTTGTTTAATTCCTCTATCAGGTGCGAATTGAGCAGGTGATCATTGCAGAGCCCGGTGCTGTTCTTCTGTATAAACTCTCCAACCTGCTCAAGTTCTACCATCACACCATCAGGTACATCGCTGTGAATGACTTAATTGGGTTTATTGTCTTTATTTTATACTACATTTGATGGAAGACAAATTGTTCTTCTTTTACTGAAGAGAGAACAGAGATCCAAAAATATAGATCCAATTTTAGGTAAAACCTTTTGCAAGATGCTCCAGTTTTTCTGAATGCATAAGTCTCTCTCTCAGTGGCATCATGGGTACAGGTGTTTCCTCTCTGTTGATGACCATCGATGAGATGCACATGCTCAGTAAGAGGATGTTCTTCAACAGTCTTAGTCTCCACGCCAGCCGCCTCATGGATAAAGTAAGTACTTATCAATGTTGTTTTTGTTAAATAAAACTAGAACTTTGGGGTCATTTGAAATAAAGCTAATATAATAACTTGTATATAGATAATTACAAAAAACAGAAACAGATACAACAGCACATAACAAAATTATTGAGACTTAATATAAAAAAAATTCTGAAAATATACAACTATTCAAAATATTTATAAATACTGTAATAGTCAGGGGCGTTTCATCAAAATTTGATGACTTGCGACTCGACATAATTAAATATGACTTGAGACTCGACTTGGACTTGAGCCCTGTGACTCGGAAAGACTTTATTTCCATGATCCATGTTTCCAATTTAGGTCTAAAAAATCTGGAGTCCCTCAATCAATTTTGGGCCCCTTGCTTTTTAACATCTATATTTTTACACTTGGTCAGCTTTTGAGATCTCTTGGTCTAAAATTTCAATGCAGATGATACTCAGATTTACATACATACTAAACCAAATGATACTGTGTCTGTTGATTTCCACATGTATTTCTAAGATAAAAGAATGGATGTCACAACATTTTCTTTGTCTTAACAGTGAAAAAACTGAATGCTCATTGGTTCAATTACGTAAAATTACTTTGTCCGTTGATGGTTCAATTATGAAGTTTAAAACAAAATTAAAGAATTTGGGGGCGACTCAATCTAACTTTTGAGCCACATGTTCTACTGTTAAAACATCCATCTTAGAAATATTGCCAGACTACGTCCAATGCTGTCCTTTCCTGTTGCTGAGAGGTTGATTAACACTTTTGTGTTTCATCAAAAGCTACCCTAAACAAATTGCAGGTGGTGCAAAACTCGGCTGCTAGAATCCTTACTAGAACTAGGATGAGAGGTCTTGGAGTCTTTACATTGGCTTCCTATTAGTTTTAGGGTTGACTTTAACATTTTGATGCTTACTTACAAGGCTTTACAACCTCAATATTTGTCTGAGCGTGACCTTCGCTCATCTGAAACTGGCCTTCTAACTGCGTTTAAGATCGATGGGCGATACATTAGCTCCAAAACTGTGGAATTCTTTACCGATTGAGATAAGGCAAGCTAAAACTCTTAGCACTTTTAAATCTCGCCTTAAAACTCATTTTTTTAGGGTAGCTTTTAATTAAACGTTGTAAAGCGCTTTGAGATCTTCATTTAAGGGCGCTATAGAAAATAAAGTTTATTATTATTATTATATTTATGATCAGATCAGCGTCATCATCACTCTAGATGGGTGCCGCATGCTTGCACTTGATTGGTAATAAGCCAGAGACTGCGTTCAGGGAGCGCTTGATATACAGTATATGCTTGTATAAATTAATGGAGCAATAGCATAACTTACGACAAAAGAAAGTTTTACGACCAAAAAAAAATACATGATTTGTCTAATAGCTTTCTCCGCTCGTGAAAAGCGCTGCCCTGCTCGTTTGATCACCGCCAAGCAGACACACGGAGCATGAGAAACGAGAGATGCGGCCGCAATCACTGCTGTTAAATGCTAAATATATTCCTAACTTCTTTTGTTTGTCTGACACCGAGGTGCACCATGAGTGATGGATCCTGCATCCTGCCACGACCCTCGCAGCTCTACCAACTCGATGTGCTTTAATTTTCATTCTTATTGGTAAACACCTCTCCGAAACCTTTTTTGTTTTTGTCAGATCTCCACTGTTTTTGTTCAATCAGTTGCATATTTTAATTGCATGTGCATTTTATTTAAACCTCCATTAAGTTTAAAGTTAATCCATAATCAAGATTTAAATCAGAGTTTAAAGTTATGGTCCAAATATTACTTAAATCCAGGATCAAAATGATGGGTTAAAATGTAAACCTGCTTATTTTTAAAGGTTTAAAGTTTGGTGCAAAATAATTATTAGATAAACCTTGATTTAAGCTAGATTTAAAATTAATCATTGCAAAAAAAAAATTGCTATAATTTGAAAAGAAAAAAAAGTATATTGGCCTAATGATTATTTAAAATATAATTTGAAGAAGTGTTTCTTTCACAAAATGATTTGTGAATTGTAGTCTATGTATAACTCTAAAATATACTAATTTTTCTCCCTCTTCACCAGGCACTCGTTTCTCTTTTATTTCTTTCAGGATAAATAATTTGAATTCACGTGTTGTAAATCAGTCTGTATAGCACATAGCCTCTAAATTTAGCGATCAACTATGTATATTATAAACTTAACATTTAACGTACAATATTTTGTCTTTGTTACTCTTCGTTATAAAGAATGATACCACAGCATTTTTGAAAGACTGTCTTCATGAGTTTGTCTGCATCCATAGTGCAGGTTTCTTCTCACATGAAAAGTATGGTTGCAGTTATTTCTTCTAGTTCTTTCAAATCAGTTCTTTCCCGGTTTCTGCTCACATGTTTTTAAATCTGTTTCATTGAGGTTCCAAATAATGGCTCATTGGCTTAGATATAACACATAGAAGCATATATTCTTCTTATGTACACATTGCAAAGTATTGCAGCTGTTATTTCTATGAAATTATGTTGTCTTTGCTATTCTGTTACTAATAAAATAATTTTGTTTCACTGCTTGTCCTATTTTGGCACAATCCCTAAATTGAACTTGAGTAGTTTTACTAAGGGCACCCATCTCACATGAAATTAATATGTAAAACATATTCTACCCTACTTCCCAATATACATTTCTATACATTTTATATGGTAATTAATACTGAGACACTAATTTGGGCAAAGAGCTCTAATGACTTGTTTAAGACTTGAAGCTAAAAGTTGAGGACTTGCAACTCGACTTGGACTTGCCTATTTTGACTCGGGACTTGACTTGGGACTTGTCTGTCTTGACTCGGGACTTGACTCGAGAATTGAATGCAAAGACTCGAGACTTACTTGTGACTTGCAAAACAATGACTTGGTCCCACCTCTGGTAATAATATTCAAACAATACTTAAATAAATCTCACTCATCCCAAGATTTTTTTTTTTTTTTAAATCTCTCCTTTTGTTCTAATGTTCCCTCATATCTGAAAAGGTGTAAAAATTCAGAATTTTTAACTCACTCGTATGTCGGTACATATGTCATGTCTTACCAGCCAATGAAAACACTTGACTAATGAAAGCAACTGCCTAAAAACAACCCAGAATACACTAGCGTTGAGGCACTCTAACACAGCATCCTACCCCTATACCTCTGTAGTGATCAACATAACAAATGTGCCTCGCAGTCCATTCATCAGTTGGATTTGGTTTTTACCAGGCTGAAAAAACACATTCTCACACCAGGGATTTTAAATTATCCCCAAATCACCTTGAACACGAACAGGCTAGTTAAAAAAAAAACTGCACATCATTGATAAGTGGATCAATAACCAGAACTAGATGGTCTCCGCTCTACGCTTCTGAGAGAATTATCACCTTAGCAGCACACTAATCAAATCACCTCAGGCTTAGGACGTTACGTATCACTCCCTGACGTTGTTCGGTGCCAGGAACACAAGCTTAAGCTAATAAGCTATATTAGCGGCAGCAGAGCTCTAGGTAGTGTTCGCATAGCAGGGTGTTTATTAGTCAGCCTTCAGAGGTGTCAGTCTCGCTGTCAGACATGCCTGGCTTGATTTTTAGGGTTTTGAACAGTAAATACCCCTCTTAAAAGTCTGAATGTATGGAGTTAAAAACGTGTTGTTAGAGGGGCGGTGATGACATGACATGACTGACTTTTTTGTGTCTGAATGTATAAAAACAACAACTTAAAAATGCACTTTATACACGGTGATAATAATATATCTCACAATGGAAATGTTTTACATTTTTGTGTGAAATTTGTACTATACACTATATACTTTTTTTTGAAAGACTTCTTGCTTTCTTGTTTTCTCAGGTAGAACTTCCACCTCCTGATCTGGGTCCCACTGCCTCCCTTACTCAGACTCTGTCTCTCCTTAGGGAGGTTTTGGCCTCCCATGATTCATCAGTTTTGCCTCTTGATGCCCGTCAGGCTGACTTTGCACAGGTGACTTTTCTTTTCATGCTTTTTGGCAAAATCCAGTGTGTTTCCACCTTTTAGTGACTGAAATGTGGCTGAAATAAAGAAAGTATTAAAAAGAAATACTCATGTTTCTGTTTTGTTGGTCAACTCTATTTATTATACAATTATTAAATGATTTTGTAGGAGTTACTTTTTTCATGCAAGAAATTAATCTGTTGTCTTAATATATTTGTATTTATGTTTATACGTGTGCAATGTTATCAACTACATTAGTAGACTGAAAATATGATACACTATTCCAGTTAGGCGTAGAGTACTTTACTCATATTTATGTCAGACAGATACATTTGTCACTTTTTTTTTGCTTTTTGTTAATCCCATCATCCAATGCTGTTTCTCAGGTATTGTCCTGCATCCTTGACCCATTGCTGCAGCTGTGCACGGTATCAGCCAGTAACCTGGGCACAGCAGATATGGCCACCTACATGGTGAACTCCCTATACATGATGAAGACCACACTGGCGCTGTTTGAGTTCACAGACAAACGCTTAGAAATGCTGGAGTTTCAGGTGTGTTACATTATAAAAATATAAATTATAAGAGAATGGATATAAGTTAAAATTTTGATGAGTCAAACGGAGTTAAAATGTAATACATTTGTATTTATTTTTATTGGCCACTTACTCTAGATTGAGGCTCACTTGGACACTCTAATCAATGAGCAGGCATCTTTCGTGCTGACCAGAGCTGGGCTTAGTCACATCTACAGCTGTGTCCAACAGCACACTGCAGAGCAGGTGAGACTGAATGCTTAGGATTAGGTAAGGAACAGCTTTTCTTGAATAGAAAGGGATGCTAGGGATGTGCGATCCAATATTCAGTTTCCAGTATTCAGTCCAATATTAAAAATCTAGTACTATGTGTTATGGTTGTTACTGTCATGCTTTAAAAAGAACAAAAAAAAAACTATTATAAAAGAACAATTATATTCTAGTTCTTCTGAAGACTTTCTGAACTGATTTGAGCGAAATAATGATATTGTTATCTTTTAGAGCTCCAAAGTTGTAATTCCTATCACTTCACTTAACACTATCACTTGACATTTCGGTAGCCTTATTTGGGGAAGAGACAGTATATTGAGCTGTCAAATTTATGTTCCCAGAAACCCTACCCCCTACTGCAATTGTCATGTCATTCTCCATTCAGCATTCAAACAATTGTGACAATGAACATGCTAAAACTCTCTCCAAGATGATGGTGACCCCACTGAATCATTCTCAGACATAATGGAACCACTTGGGAGAGAACTGTCAGGAGACTTATTTCTTTGCAAAAAGAGGACAGTGGTACTAGAGGAATCATAAATCATGGCTTTACTTTTGAAAATATTGCAAAACTAACACAGAATAAAAAAATAATTATGATAAGGTCCCTGGAATAATCAGGCATACACTTTAAGTTTTCATTTTTTGATGAGTGATTTGTTTTTTTCATGGTTGTTGTCCACACCTAAAATTTGCACTGTAACTCAGTCGCCCGCTCTAAAACTGTAGAGGTTTCCCAGTGTTACGGGAATTAAATGAGTTATTCAGTTTCTCAAGACCCAGAAATAAAGCTTTTAAAGAAATTATCTCCACAGAGCAGCTCATTTACTATTATTATCAGTTATATTAGTGCTGCTTTTATCACGGCCTGAGCATTTTGAGTGTTTTTCACTTCTTATCAAGGGCACACGAGCAAATGCGTGTTACAAAACAGAAAGTTTCATCTGACTGAATGAATATTCTTATTGAATTGTCAAAGCTGCTGTAAAATATCAGATAGATCTTGTCAGTTAATGGGAATGTAAATGGTAAAGTTGTCTAATGAAAAATATTACACGATGAAAGTGATTAAAAAATTTGGTCATTATTTATATTACATTATTTGAAGTTTCATTCACATAATATGAAAGATTAATAATAAAAATATATAATTATTACTAATAATTGTAATTATTTATTAAACCGCTGCTCTTGCTGTGTTTTGTAAAAGCAAGAAGCTTCAGTATGAGAGGCTATTTGTTGTTGTTATTATTATTATTATTATTATTTTACTACAGTTAATGAGATGCAGATGGGAAAGATGCAACATGATGTGGCTTATTACTTTAATAGTATTTTGAAGTTTGTGACATTGTAACTTCTGTAAACTCCTCATTTGCAAAACACCATTTGTGGCCATCTTTCCCCTTTCATATCACCTCCATCACACTAATAGCGCACATTACTTCCTTATTATCTTTCTCTCATTTCACAGGAATAGTCTCTATTGTTTATATGTCTCCTGTTTGGACCTTATTACCATGGTTACCCTACGGTTAGAGGCTCATTAATAAAATTACATATTGCGGATTTTCACTCAAATTCATCACATGGCAGGAAATGGCCTGAGACTGAAAGAGAACACAAAATAGAGCATATTCTGTAAACACGATTACCTTTCCACATCTGTGCCCACATCTACAGCAGCCTGTACATTTACATATTAGACAGAGCAAATTATTTATTTTTGTTTTGTTGTTGTTCAGTAATGATTTGGCTTCGTACAGCTTATGTTCAGGGCATTCAGTATCTCTCTAAAATTGCATGGCGTGTTATACAGTGTTAAAATAGATTTTTGTTGTAAATAAAACAAAAAATTATTGTAAAAGGTTTACTTGCCATTTCTAAGAACAACGAATGGCTCTCATGAGCTGATTGTTTTTTAATGAATCAGTATAGCCCCGTCAGAATTTTGAATAGCCCCGGCTTAGTCCCCCCAATAAGGTGACAAGATGTCCCGTTTTTCCTGGGACAGTCCCGTATTTCAGCTCTATTTTTAGTGTCCTGCGAGAACAGCCCATCAAAGGCAACCAAGCTTGTCGAAGAACAAATTTACCATCCAATCCACAATTCCTTATCGATTAACTTGCAGTAAGTGAAGCCGGGATAAGCAGAATCACGCTGAATGACACAACTGATGCGCTATATCGGCCGCGCGCCCACACGTTCGTCGTTCTTCTCAGACTGCACGTGATCAATTCTCCTTGCGCCTGAATTGTCAAATAATGCGAGACACTATGATCCAAAAGCGCAACTTTTGTTTCATTTCTTAGTTTAATATAAATAAATAAAACAATGTACCACAAACTACAATTTTTTTTAAAAGAGGGAAAAGACCTTACAACGCAAGTAGGCTATATATCCGTTTTATTCCTTTTGTTAATAAAAGTTAGATGTTTAATATAGGCCTATGCAAATTTGCCATTATACTATTTTGGTTGATGTGTTTTATGAACCACAAACTTACGGTCGTTTTAAAGAAAGGGGAAATCCAAAGACCATTTATTTATTTGTATTACAATGGGGGTAAAACATATTACCCTTATTCATATTGTTAATAAAAGTTCAAAGTTAAAGTGAATTTGTCCTTTTACTATTGTATAGCTTTTATTATTATTATTGTTATTAATAATAATAAGCCAAAAGCATTTGTTTGAAGTAAGGGGAAAATCCAAAGAGTAAAGTAAAGAGTAAATCCATTAAGTGTAAAAGCCTACTGAATCAACCTTAAGCATAACATTTTGTACCAAGAATAGGAAAGATCTAACGTTAAAGATCAAAAAAGTGCTGCAGATGCGAGAATGCGAGATTGGTTGCTGCTGAGGTAAATAGACGTGCTGTATCTTTGCAATGGCTGTAGAAATGGTCATTAATTCTTGATTTTGGTATGGCACAGACATGTTACATGTAATAATATGATAAAAAAGTCATGGCAACAAACGACTTCCTAAGTAAGTTTAAGTTGAAACGACTTTCACAATCAATTTGATTCAACTTAATTCATGTTTTACTGTTGCGTATTGTCTTGTAGGCTTAGGCTTCATTTTTCTATTAGGTTTAATGAATATACAAATTAATCAAATTAATTTAGTTTATTTTCTGTTACAAAATGTTAATTTTATTTATTTGTAACACTGCACCCCAGCCCCCATTTTATCTTGGGCTACACGCCAGGGGATGCTGCAGCACCCCTACTTCCCACGGTAATGCTTCTGTTAAATGTGGTGTGTACCATAGCTGCTTTTATAAAATAATAAAAAAAAAAATGTTTTTATGAATATGGATTATTTTCTTAGCACCCCCATATATTGGTTTAGCCCTGGTAGAGAAAAAATTCTGGCACCGTGCCTGTTCGAACTTGACCGGCGTTAGGATGAATATGTAAATATATATTGCGCACTTTCCTTTCAGTATCGAAATAAACACAACAAAATCTGACAAGAGTGTGAAAGCAGTTAAAAATGCATCTGATTACAACGATGTGGATGTTTGCACGAGCTCTGCAGTAAAGTCCGGTCACATCATGTTTATTTATATAGTACTTTATGCAATAGCCTTAATTCAAGCAGCTTTACAGTATTAAACATGAAAAACCAGAGTCAGTGTCGCTTTCGGTTGGAATTACAACTTGATTTTCTGTTATGAAACAGCTCTCCAGTGTGGAGCTAGCTAATGATAACATATTTTTATTAGAGGGAAATATAATTTCATTAAAGTGACAGAGATCAAAGACTCTTTTGGTTATCATAACCCTATAAGGTATTTTAAGACATTATGTTGTGAATAAAATAGTTTATCCAAAGCGTCTTATCACTTACCTTTATTTTGTTTCTTATCTATATGACTTACAAAATGAGATGTTAGGCAGAATGATGTGTCATTCAGCTACTTTTTCATGGACACTGTAAAAAAACTAGAAGTTGAGCCAACGTAAAAATTTAAGGAAACCAGCTCAGCAGATTTTTGAGTTTTCTCAACTTATTTTTTAGGATATTTCTCAACTTTTTGTTTAAACTTAAACAAGAAGTTGAGAACTCAAAATTCTGCTGAAGCTGGTTCCCTTAAACGTTTAAGGTGGCCCAACTTATTTTAAGGTTTTGTTTTTATTTATTGTTTTACAGTGTAGCTAGATAAATGGTGAGAGAGTGTCCCTGTCTGTCATCTCATGTTGTGTGCCAAATACATCTATTTGTATAATTAATTGGTAACACTACAATAAGCTATCATTTGTTAACATTGGTTAATGTATTAATTAACATGAATGAACAATGAACAATGCATTTATTATATTTAACTATTAATCTTTGTTAATGTTGGTTAATAAAAATACAGTTGTTCATGTTAACTCACAGTGCATTTTCCAATGTTAAAAAACACAACTTGTGATTTTAATAATGCATTAGTAAATGCTGAAATTAACATTATCTAATATTAATAAATGCTGTAGAAGTATTGTTCATTCTTAATTCATGTTAACTTATCTTAACTAATGAACCTTATTGTAAAGTGTTACCAATTAATTATATAATAATTGTAATTACATAATATGCTTTTCTAAAGCTGAAGTGACCTTTATTTGTTAGAATTAGGGGTGTGCCGATCCAATATTCAGGATCGGTATCGCTTCGATACTGGCATTTTCTTCTGAAATGGGGTATCGGTCTGACGAGACCGATCCAAATTCGATATTCTGCATAGCTAATATTGTGTTATTGTTAAGCCCCACAAAATCCACAAACACATAAAAAAAACACCATAAAGTTTTCGTGCACTATATTTCAAGTGTTCTGAAGCCGTTACATAGTTTAATGTTTGGTACAGATGAATATTTAAGTCACGTTCACGTAAACACTTCTCTCCGCTGCAGCTGTCTGTCATCCTCCATTCAGCTTTCAAACTGCGTGCCGCGTTCGGTTACTAGAGTCAAGACAATAAACTCTCTCCACTGTTTCTATTATACTTGATCTGTAAATAAAGTTCAATGGTTTTGCATAAAAGGATTTTATCTAGCTAGAGTCTCGTGCTGTTTTCTAAATCGTGTTACTTTCTACCGGGTGTCTGTTAGATCACAACACTGTTGTAGAGAGCCCTATGAAGGGTTCTTCACAAGCACAGTAACTGACATTTAAAACGGTTAAAAGAAAAAGCTCAATAAACTGTCACACAGATTTAATACACCACGCATTAAAATCTCTTTCCTTTGTTCTTTGAACTTCTATGTGGACTCCGGAGCGCTGTGCCTGCGTGCTGTGACTCAGTGTTGCTTCAAGCACATCATTCTGCGCACGGGATGCGCATAAGCGCTGTGGGCCTGCACGCCGAGACTCATTGTTGCTCAAAGCGCATCATTCTGCGCACAGGATGCACATAAGTGCTTTATGCCGCTCTGTATAGAGTGGGGTAACTATGACTATGACGTCACTCTGTAGGCGGATCGGCTATTAGCATGAAACTGGTTCCCTCGACAAAAATCCAATAGGATTTTTCCATAGGCTTTTGGATTATAGCAAAACATAAGCTCTGTGTTCAATCATAGTTCATGAAACTTACACGTTTTGTCCATCAAGATAATCTTCACAAAATAATTTAACTTTGCCAAATTTTGAAGCCTAAATAAAAGCGCCAGAACTGAAAAGCTAAACTTAGGCTATAAACGAACTACTGCACCACGGTCGCTCGCCTTCAACGTCACCAGCACCGCCGCGCTCCCGACAACTTTCTGAAACTTATTTTTAACGTTCAGTGAAAAGGATTTACACTGTAAATTAATTTTAATCCACGCTACATGAACCGTTTCATATAAACTGGAATAAATATAAAACTATAGAGCCATACTAAAACTGAAATGAGACATTAGTAATAAATAGTACAGTGACTAAATGAAATAATCATAACAGAAGGACATATGTGCACGTGTTTCTGTACATTTCGAAATAAGGTGCATTAAAAGTCAATAATTCCTTGATTAATATGAATTAAAAACGTATAGCCGCATATTCAATCTTTTAAATAACAAGTTTTTGGATATGGTAAGATTAAACTTATTTTAGTGAACTAAGCACCACATTTCAGCTAATTTTGTTAGGGTGGGTACACAATATGTTATTTTATCCTTGCTTCTAGGAAATCCTCAATCTAAATACTTTCTAACAGCTTCACGTGGCCGTAAACATTTAATTTTAACGTAAGCTCTATGCTTTAAAGCACTATGTGGTGTTTACATGTAATAATTGTAATATGAGTTTCAGTCTCCGCATCAGTAAGTGATAAAACGAGCATGTTCTATCCGAAGCCTTCTGTCGCATTTCAGGACAAAGCAAAAAAAACTAAAACATTGTCGAACAACAATATAAAATGCGGGAAACTATTCATTGGTTATTCTAAAATGAACTGTATTAAAAATTATACTACAACTGGAAAATACTGTAAATTGATAAACTGTTTGGCGTGATGACGTTGAATGTCTTTGACAGCGCCTCTAGTCCCATTTAGCAACTTGTTAGCAACCGTCTTTTTTAAGAAACGTAACAGCTTAAAAAAACACGAGTGTGGTGTAACTGGTGTGTTTTATGTCATAGAATAAAATGTGAAAGTATCTTGAGCTTGTGTGAACCACGGACCTTATTTAAGGGATTTAACCAAAATCCCATTCCCATTGACTCTGGGACGGAACCGGAAGTGCTTGCTTGGGTTTCGCCTACAAAGTGACATCATAGTTCCACCACTCTATTGGAGCCTTGCGCGCATTTTAATAAAGCGCAATAAAGATTATTTTCTTCCTTCATCTGGGTGCTGTTAGTGCTGTACGCGCAATGTCTTTTAATTTTACCGTATATATTTTTCTTTATATATAAATATATTACTTTTTTTCCATGAATGTATTTTACAACAATACAAAAAGCAATGTATATCATTTTACATTTTCATTTTAGATTTAGTCCTACACTTATTCACTTTTATTTGTTCCCTAATACATTTTTGTTTTCACTAATTTTAGATTTTATAAAATTGTGAACTCATGATTTTTCTAGAGTAACTTTTGCTACTGAATTATCCACTTACTTAGTTTATAAAAGTATTTTTGTCATAGATTATAATTACATATTCATCAATGTGTTGTTTTTCTTTACAGTAAAGTTGTCTATATTTAGTAGATTGTGTGTAAAACACAAAATAGTGATGAGCAGGTCAACACACACTGAGGTATAGAAGTTCTACACCGAGGTATCGGATCGATATCGGTATCGGCAGATACTCAGAATTGTTGGTATCGGATCGGTATCGGTTCTGAAAAAGTGGTATCGAGCCAGCCCTAGTTAGAATATGTATAACTTAATATTTTAACTAATTGCAAAAGCTGAATATTCAATCAAAGTCTAATGATTAATCAATGAAACAATCAACGATTAATCGTTCTAATAATCGTTAGATTAATCGATTGTCAAAGTAATCGCTTGTTGCAGCCCTACTGTACAGTGCAGCTGTGTGAGCTGATTTTCAAAATAAATTACTCTTATGATGCAATCATTTTTTAGTGATTCAGAAACATACTGCTCAACCAGTGTAGTCTGATTCTGGAATTAATTAATCTTGTGAGCTGATTTTTTGAGTAAAGCAGAAAGATACAGTGCAGCCAGTGTAGATGTACTGTATTCTTCTGCCAATGAAGTGGCACGAATGAGGCAGTTATTTTTAATTAATCAAATACATAAAGCGCAACCAATGTAGTCCAATTCTCAAAAGAATGACCCTTAGAACTTATTTTCTCTTGCACACTGAGTCCGAAATTTTTGTATGCAGTTTTTTTTTTTTTTTTATACTTTCTACTTATGTGAAAATGCAGAACATCCAACCGAATCCCCTTTTTTATGATGGACAAAAGTTTCGGAGGCAGTGTGTAAATGTGATTTGAACGTGGCTTGTGAAACATACTCTCTTTTAATGGGTGTCCGAGTTTACAACCCAGCTTTGTCTTTCAAGTTTAGTTGAGTAATTTGAGTAAGTGAACTTTGTGACTCTTTTGGACATGTACAGGCACTTTAAGCAAGGTGTTATATTACAGACAACAGGCGAGAATGCAGAAGCATTGAAAGTAAGCACAGGTTTGTGTGTGGGTCTTGGCAGAGGAGTGCAGTCTGGGCATTTCCACGCCTGTCCTCATCACACACCCCCGTAAAAGGCTGGCGTGTGACTAAGCGTCTTTGGACACCTGCTGTCCACAGCACAGGGCACAACTGTCTCGCCTACTGCATCAATGTCTTCTCTGTCCGCTCATGCTGTTAATTACGGCCTGCCTTGCTTTATATGGCTCATGCTACCCACAACAGACATGATTCATGAATCTGGCCCTCAAAAGCTAACTTTGTGTGTTATGTTGATGGCATCGTTTTAAAAATGTTATGACCCTCCAAATTGTGTGTATAATAAATGGAACACTAGACACTAAATGAAGATCCTGTTGATGTTTGACACTCATAATGAATATTTGTCCTCTGTGCCTTAAACTGTTGCAGTAGCATGTTAGCCACAATGTGAAGTTCCTAAAACCATAATCAGAATTATTATTTTTATAATAAAGCACCTGCACTCACTTCGCGAGAGGTTGTGAAACACTTCAAAGTGTCTAAAACTTAATTGTAGTAAAAATCAGTGTAATAAATGTCCCGTCATAGTTTATTGCTGTTATGTGGGGTGGAAAAAGCAGTATGGTAAATGTAAAAAGTAATTATTTTATGATTATATTATATTATACAAAGTTGACAATTATTTTAATGTGAATGGCTTGTAACTAGTAAATGACCAAGATTGTGTATGATATATGCTCATTATTATTTTGTCTAAATAAAACATACAACCCTAAAAAAATTAATAAATTGTTTTGAATCCTCAGCTTTGAACCATTACACACTTTACAATAGAAGGTCAAGTGGACCTTTGGGAAATGTTCTGTACTTCTTTTAGCTTTTTGTTGTTCTTTTTTTTGTTTTTGTTGTTTTGTTGTTGGTCTCTTCAAGTGCCACATAGCAGCTATGAATTTGATTAAAATGTGAAATATCTCACGTTGTTGCACCTATTCTTTCTCTTCTTTGTTTGTGTTATATCTGTGCCACAGGCTGTCTCAGTTCGCGGAGCTGGAGAAAAGTAGTTGTGTATTCATCACTTATGGTTTGCTGTGTTCTCCCTCCTAGGGTCCCATGGCCAACATCCCTGGAATGGACAGCACATCTTTAAAAACAGCCATGGTGAGACCTGTTTCTTTATTAAGTTCTACTTGAACAGGACAATTTTTCTTCAGAAGGTCAGATAAATTCATGGTTTCAGATGTATTTTGTGATTTTTCTTTTCATTTTTTTTTTATAAATCTGGTTTGAATTGAAAATGTCTGTGTTATCCTCACAATCTGCGGAACTGGTTAAATCGAACTGATTTTAGATCATTGTGGTTTCAGACCTTTTTACCACCTTTCTAGGTGAAATCATATTTCACATTAATTTTTAAATGAAATCACAGATGTCTTTTGTTAAAAATTGTAAATCAACTAAACAAATCCCTTCCAAATAGTACTTGCAGTTTTATCAAGCCTTATCTTTGCATTCTTGTTTTGTCTGTTGTACTCACAGGTCCAGTTTGACCGTTATTTGTCCTCTCCTGATACATTTGTGATGCCGCAACTCAACTTCCTGCTCAGTGCTGCTATCAAGTATGAGTCAGCTCACATTTAGCACACATATTCTGTCGATAATACAGCCAGTTGCAAAGAACATGAAGCATTTTGTTTCAAAACACAATTTTACAATTACACACTTTTGCCATTTATAAACCAAGAGCTCAAGAATGATGGAAAAAGGAAAGTTCACAAAAAATGTTATGTCAATCCAAACCTGTATAACTTTCTTTCTTTTGTGGAACTCAAAAGTAGATGCAGAATCTCTAAGCTGCTGTCCTCCATACAATGAAAGTAAAGTAGGACTGGGGATATTAACCTATACAATTTACCAAAAAAAAAACATAATAACTGTATATATATCCATCATAACAGAGGCAATTTATATAAAGTATATAAGTACAATTTCAAAACAGCATGTTTAATTCTAAGTCTGAGAGGGAAGAAATCATTCACAAAATCCTCATGGTAACACTTTACAATAAAAGTTTTACATACACTACAGTTCAAACTTTTGAGTCAATAAGAAACTTTAAACTTTTGCATTTTCCCATCAACCATAAATGTAAAAGAAAATATAAAAAAGTGTGAGTGTGGATCATAATCTCCTATAATAAGAAACTTACAAAATTATTTATTTTATTTAATATTAAATTGATCAAAAGTGACAGTAAAGGTGTTAATAATGTTGTAAAAAGTTTGATCAGAGAAATGATTTGCTTTTGAACATTCTATTCATCAAAGAATCTGGAAAGGTTTTTCTACAAAAAAATATTAAGCAGCACAACTGTTTTGAACATTCTTTTCAGAATGTTTTTTTGAGTTCCAAATCAGCATATTAGAATTATTTCTGAAGGATCACGTGACACTAAAGACTGAAGTAAGGGCTACTGAAAATTCCGCTTTGACATTGCTAGAATAAATGAGACTTTAAAATAGGAGACAGTACAATTGTAATAATATTTCCCATTGTTACCGCTAAACTGTGCTTGTGATCAAATAAATGCAGCCTTGGTAACTATATTTCAGAAACATTTAAAAATCTTTACCGACCCCAAAATTTTGAATGGTAGTGTAAATTAACTATAATAAAATAGTATATTTATTGATATTTTACACTTAAATTTTAAGTTCATCTTAAGTGGAACTGGCAATTTCAGTCTATTGCTAGCATAGAATATTGCCCCTTTAAATTTTTTTATTTTTTGTAAAAGTACACATCACATTTTCAATCCTCATATACAATTTAACTGAACAACATTTCAGTTCTTGTCTCAATTGTTTTTTGTCACATGCATTTGTTTACTAGCTATAATTTAGCTAGCTACACGATTTCTTATTACTCAGTCTCATCCGACATAAACAAATAATGTCTTGGTCTATAAAATCGATCTTGCCGTCATTGCATTAACGAAGCGGTGATGAGCATGAGAGGTTTCTCGTGCATTTGTAATGGTTCTTGTTTCCCCCTCTTCCTTGTAGTTGGTGCTTTTAGCATCAGCACATCAGTGTGATGTTGCTATTTGAGTGGTAGAGAGGCGCACACACTGAGTCACATTGTTACTGGGAAATGTAACAGGCTTGAGGAGCACTCACTGTCCCTCAGGTTAATGTTCTCTATTAATGGAGATGGACTCGTGCACAGGCTTGGCACAACTAATTAGCTCCTGGTCCATTCTCTCTCTCTCTCTCTCTCTCTCTCTCTCTCACTCTCTCTCTCACACATAAACATGCCGCACGTGACTGAACTCAGCATGAGATACAAAGACAAACTAAATAGAGATGGATCCATTTGCACACACATCATTTTGTTCTGTACATTTCATGTTAAAGAGATCAACCAAATTTGAAAATTCTGCCATTATTAAGTCAGCCTTGTGTCTTTTCAAAACTTCATGAAGTAGTTTTTGCTGTAAATCTTTATATCTGCCCAAGTTTTCATGTCTGATTCATATAGGAATTGTTATTTTGGGTCGGGTATTATTTGTTTGTCGATCTGACTGATCCTGTTATCACATTTATCTTGATCCAGTTCCTCGCTGATTAGCAGCTCTCTGGAATGAAAGATTATCAGTGAGCAATGACTGTTATTCATTGATAGTAATTTATTTCTTGTACAAACCCAGATGGCTTCTGAAGAAATATAGCAATATACACTCACCGGACACTTTTTAGGTACACCTGTTCAGCTTGTGACTAATGCACAGACATGGTCAAGACAATTTGCTGAAGCTTAAATTGAGCATCAGAATGAAGAAGAAAGGTGATTTAAGTGACTTTAAGTGTGGCATCATTGTTGGTGCCAGGCAGGCTGGTTTGAAGATTTCAAAAACTGCTGATATGTGGGCAAAAATGGCTTCTTGATGTGAGAGTAGAATGGCTAGACTGGTTGAGCTTCTAGAAGAACAACAGTAGCTCAAATAACACTTCGGTACAACCAAGGTATGCAGAAGAGCATCTCTGAATGGACAACACGTTGAACCTTGAAGCAGATGGACTACAGCAACAGAAGACAACACTAGATTCCACTCCTGTCAGCTAAGAACAGGTAACTGAGACTATAGTTCACTCAGGGTCACCAAAATTGGACAGAAGAGGATTGGAAAAAGGTTGACTGGACTGATGAGTCTTGGTTGCTTAATCTATGGCATGAAGAATTAAGGCAGTTATAAAGACAGAATGGGATGTACCTTGTAAAGTGGCCGGTGTGTAAAGTGAAGATATATGAAATACTGTTATGATAATTTTATGGTGTTTTAGCGTCCTTTATGAAGATTGCAGTCCTTTTAATTGTAATCACATGGAAGAGAACAACATTTTGTGTTTCAATGGAAAATGTGAACTGTTTGGTACAACTTGAGAGTGAATAAATTGACACATTTTATTTTTGAGTGATTTTAAAGCCAAGCCTTAATTTGGTATGAGGCCTATTTATGTAAGAGATAAAGGTTCACATGCATGTTAATTGCTTATTTACTTTATTAAGACTGCAGTATATACATATGTGTAGCTGTACTAACAGAAGTGTATCTGTAGAGGGCAGTGTTACTGTAGTCCTGAACTGAACCCAGATCAGTGTTGTGTGGCTCTACTGTCTTCCTGCTCACTCATCCAGCAATATTCGGACCAGTTTATGTAGTTTTCAATTAGGTGATTCATGTGTGATGTGTTTCCAAGAACCCAGATCAACGGAAGTACCCTCAAGAACCAAAACAGCACCAAGTTATGGCTACCGAAGTGTTCCTAGAGTCATTTATCTATGAAGTTGTTTTGATTCACTTAGTATGCTCAGTCACAAAATGTAAAATATAGTTGTCAAGTTAGCCTTGACCGGTTTATTTACTAATCATGTATGGTAAAAAGGTTTCAACAGCTACTCATTTTATTATTTGGGAAACTCTTGTGTCTATCTAACATGATACATGAAAGTGTAGTCCACTACAATAAATTCATGTGTTGTCCATTTTTATTTAATTGCAATGATATCAACAGTGTGACATGAGTACTGTAATGTGATCTGTAACTAATATAACTTAACTCAAATTGAATGTGTAAATTTAACAAAGTATTCAGAATAATTCTCTCTCTCTCTCACACAGGGAGCAGATCTTCAAACAGTCCACAGAGCTGGTGTGTCGTTCGTATGGAGAGGTGCACAAAGGTGTCACCAACCCTACAAACGCCTATAAAGATGCAGAGTCTGTCCTGCACAGAACCCCACAGCAGGTACAGACCCTGCTGTCCTGAAATGTGCCACACACACCCTACAAACTGTTACAAGCAAGGATTTTACTTCCACACTCAGTGTTCTGGGACTGACACTGAATTCTGGCCACAATACCATATTCAAATACTTGTCTGGTGATGGGGAGGGGTTTATCGTTGTTAATAGTTAATTATGTGAAAAAGACACTCCTGTGATAATGAGTATATACAAAAAAAATATCTGTCTTGATTTCTCAAATGTTGCTCTGCTGTTTGCCAGAGGAGAGGAGAGGACGGCTCACACTGAGGCAAATATATTTATTTTTTCTTCCCATGTGAATGGAGATCTCCACTAGCAGGCCCAGGGAAGCAAACTATAGACCATTTCCTTGCCACATAGAGATTCACATTCACTGAAATATACATACAGTCATTACATTACATACACTGGCTTTTTCGTTCTCCGCCACAGAGGCCTGATATGACTCAGTGTCAGTCGATAATCAGAAACAGCTGTCTTCTCTTTAAATCTTTTTTTTAACTGAATTAAAATACACACTTAAAAGTTCACATACTTGTCTGTCTCACAGTTTTTCCCCCTGAGCTTCTTTTGAAAGAGATAGTTAAATGAAATTTTGCGGCCACCCAGCAGAGAAGTTGACCAATAGGGAGAAAGTCGAAGGCATTCTTTCAGACAATGGTGCTTTCATGTCAGCGGCCCAATGGGCAGTCACGCTATCATTTAATTGCAGACAAAACGCCTGCCAGTGCTCGTTCGTCAACTAAATTTAGCGGAACACTGAAAAACTGTGAAGAAAAAAGCAGTATTACCCTCTGACTATTAATAGAAGTTTGTACCAGTTCTGAAATTGAAGCAGACAGAATAATATGGCCTAGCAGAAGTGCAGGGTGACAGATAAAGACTATTAGGATTCGAGGAGACTACAGTGAACTCAGTGTGTGAGAGTCGCTGGGGGCCATGGCCTCTCATCTGGTGGAATATTTTGAGTGTGTCACATGGCCGCATTAAAGGGACTCTCCCCGCTGTGCCCGTAGCCAAGACGCCCCTCACATGCCTCGCATTCAGCTCGAAGCTTTCAGCTAGCAAAAAGCAAAGTCAAGTGAAGTACAAGTGCGACACTGTGGTGTGGTGTACTGTGAAATGGGTTATGAATATAGATGACTATTTTTAGCCAGATCACATCTGTGGGAGGCACGGAAACCCATTTTGATTATCACACAGCATCTAAACCTGCAACACATCATCTGAACTGGAAAAATTTTGTGTGCGGTGCATGGTGAGTTGGAGTAGGTTTCAAAAGCGCTTGCTTTTTCTACATTAATTGGCTGCAAAAAGTATTCAAGCACTGAAGTGCAGTGGTGTAATACATACATTTTACCCGGAAAAGCCTGACGTGAAATAATAGTCAGAATTTTTTTTTTTTTTAAATGGCACAATTTATTGAGCCTTGGACAATATATATATATATATATGGTCTGGTCTTGCATTTTTATTAAGTAGCCTTAACTACTATGTACTTGCATCAAAAATATATATTGTTTGGTTACACTTTATTTTAAGGTGTACTTGTTACAGTGTACTTAAACATTTAAGTTCTGAGTAATAATGAATTAATTAACTACTTGTACTTACTATGGTTAGGGTTAGTAGGGTTTGGTTTAAGGTTACTTGCATGTAATTATGCATATTTTATTGCTATCATAATATTAAATACATGGAATGTGTAACAAAGGCACCTTAAAATAAAATGTTACCTTTATATCTCTTATATCACTTTGTACAAAATAAATTGTGTCAAAGCAGCTTTACAGTATTAAACTGGAAAATAGTGTGTCGAAGGAACCAAAACTCCATTGTTCTTCTATGGCCAAACGAAACCAGCTGTTTAATTTCAAGTTGCAACAAAGTCAGATTGTGCAGAGGACTCATCTGCTTCCTGTTCAATGTACTTGTTGTGTTCATATTGTATTGCAAAACATGTTTGCTGCTATTTAGGTGTAATATGGGTAAGGTTAGGGACAGGTTTGGTGGTATGGGTAGGTTTAAGGGTGGGTTAAGGTGTAAGGGATGGGTCAACAGTGTTGTAACTATATATTTATATTTATTTATTTATTAATTATAAGTACAATGTAAAACAAGTATGTACACAATAAGTGCATTGTACCAAATTATTAATTTAAATGTAAGTACATAGTAGTTAAGGCCACTTAATATTAAGTGGGACTAAAAAATCTATAGTATGATATTATGTATGATATATAGATACAGATATAGTGAAAATATAGTTGAGGAAGAGGAAACACCTCAGTATTATTCAGAGGTCCAAATTAACCGAAAATTTGCAAGTTTGTGCAGTTGATGATATTTATATGGGCAAAAATTAAGATACAATTCTGATAGCTTTAATGCAAATCAACAGGGCCCATATTCCTAAAGATTCTAAGACTCCTTTTAGAGAGCTCCTAATTTAGCTTAACATTTCTAACTAAGTCTTAGATTATAAGTGATCCAGGACCAATCTGAGAGCAACTCTGAGCGAGGAAAAGACAAAAACGTGTATCTTAGTGAGGAGGCGGGGCTGACCCCGTTGCTAGCTATGACACAGTCTTTTGAAGACTGTGATTGGTTGGTTGTCCATGAAGGAAATAAAATAGTGCTTTTAAGTGTGGGGTTTATTATAAGCCTTCACTTTGAAATTACAGGAGAAATTTTTCCTATTTTACAGTACTCTCTCTCGCACACACACACATTTTATATGTATTCTTTATTTTGTATTTACCATGCTGTCATACTTAATGTATTTTATAGGAAATTAACAGAGACACAATAAGGTTCTGAAAGTGCTGTCATGTACAGACCCAAATCATCGCTGCTGCATAGTTGCATTATCCAGTTGCCAAATATGTTAATGTAGTGATTACGTCCATTTCTGGCACTATGGCATTTCTGCGCGGTGTCGGAGATGTTAGCATATCTTTAATAAGATCGGTCACAAACATGATCCCTGCACGATCTAATGTGTAGCATCTTATTAACTCACTGGGATGCATTGTGTGCAACACATTTCTTCTCCCTCTTCATGTTTTGTCCATTTTCTCCACTGCTAAAGAAACTCTTAAGCCTCTTAAAAGTCCTCGTTCGTACTCCTAAAAATGTTGGACCTTAAGACCTCTTTTATGGGTTAATGTGCTTTCTGTATTGCGTTTTTCTTTACTATGATTTACTATGATTACTTTTCTTTTATTTTTAGAGGAAACACCCACATTTCTAAGAAATTCTTAGAATGTTGTTACTAAAAGCAACTCTTAGCACTAATATTTTTCATGAATACGGGCCCAGATCTTTATATTAACATAGTTTATATGTATAGCAGACTACTTAAATAAAATGCATATAAACATCAGCTGTCACTGTATATCTTCCAATATTTCTTTGTAAGATATATTTAAATGCTTACAGCCATACCACCCTGGGTGCCGATCTCATCTGATCTCTGAAGCTAAGCAGGGTCGGGACTAACCAGGCCTTGGATGGGAGACCGCCTGGGAATACCAGGTGCTGTAAGCTTGACTCGGAGAGGGGATGGGCGCCATGGAGTGTATCATGGAAATTATATCAGGACAGTTGTACCACCAAGATATTTTTGACTTTATAGCCCCAAAAATATCAAAATTGCATGCTCATCATATAATTAGTGTAAGTATGATAAAACACACACTGTCATAATAATAAAAAAAGATATCCGAAATCCCTTCTCTAAAAACTTTTAGACTAAGACAATATGACTTGGACTTTAGACATATAAGATTTTATGCAGTTCAGTTTATTTTAAGTTTCTCCCTGCAGGCCCCACTGTACTGCCACAACTCATAACCTTACATGCTTTTAAATGTTACGCTATGAGACGTTATCTAAGCGAGGTCAATACTGAGGTGTTGGACTCTGTAATGTGATGACATCATGGCTGTGGATAGACCGCTGGATTCAGATCTAGACTAACCCCACCCTGACCCGTCCAAACCCACAATCAACACAGACTAACATAGTCCAGCAAACGAAAGTTGATGAGGTCCTTATATTATAAGCAGACGAGTTTTGTTGCTCAAAATACGTTATAATTTAGAGGGTATTATCTAAGGGCCTTCTTAACATTAGTGGTTTGTTTCAACAGGTTGTGAGTCCCTATAGAGTTTATTGTTGTTGGATATAGAGCATTGTTATTTTAGTAGCATTGATATTCTATTATATATATTTTTTTTTTCAAATTTAAATTAGATTTTTTTATATATATATATTATATCTAATAGTATATTATTATAGACTAGATTTTCTATCTATTTTTGGAAAAGAGATATTCACATTGACATAAAAAACATCATAGTATACCAGTGACACAAATATATCTGCTGTATATCCAACAAAAAATAACTGTTTAGGGACTCGTAGCCTGTTGCAACTAAAATAATTTGTCAAACTTTAAAAACTTAAAACTTCTTCAAACATGAAACCTTAAAACATTTTAGTTTCTCTTCTCACAGAATTAAAATAACTGTTAACACTGTATAGTTACAGTTATATTATAGTTATTGTCCTTGTTGAGGCCGAGCCTTTAGTCTGGTTTAGGATGGTCTAGTCTTGGGTTACACTTTATTTTAAGGTGTCCTAATTATACATTTAAGTACTGAGTAATATGAATTAACTACATGTACTTTACTATATGGTTAGGATCAGGATTTGGCTCAGGGTTACTTTCATGTAATTATGCATAATCTATTGTTATTACTAAGTACATGTGTAACAAAGACACCACAAAGTGTTACCAGGTCATTGTCTGCTCTTGACTCAAACTCAGGTTTTTACCACAACAAGTACACAAATACCACCTACGAACATGACTCTTTTGATTGGTCGTCTGTTATCAGTTGTTTTTTACACCTTTGCTTCCCACTAAAAGGTTTGTAAAAGTGCCTAACTGTGTTATAAACATTTATACCTGCTCATGTCGGTGAAAGTGTTCTGTGTTAATGAGTATTACACCAGCTGGTGGTTTGGGTTTGCGCATGTATCAGTGTGCAATGAAGCACATGCCTGTGTTTAACTAGATGCACTCACGCTCATTCCTTCCCATTAGCACGTGTTATATGGCGGCTGCACCAGTGTGCAACAGGTGTTGTGTTCCATTGACAGGTGTAAGAGGAATCATTAGGGTTAACACTTCAGCGCACACAGCTGACATATCCATCCATCCATCCATTTCTCTGTCTGTTCTATCTTAAATAACCAGAAATGCCTTGCATTTGCCCTTTTGACCTACTTTGCAGTCAAACCGGTTTCAGTATACATTAAACTGGCTGTTAAGGCTGGCAGGATTTGCCCCATGCTGTGTCCCAATTCATTGTCCCAATTCACTCAAAAGTTACACACTTTTGAGTGTGTTCTTAGACAATATGTGATGCGATCATTTTTATTTGGAAGTCACAATTAGTCGTTTGTGGGGTTGTTGTTAACTAAAATTAAAACTATTAACATGTATTTTGTTTGTGGAAATAAGATATAACTGAATGAAAAAGGCAGCTGAAGTACTACATTGATTAAAACTAAATGGAAATAAAAATAAAGCTAAAGAGAAATATTTTAAACCAACTAATAAAAATCACAAAAGCACTTAACAAAATTACTAAAAGTAAAATTATAAAAATAAAAGCTAATCCAAAATAGTAATAAATATTATAATAGTATATTTAAAAAATAATGCAAAAATAACACTGGTTATTTGTAGAGAAATGCAATTATATACAATAAAACCTGTTTGTGTGTAAGTCTCAGTTTAGAATTATGTCATTCTTATTACAAAATTCCATTAATAAACATAATTTATTATCTTTAATATGTGTGACAGATTACTGTAGACTCCACTGGCAGCACTTAGCATACACAAACCAATAATCTCTTTCTTCTTACTATATAAAGACAATATGAATGCATATGCAAATCAATGATATCTTTTTATATATACAAAAAACATATGAATGAATATCAGAGGGAATGTTAAAAGATAGTACAACTTATATCTCTCATACATGTTTATTTGCTTTTATTTAATTTTGAATTTCATTTATTTTAATTATGTTTTAATAAATCTTAATGCCTGACAATTGTTTTATAATATCCACTGTATTCAATGATTATATATTGACAAATATTTAGAGCAGAAACATAGTAATTATGTCATTAGAAAGCAGAAACAAAAAAAAATATTTTTTTTCATTTAGTGCAAGTAATTAAAAATGTGTTTCTGGGTCAAAATGATACTGGGCTGAAATATCATAAATATTTTGTATTTATGCCACATAGCCTCTTATTCATTCTTTACACTCATGAATAGTATGCAAATAAGGAATGGTGCGTGAGAGTAAAGATTTGGGTCAAACTGATTTTGGAAGTGCACAAGGCCAGCTCAATTTGATGTGATAAAGCTGTTCGATAGGAAGCAGTGGTTAAATCGCTGAGTGCTGTTGAACTTTGTCCAGGGCTGCCACAAGCTCTAGATGATGTCAGACATTCCTCAGACTGAATCCAATTGATATCTTGATCGGTTGCATATCTAATTCAGTAAAGTGAAAAGCATCCAGTCTATCAGTGTCAATAATACTGATCTGTTTTCAAAGTGATATCAAAGGTTAGTTTAATCTCCTTCAATAGATTTGTGCATTCCTCCTTGTTCTCCCTCATTCTTCATGCTTCTTCGAAAGTGCCTGAAACCTTTTCTGCAGGAATTCACCATTGCAGCCAAATTCTTAGACTGCTATTCTATGACTAATCTTGGCACCTATCTCCTCCCTTTTGCATTAATCAAATCGGAATGAATGCTTTAGTTACGCAATATACATTATTACCCCTTGTTGCAGCTAATGAGATAAATTAGGATTATTTGTGAAATGCTCTATGATGGCACCAACATGCACTGACATGTTGATAGGTCTGCTTTTGGGATACCTTGTAAGATATCGGTTAATTCATGGTCAAGTCACCTGTAATTATACAGGGCTTTGCACAATGCAGATTGTTTCAAAGCAGCCATACAGTGATAAACAAGAAAATAGTGATTCACTGATGCAAACAACATTCAATTATGCTCTAAAGCAGATCTGAAATGACAATATAAACAGTCACTCTTCAGATGAAATCAGTTGATTCAGTTTAGTTTAATAATATAAAACTGACATAATAAAAATGTGTTGCCTACACATAAATAAAACATTATACATTAAATCACATTTTCAATGAAACGTGGTCACAATTATACCTTTTTAAGTATGTAATCTATCTAAAGTATGATGTCCACTAGAGCAAAATCATTTTTTTTTACTAAAATGTTAATGTTATTGTTGTGTTTAGTTATTTTAAATAATGGTTTTGTTCTGTTTTGTTTTAGGTTTTTTGTTTGTTTGTTTTTAAATAGGAGGTCCACTATGGCAAATTATACACGTTTACTAAAATATCCTAACAATAAAATTTTGTGTCGGCACGAAAGCCTTGTATAGCGCCGTTGCGCTATGGGCGTCCCGAGGTCGAGTCCCGGCTTTTGGACCTTTCGCGATCACGTCCCCCTCTCTCTCTCCCTCCCTCCCACTTTGATTCCTGTCAACTAACTGTCCTATGATAATAAATGTTAAAAAAAAACACACCAAAAATATATCTTAAAACAAAGGTTTTTGTTTGTTTGTTTGTTTTTTGTGTTTTTGTTGTATTTTAAGTTTTGTTTGTAGTTTTTCTTTGGTTTTAGGTTTTATTTAGATTTTAGTGTTTTGTTTTGTGTCTTAATCCTTCTTCAGTTTGTTACGGACCCCTAGTTAAACACTCATTGAAAGGGCTAAGCAACATAAGGAGTGAGGAGGAAACATGTGGAGTGAGGTGCAATTTCACCCAAAATATTTATTATGGACCCAGACAAGTAACAAATATACACAAACTCACATATCATATTAAAAATAAAGATAACAGAACATACAAATGAAATAATACTCAAAATGAAACATACAAAAACCAACACAGCTTCACAATAATCTTCACCTTTAAAAAAGGGAAGTCGGCAAAACAAGACAAACAACACGGTAAAATAAAAAGCAGCGTGTATCCAGCGGCTGACGGGGCATAGGTAGATGCAGCACTTGTGCCCTTTATTATCATAATGAATGACATCTATGTGAAAGAGAGTGAGAAAATAAGCTTATCTAATGTAACATGAAACTGAGACATGGTGTCCCAGAGCTCAGTGGAGCGCTTGGGTCTCTTCTGCATGTGGTTATTCATTGCTCTGTCAGAGAGCCAGACGCTCATAGTTGGACTAACTCTAAAGAGCTGTGAAAAACATTGCCTGAATTTCTGACACTCTAAATGGGAGTGGAACCTTTTATAACTCTGTCCAACTAATTTGGACCGCTCAGTGCCACGTCAATATTATACTAGAGTTTTCAATCTCCCTTTAATTTGAGGACAAAAATAGACACTCTACTTTTGCTTAGGAGAAAAATAGTTTTGTTTTTGCAGTTATAAAGTGATAAACACATTAGAGATAAGAATCACAAATGAGATCTCATTAATATCTCACTTGCTTCTCCTATACGCAGGGAGATTATATGAAAAGCAAATGGTGATTGATTTCCTAGCTCTGTACTCTTATGTTGTATGTCAGCAAATGTCACATTTGTCCCAAATGTTTTTAGGAGAAACATTTGAGACAAAGATGATACTTAAACTTGATCTCAACAATTGTGCTCAGCCTGCTAATTCATACATTTCAATCTGAACTGAAATCTTTGAAACGTTTGAGAGGAACATGATCTTTATTACATTTACCATGACCTTTATACCTTTTTTATATACCAAAGCAGCTGTACAGTGTCAACCAGGAAAATAGTTTGTCAATAATGCAAGAGGACCATAAAAAAATAAAAAAAGTTACATTTCTAGTTAAAGTCAGTTCATTGATGATTCATTGATGTCATCATCCAGTTCAGCTCTCTTCCAATAATGTCTGTGCAATCAGTCAAGTGTCTCCACCAAGAAAGCCAAAGGCGACACTGAGTTGGAACCAAAACTCCATCAGTGACAGAAATGAAGAAAAAAAAATAAAATTTGAAACCATTAAGTCTGAGATTAAACGAATAGAGAGAAATATTAAATTTAGACATCAAGTTCAGAGGTCTACAATCTCACTATGAAAAACATATCTTTATTTTGTCTCTGCTTTTTATTTTATTCATTAGTATTTTAGGAGTCACAATTGAGACAAAGATGATACTTATGAACAAAAATAATCTAATCTGGCATCTAAGATATGAAAGAGATACATTTGAGCAATATAATGTTTATATAAAGTGTAATCAATTTAATGCACATTATAAATAGTTTATAATAGATACAAGTTCATGTAATACAAATTCTAAATTATTTATCTTTATTCTCAGTTGTTTCTCTTAGACAGCTATTCAACTGAGAATTGAATGGTGAATAAATTGCATAAGTCTCCTGCTTCTTATGAGAAAAAGACCCTCACGTGTGTTCGTTTCAAAAGGGATCTCAGTGTCTCAAAACTGTTTCCAGGTATCTGAATATGAACTCAACATTTCTCATCAAATTATCCAAGCTTCTATACAATTTAATAGCCCTATACTTGTACTGTATGTAAACAATCAGTCTTTCTTTTGTCTCAGTACATATTTATATTTCTCCTAAGGAATTTTAGGAGTAACATCTGAGACCGTGTTGATACAGTGTGCACACTACAGCCGGATGCCCCTCACAGTGCCCCAGAATGCTTTTACTGTACTGAACATGCCAACGATGCCCTATTGTGCAAATATTGTCCTTTCGACACCATAGAAATGTGTTTGCTTTGCTATTGTGAACACATTGTCCGGATTCCTGGAACCTTTACAAAATCGCTTACATAATTTCCAAATAGTGCCTCTTCAGACCCTGTTTTTAGCTCTGTCGTGGATCATTGTTGTGCTTTTTTTTCCTCTTTCTGTGATGATGTTATTGTTTTTGTTGTTGTTGAGTGGCAGGAAGGTGGTGACGCAGTTGTAAATATTCAGCTCTGAGAGCTCCGGCATAATCTCTTTTGGCCGCAGTCGTGATTACATGGTGTACTACATCAGAGGGCTGATAGTAGATTCGGGTGGAGTCGGGTTACTCATTCATGACTTTATGTCTGGCAGTGTGAAACCATGATGTTGACAGTTACTTTCCCCATAACAGTGACTAATTGGTTTATAATTATTAATATTGTGGTGTTATTAGGACTATCTATATATTTTATTCAATAAATAAATATGTAAAATATAATATATTACTATCAACCATAACCTTGAGCACATTTTTAACTAATGCAATAAAATTGTATATTAAAGATTTAGTATTAAAAAGAAGGAATTAGGTGACTGCTATTGTTTATAATTTTTGAATAAAGCTTTTTTACTTGTTTGTTATTTTAAACTTTTAAAACTTGACTTATTTTTAATAAAATAAAAATGACTTAGTTGTAGCATAAGATCTTATGCTATTTTTATTTTTAAATACATTTTAAATATAAAATGTTGCTTTTATTTTTAAGGAAATTTAAATAAGTATTGTGTTTTTCCTACTTTTTTAACTTTTAAATAAAATGTAGTAATTTTTTTATAACACTTTATATTGATAGTCCACTTTAGACATTAACAGCAAGTAACTTTGCAACTACATGTCAACTAGCAGTCATTCAAGTATTAGTAGACTGTCTGCTTAATATCTTCTAACACTTTATTTTGATGGATCCGCAACATACTGACCATGAGAAACTGTATGTCAAATTATTCTACTAACCCTAAACCTACCCTAACGGTCTAGTCTGAGAGTTAGCATACATGTAGCTGCAAATGAATGAGAATTAGTTGACATCTAGTTGCAAAGTTACTTATAGTTAGTAGAATGTCTAAAGTGGACTATCAAAATAAAGTGTAAACTATATTTTTTATAAATATTAAATCAGTACTTGATATAAAAATGAAATCAATATAATTATTATTATTTTTTTAATCTGTGCCTTGCTCAACCTTTTTATTTCATATAGAATCAATACAAGTACAAAAACTGTAAACAGCTTCATCCTTTCCACTCTGTTTTCTGCTTTGTCACGCAGAAGTAATTTCTCCTTGTCAACAGCTCGCTAGTGTAGATCTATATCTCAGGGTCATGACAGGTGACGTAAACTGTTGTGCTGCATCTTGTGGGTGTCAGGTCAGTAAATAAACAGAGCAGAGATGACAAAACAGAAGGAAAGGGAACATAGAGCCATTTCCCACCGTGATACTGGATCATTTATCATGCAACCTGATTCTTTGGTCATTAATAAGAATAGCTTAGAAGAGCACTCTGTGGGGTGCTGCCCAACTAAATTGAGGAAAGACAGAAAGGCTGAGGTTAGAAGAAGAAGGTGGGTAAATGCAAAAGCGCTGCCTGGGAGGCCTTTAAGAGGGAGGCAATCGCTCTGGTTACTCAGTAACCCGGAGCAACAGTTGTCACTCACCTCTCCCCTAATACCCTTCACCCTCAGGCCCACGTGAAGCGGGACTGCTCCGAACCAGCCAGCTCTCTTTCTCTCTTGAAAGCTGGTTACCCTTCAGGGAGAGACTTATAGAGCCTTTATGAAATGCCTAAAACACTTTGATCATAAATAGACTTCCTCCTTGTGACCTTTGCAATTGTTTTCAGGGCTGGGTGTGGCGGATCAGAGCGTTTATTTAAATGAAAGCTTGTCAAATCAGCCAATTCTTCTTATGATTGTGTTGACGTTCTGCATTTCAATACCAAAGCCATAATACAGCGAAATATGCACGGATAGCTTCACCGCATGCACCATAATCCAGAGGCCCAAGAGGTTTGGGTGACTCACGAGGAGTGGCGTGGCTTTTGTGCACTAGATGCATGTAGGGATTTTGTCACACACCCACACACGCATGCACGCACACACACACGCACGCACACACACACGTCCAGACTAGCACAGGGAGGTGCTGAACGGTTGGTGGCAAGAGGAACCAGACTGAACCAGTCAATGTTCTGAGACTGCTTTCTACAACCAGGGAGGGTGTGACTGAAGGCTGTTTGCAGGCCAGGATTTTGACTAACCCATGGAATGGTACAAACACAAAGACTGGTGAGGGTAATTCTATTCGGATTGACTCGAGAATAAAAGAGCTGCTTATGATGGATGCCCCAATGTTTGCTGTTTACTTTTCTATGAACACAATGTAATAGCACTGTGCCTATGATCCTCAGGTTGAGAAGCACTGTGATGATAATAATAATAATAATAATATGTTGCTGGACTATTTGGGTATGTTTGGAATAGTGATTTTAATATTTATTTGATGCCATATAATATATATATATATATATATATATATATATATATATATATTGCTTTTTATAGTTTCTGTAGCTCAATTCCATCCAGGTCATGAGTGCACATTGCAGGATGCTCTTGGGATAGTAAAATGTAAAGTCATAAAAAGGATAATATATATATATATATATATATATATATATATATATATATATATTAGTATTACAATACAATATTTTTACTAATGTGTAATAATGTTCATAAAAAAATGTGATCACAAAAACAAAGTTATAAAGTGATAACAATAAAAGTAAATAGAATATATATTTATAATTAAATAATACATATAATTTATTTGTTGGTTTATTTACAAACGAGTTTGCATTTAAATATGACATTTAAATAATTATAATATGTACAATACACAAATAAATAATACCGTATATTATAAAACATTAGATAAAAATTGACATTAGAAACTTTAAACCTTTTCTGATTTTCTTTTTTTAAATAATGGTAATGTATGAACAATAAATAATTATTGTATTTCATAAATTATTGGTTTTGTTTTACTTTTTACTTTTAAAACTTAAAACATTTCTAAATAAATATACAAATAATAAAATATATACAAATTATTATACTTAAATTTATAATAGAGCTTTAACTGAACTTTGAACTTTTTGTTTACAGAAAAGTGTCTGTGGAGATTTCTGGGTGGTTGAAAATGCTGTTTACCATTACTCTTATTTAACATTTTGAATTTTATAAACGTTGGAAACCATTCGAAAACAACCAGAGACAGAATTTGTAATTCAAGTAAAGTATGTATACAGTTTAAAAACTGTATGTTGTGGTCTGCTGCTTTAAGTCATGTAACAATAGCAGACTATAAATGATTCAACAAATTTCAAGTTAGGCAAGTCATGGCTGGAAAACACTGATAATTCAGTATGTAATGAAGAGGGGGACCTAACTGAAACAAACTAAACTTCAGTACTGTCACGAGGGGCAGAGCGAAGCGCTCTTTACTTGTAAAGTAAAACATGAACACTCTCTCTCTGGCCTGCCGTTTCCAGGCCTAGCAGCACTAATTTAATGGGGGGGGGGGGTTTCTCTCTTTTTCCCCCTTTTCTCTTTCATCAAAGAAACCAAAATTTTCATTCAACAGTTTAGATTCGAAGTTGAAAAAAAATATACTTAAATCAGTTTTTTTTTTCTCTCTCAGGGAAAATTAACCAAATAGGGTGTATACAAAATTTGGCCCGATCAAATGCTCTCTAAAATGACCACATACAGGTGCATTTATCACAATTAAAAGAACCAAAGACTTAAACTACTTCAGTCTGTGTGCATTGAATTTATTTACTACACGAGTTTCACAATTTGAGTTGAATTACTGAAATAAATGAACTTTTCCACGACATTCTAATTTATTGAGACGCACCTGTAAATGCATACGCTGATGCTATGGAAATCCCACATTTCTTCCCTGGTGTTGTATGGCCTATTGAACAAAAGCTTCATTCACAGACTTCCTTACAAAGAGCAGAGTAAAGACAATAAGCAAAGCCGTTACAGCAGGTTACTGTCCACTGCCACTGTGAAAAGACTATCTCACGCTCTACATGACTCCTCGTTTTGTTCCTTTGCCTGCTCCGCTTTGGACAGCCATGTAAATGAATGGCCGTGGGTGAATCACACAAGGATGGAGATTAAGTCTCGAGTCCTGACTCACAAGATGAATCATGCAACCTGTTGAGAGCCCAAGTCATCAGACCAGCTGTCTCAACACACCGAGGTTACGAGCCTCCATCGGTACTCGCGGTGGGGTGTGTTTTTATGGCTATCAATATGTGGGCGTATTTTGGATTCCTTTTTCGATTTTTGGCCTGAGAGAGTTCAGCTGGTGTTCTTCACAATAACAAAAGAACTTGGTGGCCACTTTGAAACAGGTTGAAAAATAAACAGTTTTACGTGTCTGCTCGGAAAAACATGGCCATTAAGCAGCTAAGAAATACTTCATATTGTTTTAAGTTACTGTTACTCAGGAAAAGCTCTCTTAAGGTCATTTCCTGGCATTCAGCAGCGACAGATCTCCACTCACTTTTGGTCCTTCGCTGGCAAACATGCTGCAAGCTAGTTTTGAAAATAAGCTTGGTAAGCAAATAATAATTGTTCCACCGTGGTACATTGATAAATGAAAACTAGAAAAAAGCTAGCGTTTGAAAAAAAAAACAAAAAAACATTGTTCGCAGTATAATACAAAAATGTTGTATCACTATTTAGTTCAGAGTTTCTAATACATTAGAAATATTTTATTGTATTTGTGTATAGTAAAAAAAAAAAAATTATACAAGCCTATTTCATTTAAAAAATCATACAAATAATTTTTATATTTTCATATGATGTATTTTCAAAAGATATTAAGTATATTTTATAAGAAATATGTAGTTTGTATAATATTAGAATTAAAATGTTAAGATATCTATTTTTTCTATTATTTATATATCTGTCTCAAATTTAATTTTGATTTGATAATATATATATATTTTTTAATTATTAAATTCAGACAATTTTCCATAGCAGCAGCACTTTTAGAGCTTTGTTGTGGTCATGTACTGTGGCTATGAATCATATCAAGAGAAACCAAATTGGTTCAGATTCATATTTAGTCCTGCTTGCTGGTCGTTATAGAAACCATTGGTCCACCGAGCATGTGAGTCAGTGATGTGACTGCTCGTATCTCATCTGCTGTCACGATATGAGAAGAGAACGCTGCTGATTGCATAATTGCATCACGACTCATATAATTACTTGCCATTTTAACAGATGATTTTTTTTCATGCAAATCAAATTACAGTACACCAACTGCAGCCATCAGGAGCAACCTAGGGCCTCGAAACCAAGATTGATTACTACTGAGATTGTAAAACCAAAGGTAGCTCTATAGAAAGACTAGTGCTAATTGTTTAGGATGACTGATTTTGTGTCAGTATAATGGATTTAAATATGATAAAATGGTTTTAACAGTGCTGAGAATATTGTACTTTTATTAGTAAATCACCGTAAATATAATTTACAAAAAAATATTAAACTGTAAACAAATTGTAGATCTGTCTTTAAATAGGTATAATTATTATAATTATAATTTACCTACGGATAAGAAATTCTATCTCAGCTGTAAATGTATATTTTAAGAATTGTATGAAGCTGTGAAGAAATTATACAGAAATTGTGGATTAATTCTGGAGAAATTCTATCTCAGCTGTAAATATATAATTTAAGAATTTGTATAGAACGTTTGTTTTTTGGCTATATATAATATATATATATATATATATATATACTTATGAAATTGCTTGAAGCTTTAGTTGTGTGTAAGCAGATCATACAAAAATGTATGAATGAGATTGTACAAACATAGTTGCAAATTTCCATGAGAGTGTGTTGTCATGTAATAATCTAGTCATTCTCAGTCTCTGTGACCTAAACTGTTATGTTCCTCATTGTATATACTAGAAATGATTGCTCAGACTTTGGATTATAGAATCTTATGACGTTGTATTGTGTGATGATGTTAAATGTTGGGAATCACCACTGCCATTTCACAACTCATTAATTTACTTGAATGAGTGGCGAAACATGTCTAGTTGACCAGAATATCTGTTCTAGTCATTACTAACAGTTGATTTAACTTCAGTAAAGGCATATTTTTAGAGTGCAACTGAACATTTCGTGGGAAATAATGAGAAGCAGGGCTTTAATTCATCTACCGTGATCTGATTTGAAAAATTGGGCATTCAATAAGCAGCATGCGATTAGACTTGATTAACCATAATATGTGTTCGCTAACACAATTTTTTCATATAAGTTGATCAGAAACCAGTAGTCAGTGGCACTTTTTACTGTCACCCAACCAGCCCTTCAGCTGTTTGCGTAACCTGATCACAGATGCAGATCAGGGCAGGATCACTTCTCACATACATCCCGTGAGATACATCGTATCCTGCTCAGACTTGTTGATCTGAAGCAAATCCAAATCCCACTGGTATCGAGCAAGTCTGTTGTCATATAGTAGCTTATAACTTTATCATATAACTCAAATAATTACTAGAGCAATGAGGCTGAGTCAGACCTCTCTACAATATTTTATATTGTTTACTGTAACATCAAATGGATCAGGTGTTGTCAGCAATGAAGGTTTCCACATTATAGTTGTAGGTGGGGATGTTTAACTTGGTTTGAAATGAGTAACTCACATCATCTTCCTTTTGCGGAATGATTAATTGAATTTGACTCTCAGATCGATGGACCTAGCTTCTTTCTTTCTTTCTTTCTTTCTTTCTTTCTTTCTTAAATCTAATTTGTATATGCCTGTTTATCTCTAAGTACTTGTTTGTTCTTATGTGTTGGTTTTATCTTACAACACACCTCAAATTATGTATTGTGTTTAATAGCATTCCATTACTCAAATGATGGTGAACATTAATTGAATTTATATTTTTACTTTCACATCTAGCTTTTTTATTGTATCCTTACCTTTATCCTATTAATTTAATGTTTATGTAACTTTTATGTATCCTAAATACATAATTTAATAATATTTGTACACATTCATTTTTAAAATACAGTATTTAAAATACTCATTAGTAAAATAAACAGACATATGGTGGATAGATAGACAGATATAGATAGATTTATAGATAGATAGACAGACAGACAGACAGACAGACAGACAGACAGACAGACAGACAGACAGACAGACAGACAGACAGACAGACAGACAGACAGACAGACAGACAGACAGACAGACAGACAGACAGACAGACAGACAGACAGACAGATAGACAGACAGATTATATAGACTAGACAGACAGACAGATATAGAGATATAGATAGACAGATAGACAGACAGACAGACAGAGACAGACAGACAGACAGACAGACAGACAGACAGACAGACAGACAGACAGACAGACAGACAGATATAGACAGACAGACAGATATATAGATAGACAGACAGACAGACAGACAGATAGATAGATAGACAGACAGACAAACAGACAGATAGATAGATAGATAGACAGACAGACAGACAGACAGATATAGATATAGATAGACAGACAGACAGACAGATATAGATATAGATAGACAGACAGACAGACAGACAGACAGATATAGATAGACAGACAGACAGACAGACAGACAGATAGATAGACAGACAGACAGACGGACAGACGGATGGATGGATGGATGGATAGATAGATGTGAGCTGGCTATTCTCGTTCCAGACCACAGGCCATACTGAACAGTCTCCTAGTATGAGGCTAATGAGGGGTTAGTATTTCAGCTCAAGGGCTCAAAGCTCTCGAGACGGCTCTCTTACTGCGGCCTGGATTCAGCAAGCCAAAGGCAGGCCGTATTAATTAAAGCAGACTGAGTCTCCTGGGATCCAGGAGTGTGAGAGAGAGAGACAGTGTGTGTGTGGACAGGAAAACGCAGACAACTCTTCTTAGAGTCTATCGGAGCTTAAACTATAGATAGTCCACTCAGAACATCACATATGCACGCTGGCTTACGTAATTCATTACGAGACATTCTGTGCAATCTTATTCCTTGTTAAAGTAATTTTAAATCAGGTTATGTAAAGCATTTTAGTACATTTTAGTACTTTTGTAAAAGTGAATGCAAGCTTGTATAATGCTAATGCAACTGTTCAGGGGGCACAACTGATCCCCCAGCTTCACAAAGTCTTTGTTGGGAAAACTACAAGTTAATCTACAGTCAAGCTACTTGACCCAACAAAAAAAAGTTAGTTACACTATAAGCGACTGACAAAACATAGCTAGCTGCATTGAAGCTAAAATATCAGATATGTACACTGCTCAACAACAATCTCAACTTGCTGGAGAGCATTAATGAGCATTTGAACAAATCAATTTACAGTCAATAGAACTAGACTACTCTGTGATTCATGTAACCTAGTCAAAAATATGATGAATAGCAGCATATAACTAAGTATTTTAGTACAAAACTGAGGACATTACATTTTCATTAATTAATTAATTAATTTATTAATTAATTCATTCATTCATTCAAAGCAGACAAAAAGCCACTAATTGTTTTTTTTTTTTATTTACCAGTGCTGTGTGTCTGTCGTTTTAGGTTGCGTTGTAATTTCTTTCTAACCAGGCACTGATGGACTGGTTTGGAAAAGCTCCTGATAGAGGAGGAAAGAACATGTGCTGTACGGCGTAGCAGGTGGAAAGCACTGACTTGACAGCCATTAGATGTACAAATCTTTGATTAGGCTCATGGGAGCACAGTCATTAGTGCGGTGCTTGACTGAGTGCTTCCCTGTCTCTCTCTACCTCTTTCTCGCACATTCATCACCTCTTTCACTGAGATTTTAATTCATTTATCAACCATCTTCAGTTGAACTTCTTTCTTTGTGTGTGTGTGTGTGTGTGTGTGTGTGTGTGTGTGTGTGTGTGTGTGTGTGTGTGTGTGTGTGTGTGTGTGTGTGTGTGTGTGTGTGTGTGTGTGTGTGTGTGTGTGTGTGTGTGTGTGTGTGTGTGTGTGTATTGGCATAAAGTATGATATGAGATGTGAAAAACCATTTCACATCTCAAATCTGTTTGTAGTTTTCATTTAATAATAATAGGATAAATATATTATTAAACATATTTGTTAATATATTCATAACATATTAATCATTTATCGTCTAAATATATTACTACATATACATATTTAAATAACGCTCTGATATTATATTAATTAATACTAAATTGTTACCTAGTATTCTTGGTTGGTTTACATTGAACCTGTAAAACTTTCACTATTAAACTATATCCTAAATAGGGCTTACTCCATAAACTAACAATGTAGTTTTGATCACTAATTACAATACAAATAAAAAATATATTAGCTCTTAGTTAATTTAAAATATAATTAAAACTATCTCTATCAAAGATAATCTAAATCAAAATAGATAATAATTTTTAAGAAGTTTAAGCAAGATTTTTGGTCTTACTTTGTAAAATGTATGCTTAAGAAAATAGCTTCAAATAGAATTGTATTTGCACTTATGAAGTAACAAAGTAGATAGAGGGTATAATAATGCGTAATGACTACCTTGAAGAATTTTGCAGCAAATAACTGTCATTACCTTCAAGATAACGGTTTGTCTTAACATTAATGGCAGTTTGTCCTGCTTTTAAGTGCTTTGGAAATGCCACTGTATTTCACAAGGGCAGTTTGTCACAGACATGCACAGCAATACAATTCATAGTATTTGTATTGATCATGGGAGTGCAGGTGCATCTCAATAAATTAGAATGTCGTGGAAAAGTTCATTTATTTCAGAAATTCAACTCAAATTGTGAAACTCGTGTATTAAATAAATTCAATGCACACAGACTGAAGTAGTTGGTTCTTTTAATTGTGATGATTTTGGCTCACATTTAACAAAAACCCACCAATTCACTATCTCAACAAATTAGAACACTTCATAAGATCAATAAAAAATTTTTTTTAGTGAATTGTTGGCCTTCTGGAAAGTATGTTCATTTACTGTATATGTACTCAATACTTGGTAGGGGCTCCTTTTGCTTTAATTACTGCCTCAATTCGGCGTGGCATGGAGGTGATCAGTTTATGGCACTGCTGAGGTGGTATGGAAGCCCAGGTTTCTTTGACAGTGGCCTTCAGCTCATCTGCATTTTTTGGCCTCTTGTTTCTCATTTTCCTCTTGACAATGACCAGTCAATCACACCGACACCATGGTCATTTAACCAACTTTTGGTGCTTTTGGCAGTGTGATCAGGTGCCAAGTCCTGCTGGAAAATGAAATCAGCATCTTTAAAAAGCTGGTCAGCAGAAGGAAGCATGAAGTGCTCCAAAATGTATTGGTAAACGGGTGCAGTGACATTGGTTTTCAAAACACACAACGGACCAACTCCAGCAGATGACATTGCACCCCAAATCATCACAGACTGTGGAAACTTAACACTGGACTTCAAGCAACTTGGGCTATGAGCTTCTCCACCCTTCCTCCAGACTCTAGGACCTTGGTTTCCAAATGAAATACAAAACTTGCTCTCATCTGAAAAGAGGACTTTGGACCACTGGGCAACAGTCCAGTTCTTCTTCTCCTTAGCCCAGGTAAGACGCCTCTGATGACAACTGTAGCCAAATTCCTTGACACGTCTGTGTGTGGTGGCTCTTGATGCCTTGACCCCAGCCTCAGTCCATTCCTTGTGAAGTTCACCCAAATTCTTGAATCGATTTTGCTTGACAATCCTCATAAGGCTACGGTTCTCTCGGTTGGTTGTGCATCTTTTTCTTCCACACTTTTTCCTTCCACTCAACTTTCTGTTAACATGCTTGGATACAGCACTCTGTGAACAGCCAGCTTCTTTGGTAATGCATGTTTGTGGCTTACCCTCCATGTGAAGGGTGTCAATGATTGTCTTCTGGACAACTGCCAGATCAGCAGTCTTCCCTATGATTGTGTAGCCTAGTGAACCAAACTGAAATACTATTTTGAAGGCTCAGGAAACCTTTGCAGGTGTTTTGAGTTGATTAGCTGATTGGGATGTCACCATATTCTAATTTGTTGAGATTGGTGGGTTTTAGTTAAATGTGAGCCAAAATCATCACAATTTAAAGAACCAAAGACTTAAACTACTTCAGTCTGTGTGCATTAAATTTATTTAATACACAAGTTTCACAATTTGAGTTGAATTACTGAAATAAATGAACTTTTCCACGACATTCTAATTTATTGAGATGCACCTGTATACCTGTATATACAGAAAATGTGTCCTTTGATTTCCTTTTTTATGCTTCAGGCAGCATTAAACTCAAAAGCACAATGTGCACAGTGTAGTTAAAATAAAATGTAATTTTTGGGTAAAGCGTCTATAAATAAAATAAATAAAACATTTATTCAATAACTGTTCAATTCTATAATTACGACATTCTAGAATGTTTAATCAAAGTTTACTGTAACAGACAGTGGGGTGAGATTAAAGACATTTCTATCACTAAGATTTCTATTTCAAAGGCAGTTTGCATTTCCATTCATCATAGAATCCTAAAAAACAAGGTGTCACAGTTTGTGTTGCACAACATTGATAATAATAAGAAATGTTTCTGAGGAGAAAATCAGCATATGCAAATGGTTTCTGAAGGATCATGTGACACCAAAGTCTGGAGTAAAGATGCTGAAAATTCAGCTTTGCCAATCCCAGCAAAAATGTACATTTGAAAATACATTTTAATAATAATAATAATAAACCACTTTTAAAATTGTACTTTGTAATAATATTTTACATAATTATTTTGTTTTTTTGGATCAAATAAATACAGCCTTGGAGAGAATAAGTAAAAAAAAAAATCTAAATCTTTAACTGTGCCAAATTTTTGCACTTTTGCAAGTATTTTTCTACATGAAAAGGCTACTTTTTCTAAATAACCACACACAATACAGCTGTCAGTTGAATCCCACAGAGGCAGATCATGAACTCAGTTAGAGTTATGTGAAGTAAAAATCTAAATATGTAATAAAAAAAATTATATTGAACGTAAATATTAAATATTAAAATTAAAATGGAGTAATCTGCCAGGTTGATGATATAGTAATAACAAATTAGACTTGACTAAAACCTGTTAATTTAGATGCTACTACACAAAGCACATTTTAAATGCGTAATACAGTGTGCTTTCTTTAGTAATGCTCAAACTAACGAGTCCCCTTTGGCAGTCCATCACCTCTAAACTTAAGCATCTCCCTCGTTTGCTAATTAGAGCTTCAGATCTTTCCCAATTCACTCTTTCCCAGGTGTGGGGTTCACTGTGGAGACTTCTCACCACGGAAACCAGACTTGGAAACCAGCACACCTCTTATTATTCATCTTATAGCATTCCTCCAACAATACACGGCCACATTTCCCAATGTACTACTGGTAAATACAAAAACATAACGATCATTCGAAATTTTCGCATGTTAAAAAATACAATCGACCTCACATTGTGTCAATCATGTTTACACACTGCCTCCGAAACTTTCGTCCATCATAAAAGATTTCGGATCAGGTTCGATTTTCAGGGTCTTCATATCCATAGCATGCATTTTGATAGGAAAGGATGAGGAATACGAAAAAAACTGAAAAAACGCATGCGAAAATCTCGGACTCAGTGTGCAATGACCTTAAAAGAATTGTCCACTTTAAAGAGATTGAGGACTTAAGCATCAGGCGACAAAACTGCCGCTTCCCCATAATAAACAGAATATTATTGTCGCTTAATGTGGGCATCAATATATCAATATAGTTACCGTAATTATTGTTATCGTTCTTGGTATGAATGAGCTTTAACACATTAGGTTGAGGAAAGAACCTTTTTCTCATCAGGAACCTGAAGTTGATGTGTCTTCAGATCAGTTTAATAGGCATCATCTGTTATTAAGGAAAAGTGAAATTATTTCTTATGACATTTTGTCAAATTAAAAAGGGTTTTAGGCTGTAAAACTCTTGCTAAGTCTAATATATATATATATATATATATGTGATTTAATTATTTGTATCTAATTTCCAGTTTCTGCAATAGTGTTCATGTTGTGTTTTGTGGAAGTCAAAATCTTCAAAGAGGCCCACAGCTCAAGATTAATGATCCTGCTCTGATTAATTATGTAATTTTATGTAGGAAGGATTGTTCTCCGCTGTTTTGCTGTTTCTGCTCTCAGTCAACTTTTTTCTAGGTTCTCGATGCAAGAACAATGAAATTTAGCAGCAATTTAGACTTAGGTAAAAGTTACCATCATCATAGAACACATTCCAATATAGAATGGTGGTGTGATTTAAATTTCAGGAGGCTGTAATTTCCATCCATTAATGTTCAGCAAATTTAACACAAAATCTAACACAGATCATATTTGGCTATTCTGGACTTTATGGCCAGAATATGTTTTATGTTAAAGTCTATTAAAGGTGCCATAGAATGAAAAACTGTATTTACCTTGGCATAGTTAAATAATAACAGTTCTGAACATGGAAATGACATACAGTGAGCCTCAGACACCATAGTTTCCTCCTTCTTGTAAATCTTGTGATTAAAAAAGACCACAGAAAAACAGGCAGATCAGAACATAACACCGACTGTGACGCAACAGTCGGGATCACTACACCCCATCATTCCATAAACCCGCCCTTGTTCTAGGCAAGCGCCAGCTGAACCATCAGAATTTCTGCAGGTGTTGTAAATAAACAGCAGCAGCAGACATGGCAGATCTGGTTGATAAATAAATGTTGACCAGTGTCTGAGGAGAGGAGGCGTGGGGGCTGTGGGTCTTTATTCAGAAAGGCACGGAAAGCAAACAACGCGTTCTAATAAAATAACGCAAGCCACTAAAGGAACAAGCTTAGCTCCTTGTTAGCTGTAGCCTGTTACAGTACATAAGATTTCACTTACCACATAAACAGAGTAAGGAGAGATGAGGATGATGGCGAATGATTTACAGATCTTGAGCACCACTGACAAGCGTCTGATCTTGTGAAATGTGTGGTAAGTACTGTTGCTCCATAATATAAACAGAGTTTGTGCATCGCGTCTCTTGAAAGTGAAACTATAACGCGATCGACTGAACGTTCAAAAGCAGTTTCAATGCCTCGCGTATTAATAACGGCTCCCTGATGCCCACGTTTTATATACAGTATAATTACCCAATGATATAACTGTGAGAGAAAGTATTTAAATAAATATTTTCCTCCCTGTGTTTCCTTCTTGATGATGAGTGGCACTGGGAAACAGCCAATCAGAGCAGAGCTTGTTATTATTCATGACCCTGCCAAATAAGCCAAGAACAGACCGTTTCATTCTATGGAGAAATTCTAGGGTTGTAAATGGACATGTAAAATCGTTTCTGGAGATTGTTTGCCCTTACCTAACATACCTTCTATGTAGATACCAGAGAACAATTTAAAATACTGTATCAATGTATTCTATGGCACCTTTAATAATTTTCACTGTATTTTCACAGCTTCTCATTACTGCCAACCAATATGCTGTTTGTTCGGCTAAATCATTTTTAAATCCCCCTTCATATGTTTTCTAATAGACTCATCCTCCTCTTTAAAACCAAGCCAAACCCGCTAATCATGTGATCAGACCAGTGCTCCGAGCCACGCATGCATTTGCACATGGCAGGGCAAATTAGAGTGTCTCCAGCAGTCTGGATCTCTAATTCAGCAGCAGCAGGCCTTCATCTGTCCCTTGAATTACAGCTCAACGCTTCCCGCTGTGCATCCCGCTCGGCCCGGCCCTGCGGCGCTCACACAGAGAGACTGCAGCTCGGTCAACAACACAGAACGAGCATGCAGACCACATGAGATCAATGAGACACAACCTGTGGTAAACACCTTTGAATTAACCATGTGTCAGTTGAGGCAAAATGGGTAGTTTACATCAATGCAGTGTAACCCATAGGTCAGGCGTGGTTTGACATGTTGAAGGTTTGAAGACCTTACTAATATTTGGGGACCCTTGATTTTGGCAAATGCCCGTTTTGCTTGTAAAAATGTCACATTATTAAATTTAAGATAATATATTAGAAATGTTCTAACATTTGTTCCTGTATGGCTGTGATCTCCATCCCGTGATGGTTGTTCTCTCTGGAGACGTTCCTAGGGAACACGAGAAGCCCAGAAGAGAATCTTAGGTTAGACAGACCTGAGCTGTGGAGCCATGACTCACTAAACTTTTAATAAGCACTTGAATTTATTTTATTTTTTTAATCTGAGCTAAATTATACATTGTTGCTTTCAGAAAAGAACTGAACTGATATGGATGATTACATCACTGAATAATCAATGAGCTGACTTCAACTGAAAAATTGTGTTTACTGTCATTCTCTTGCATTATTGACACACTATTTTCCTGTTTAGCGCTGTGAAGCTGCATTGACACAATCTATATTGTATAAAACACTATATAAATAAAAGTGACTTGAGTATGACTGAGATCACGCAAAATGATATTCAAACTCACATTACATACATTGAACATTGTGTATTTTGACATTTGAGTATATAATCAGTACCTTAGATTATCATTGTCATAGTTTGTATGCTGTTGTCCAGCTGTGAGTGTAAAAGAAATGGAAACCGTTTGTACAATTGAATCCCTGTCGTGTATCAAGACTATTTAGGACCTCAGCTCAGCGGCATGTGCTCCGCTTGTATTGTAAACACTGGCGTCGTCTATATTTCTTATCAATTTAAGCCCAATTAAGACCCAGAGAATATTAGTGAAGAGGATCGTGCAGAACCTGTGCAAGCACGGCTTTTAATGGTATGTATGTTTGTAGTTGTCTCATACTTTTAGATACGCTGTTATTTGTAAATGCTACTGCTTCTGTTAGCTTTTAATATACGGATTTACTGAGATGATGATCTGAATGAGAGAGAGAGAGAGATACAAAGCAGGAGGATGTGGGGAACAGGACTGAGAACCGCTGCTTTAGAACATTGATTTTGAAACTTGTGAATCCATTAGAATCGCGATTCATATATGAATAGCTTTTCACGTGCACACCTGGTTTTCTTCCTCTTCTCTAAAGCAGTGCAGCATGGCCACGCCCCCTTCGTTGCGTGTTCCCGGGGGCGGGGTTTATCTGGGTTTATGACATAACAGACCCGGGAAGTAACTTGTTGTAGTCCCTACGAGCCGTTTTTGTAGGCATTAAACTGCCAGAATTTTAAAAGATGATATCTCCGTTTGCATTGAATTTTTAGCGCTGCAAATTTGCAGATATTGTTTATGCTCAAGCAGCAACATTACACACTAACTAACTTTAAAAAGTGAAATTGCAATCAACCACCCCTTTAACTAAAGGTGGAATAGTTTACTCAGCATTTTTACTTGTTTTTGTATGTGTTTTATTTTCTGTTATAGTATTTATTCCATTAGCTTAGCAACATAGTGAGTGTCGCAGTGCTGGGTTTGCATGAGTTGTGCTGGGTTGCGTCAGGAAAGGCATTCGGCATAAAACTAGAGCCAAATGCTATATGGATAATGCCGCTGTGGCAACCCCAACATGCTGACATCAAAATATAGGGTGTGTAGAGTTTCTTCATAGTTTCTTCAGTTTACTTAAATTTTTTGTGTACAACACCAGCACAACATTTTATGTAATATGAATTCTAGTGCTGTAAATTATGGATCAGGTTTGGTTTGGAGTTTTCAAACTCTGGTCTTGAAGCACCTGTGTGTGTCTCAGCAGTGGACGACTCAGAGCTTATTTCCCTTCACTCCAGAAATCTGCTGAGGAGACAGAAACTCAGAGCAGATGGGCTGAGATGGAGCCAACATAACATATTTCTCCAGGATTAATTGTTTGGCCCTGTGCTCCATCTCTCTCTCTTTCTTGTGCATTATACACCATCAGATTTTCATTGGTGATCAACTAGTAGTCCACAACTCCCTTGTCTGTATTTAAAACAGCTTGACTTCATCCAAGCCTGCAGTGTTACAGGAACCTTTCAACAAAAAATTAAAATTATAGTAATATTTATTCACCTTCATTTCATTTCAAACCCGTAAACGTTCTTTTATCGCTAACAATAACTATCGCAATATAATTTTCCTTGATAAAATGATATGAAGACTTCGATAAATGTTCAATATAATGTTTATGCGCCAAAAGTAAATGTATGCTACTATGGGAGACCAATGCTTAATAATAATACAAAAAACGTTATCAGAATAAAGGTTGCTACAATTTTTACATATCTTACTGATTTTGATAATGAACAAAAATTTACCTCTGCATCTTAACTCAAGCTACTGTCAAATGTGCATTTCTAAGAGAGACAAAAAAGTGATATTACTATTATTAATATTATCAGGCAACCCAAACCGGTTTCTTGATTTTGAAACAATACAAAATACATTTTTCTATTTAGATATAATTTTGTTAAGGAAAATTAATTGTCTGGTTTCTACAACTTTCACTTTGGAGCAAAAATCTGGCTTTAAACTTGAAAGAAATAAAGATTTGACATTTATCGTGATAATTATCGATTTCGACTGATATCAAAAAATGTATCGGAATAATTTTTTGGGCCATATTGCCCAGGCCTAATAACAAATAAAAAATAAATGTTAATAGTGGTATATATCTCACACACCCCTTATACATTTATACATTATATACATATATATTATACATTAGATTGAAAATCTGGAATCTGAGGGTGCAAAAAAAATCTAAATTGAGAAAATCGCCTTTAAAGTTGTCCAAATGAAGTCCTTAGCAATGCATATTACTAACCAAAAATTAAGTTTTTATATATTTACGGAAATAATGGGGAACGATTTGATCCCCTGTTGATTTTGTGCATTTGCCCACTGACAAAAAAAATGATGTCTATAATTTTAATGGCAGGTTTATTTTAACAGTGAGAGTCTCAAGTCTACTTTATTTATTAAGCCCTTTCCACTACAAAGTAGACCAAAGGCCTGTACTGCAACACAACAAAACTACAATAGTAATCAACAATAACAGAAAAACAATTAAAACAAGTTACATCATCAGCAATTAAAAGCCATAGAAAACAAATATGTTTTCACACGAGATTTAAAAACAGCAACCGAGGGTGCAGATCTGATGTCAGATGGAAGAGTATTCAGAGAGACAGAATAACAACAAAAAATCCAGAAAAAAAAACACTTTTCAAAAAGTTATACATTGATTTGCATTTTAATGAGTCAAATAAGTATTTGATCCCCTATCAATCAGCAAGATTTCAGGCTCCCATGTATCTTTTATACAGGTAAGGAGTTGAGATTAGGAGCACTCTCTTAAAGGGACTGCTCCTAATCTCAGCTTGTTAAATGTATAAAAGACACCTGTCCACAGAAGCAATCAATCCATCAGATTCCAAACTCTCATGGCCAAGACCAAAGAGCTGTCCAAGGATGTCAGGGCTAAGATTGTAGACCTACACAAGGCTGGAATGGGCTTCAAGACCACCGGCAAGCAGCTTGGTGAGAAGGTGACAACAGTTGGTGCAATTATTCGCAAATGGAAGAAACACAAAATAACTGCCAATCTCCCTCGGACTGGGGCTCCATGCAAGATCTCACCTCGTAGAGTTTCAATGATCATGAGAACGGTGAGGAATCAGCCCAGAACTACATGGGAGGATCTCGTCAATGATCTCAAGGCAGCTGGGACCATAGTCACCAAGAAAACAAATGGTAACACACTACACCATGAAGGAATGAAATCCTGCCAATGATGCAGAGGAGAACTGGGTGAAAGTGTTGTGGTCAAATCTGCTTTACAATATGCTTTGGGGGTGTTTTTCTGCTAAGGGGACAGGACAACTGCATCACATCAAAGGGATGATGGAACGTCAGGGCCAGGGCATTGAAGCCAGCCAGGGCATTAATAATTTGCCGTGGGTGGGTATTCCAACATGACAATGACCCAAAACACACGGCTAAGGCAACAAAGGTGTGGCTCAAGAAGAAGCATATTAAGGTCCTGGAGTGGCCTAGCCAGTCTCCAGACCTGAAGGTTCGAGTTGTCAAACACCAGCCTCGAAACCTTAATGATTTGGAGAGGATCTGCAAAGAGGAGTGGGACAAAATCCCTCCTGAGATGTGTGCAAACCTGGTGGCCAGAAACGTCTGACCTCTGTTATTGCCAACAAGGGTTTTGCCACCAAGTACTAAGTCATGTTTTGCAAAGGGGTCAAATACGTATTTATCTCATTAAATGCAAATCAGTTTATAACTTTTTTTTAAATGTGTTTCTCTGGATTTTTTGCTGTTGTTCTGTATCTCACTGTTCAAATAAACCTACCATTAAAATTATAGATTGATCATTTCTTTATCAGTGGGCAAACGTAAAAAATCAGCAGGGGATCAAATATTTTTTTTCCCACTGTAGCTTAATTGAAAGCATGGTCAAAATCTGCAGTATTTAACGAAATAATAAGTTCACTACACAAATAAATGAATGAATAATGCGTAAAAATGCCATACAAGGACTTATGGGAACAAAATTGTGCGATGACTCAAATAAACCATTTAAATGAGCCGTCCAAATGAGTGATTCACAAAATTGATTTGAACTTCACTGCCAAAAATATTTAACTGATGCTTCCTGTCATCCAGCCATGGATCTAAATGATGTTTTTTTAAACATAGTTTAGTGTTTTTGTAGCGTGCATTCTTTCATTTATTTTTAGCCAGCGTAAAGGCAACTACTTTACTAAAGACTGAAGAACAAAAACAGAAAAACATGATTGTCCTCTAATTACCAAATTGCAAAATAGCAAATGACATACAAAATAAAGACATACCTACAGTAAGTCTCCATGTTAAACACAAAGAGCTAGCACTGATTTATTGAGATGCTTAAACATGCAAAACATACAAAGAAGAAAAAAATCGCTCATACAAATGTGTAACACTAATTAAAAACAGTTGTTTAACTTTATGATAGTTTTCCAAGTTTGTTCAATTGGCTTAGAATGCAAATATTTAGCTTTAACACATAACTGGAAATAACATGTTTGGTTGTCGACAAAGGCTTTCGTGAGAGCAGAGTGACGTGGTGAAAGTTATATCCTTTACACTGCAGCAAATAAATTTTGTTATTAGAAAACATGCTTGTTATTGGTCAGTGTTGTTATTGCATTTTGAGAGCGTAGTCCGAAAGCCTCACTGAATGGAGCGTGCTGGAGTAAAGTAACAAAGCAGGGGAAGGAAACATGTTCACACACACACGGTTGTTTTTGCTGCTCTACGAGGTGTTGTTTTCAATCCTTTGCCACCCACATGGCATGTTGGAGTGTGAGGAGAGGGTTCAGGTAACGCCATGTGTTCCCGATTAATACAAAAACAAACACTGCAGGTCAGCAGGCAGAACAGACGCCATTACACTCATTAATATCTATATGACTTTTGACTGGCCTCATGTGCTGATGCCGTGTAACCATGGGTCCTGCCATTGAGAACACTGTGCCACGATTACAAACATCAGTGGGCAAAGATGGCAAACTCTCCAGATGGGAAATTATTGTTTGCAGCATCAGCGTTGGTTGTTCAGATTACATGTACTACTGTGTTTATTTAATACAATATATTTCATTTTAATATTTAATTTCCCTTTTCATTTTCCTATGTATTCTTGGTTGTTTTTCTCCTTTCCAATTGGCAGATGCTGATATCTAGAGAGCAGGGTGGGTGATACATAATGCAGATTAGAGTCTGATATATCTTTTGGCCAATAAATAATAAATGTTTATAGTCAATTGTTGAGTATTTCGTTCATTTTTTTGTTGGAAATGATGATCAATGGAACAGCATATAGCTCAAAGTGTAGACATGGCACTAGCAATGCCAAGGTCATGGGTTAAATTTCCAGGAAATGCATGAAAACTGAAAGGAAGAAAAGATGAAAAAAGTGTTGCTTGAGTTCAAATGGCCGACTCATTTGTATTGTTTCAAATAAATTTACAGCTAGCATTTTATGTTTCCTAAATACACATAAATTAACTCATATTTTCAAACTTTTTGCATAATTTCACAAAATGATGGCTTGGATGGAAATAACAAAATTCAATATAAATAAAATTAGTTATTTTTATTTTTTCTACACAACACTTGTAACACAAATCAGTTACCTTTTTGTATAAAAAAATTAACTTTTTCAAAACAATTTGCAAAAGGGGCACAATTTTTTGCTTTGGTGGAAAGGAAACCTTAGACAATGACAAATGAGAAATAGTCATAATTAAAACATAAAACATAGCAATAATTTTAATTTGGATAAAGAAAATGAAGCCTGTTTTAGGATAATTGTGATTCTTTTTTTTCACAATGAGACATGTTTACATGACAGTTCCACGACATTGCAATACTTAGTGTTGAGTATTTTATTTAATAATAAATTAGGCAGTACTGCAAATACTAAAACAGTAGGATATTTCCATTTGCTTTTGAATCATTAGTCTGTGACCAACAAATGTTTATGATTTTTACACTGTAAAAAAAAACAACCTTGAGCCAACTTAAAAGTTTAAGTCAACCAGCTTCAGCAGATTTTTGCGTTTTCTCAACCTCTTGTTGTATATACTTAACAAAAGTTGGGGAAACTCAAAAATCTGCTGAAGCTGGTTGTCTTAAACTTTTTTAAGTTGGCTCAACTTTTTATTTACTTTTTTACAGTGCTGTAAAAAATCTAAAGTTGAGAGAACTTAAATGTTTAAGTCAACCAGCTTCAGCAGATTTTTGAGTTTTCTCAACTTCTTGTTTTAAGACCACAACAAAAAGTTCTTCAAGAATGAATTCAACTTTTATTAATGTTGAAGCTTTAATTCAATCACCAGAAGTAAAATCGTAAAAACCAACTACACCACAGTCACATGACATCAACATCACCACCATTAAGCTTCAGACTCTTTAAGTCTTTATAAAAAAATTGAATAATTCCGTTATAGTTTGAGATAGAAGCATGTGCACGAGTGTGATTATAATATACACACTGAGACTGTGAAAGCGACTAGTGAGAAGATGAGTTTATCTGTTCAGCGTGATAATGTCCCGATAACCTCTGTATTCCCATTTAACCAATTGTCAACAACAGCCTTTTTCAAGACAAGTAAAACTTTTCAAAAATTACAAGCAGATATTATTGATGTGTTTAATTTTGCAGAATACACCATGAAAATATTCTTGTTGAGCTTGTGTTGACCTTATTTTAAGCATTTAACCAAAAATCAATACAAAAAAAATCACATTGATTTCAGGAAAATGGAATCAGAAGTTTCTAGGGTTTAGCCTACAAAACTATGTTTTCCCCTGCAGCACTCTATAATATTACAGTGCAAACATTTTCTGTGAGTAAAACATAATTTCTTAACCCTTTACTGACATGGATGTGTTCTTGACAGTTTTCATAAGATTCAGCCATTTTCAGATCTTAAACAAATTAAATGCAACTAAATATGCGGAATATTAATAAAATCCATAAATATTATTAAGCACACTATGTTAAAAGCCGTACAACAAGGGTAGCATGAGTTGTGTTTGGCTCAAAAATACAGGAAAGAGAGTCATGAGACTGGTGTTGGGCATCAGCACAGCACCACCCATGAGTCCCATTTCTGCCTCATGTGTAATCATCAGTCCGCTGCACCCGTGCAGAACACACTTCCTCCTCTACCTCCAAATTGTGTGCAGCTTGCTGTCATATTAAAACGTAATCTTGGGGTGACAATTACTGCCTGTGAGAGTCAGAAACAGCTTAAATTAGTGGCGTTTCAGATATTTTGGTTATTTTGGACATTTTTGTTTATATAGTGTGTGTGTGTGTAAATGTAAATGTTTATATATATATTTAAGAAATACACACACTGCAAATATTAATTATGTGCTCTAATTAAACTGAGCTGTTATTTATATTAATATCCACATCTCAAGAAATGTGTCCCCTACACAATCTGCCAGGACAAATCTCTCAAACGCTGCAAAAGCAGAGCTAAAGAGCTAAAATAATGAGCAGACTCAATTCACCCTGGTGGACCGTCTTTTCTCAGGAGAGACAGCAGCGGCCCTACACTCTACTTATGGCAAGCGCTTCGGTGAGCAGCTTGGCAAAAGTACCTCGGTGACTTACCTGACTTGGACTGCACACATTCAAACACAGGTTAAGAAAGCCAGGCAAAGACTCAAATCAAATCTGCGATTTACAGGACACAAGCTGAGGAAATAATCAGGGGCCATACTGTAAAACATTCAGTGTACTGACTCATCTGCATCTCATTGTGGTATGAAACTTCTCAAATCAGGACTGCACATCTGCAGAGACCTGCACTTAGCTCCACAGTATACTGTATTGCAGGACATTTTATTTTAGTGCACATTTTACTCTTTATTTTATATATATATATATATATATGCAAAAGCAGAGCTGCTAAAATTTTTTATCAAGGACTATTTTTTTACCTACCTCTTTTCTTTCTACTATAGCGCTATCAGGAGCATAATATCTGTGTTGTGTTACGTAGGAGGATTTTGCACTGTCCAGGCTCCTTGAGCGGACCTGACCTGATTTACATTTCACTAACATGATTATATTCTGTATAATTGAGTAAAACATGTGACGAATAAAAGAACCCTGAACCTTGAACCTTGAACCACTACTGGATATATCTGTACAATTTCTTTGGTAAAAAAAAAAAAAAGATGATGAAGATATGACAGGGTATTACAGGGTATGACAGATTTGCACATTCCTCAGATGAGTGCACATCCTAAATTTTATCAGGCTAATGTCAATATATTGTATGATTTATTTTCATATCAATATATTGTATGATTTATTTTCATATCACTACCTATATTTATATATATTCTATCTTGTGTTGTGTTACGTATTTTGCACTGTCCATTGAGCAATTTTTTTTTTAAAACCGGAATATGAATGTGACCTGATTTACATTTCCCTACTGCATTATAATTCTGTATAATTAGTACATGTGACGAATTGAATGAACCATTTAGCAGAATATACTGGGAATGTAAACATGATTTTACAATACAGATTGTCATATGTTTGTTCCCTATTACCTTTTGCGCTGCTAACGCAATACCACTGAGCCACGTTGACATTATATATATATTATATCAATATATATGATTTATTTTATATATGAATATATATATATATATCGAGGGGCATGGTTAATCAATTGTACCGTGTCTTTAAATCATTGATCACACTAAATTGATGTGTAACATCAAATTAATAGGTATTGTTTTGACCAGTTTTTTAGAATTACAGTCACAAGACTGACTAAATACATTTTAGTTTTCTAAAACATAATATGTTTCATCGAAACATTCACTCATGACACAAATATAAAATAAAAACTTTAAGACCAATATTTTCTGAAACTTTTGCCCCTGAGGTGAAATAATTCTCAGCTACAGTCATACAGATGAACCTGTATCGTTTTTGTGTATTTTTTTCATTGGTTATTAACATGCGGCCAGATCTCTTTCACTTCCCCAGTGTAAACTCCATGACCTTCTTTGGAACTGGTCTTTCTTAGATGCAGAAATGCTGCATCATTTCAAAGTGATGAAATATTACTGGCACATACAGCAGTGTGATTCCCACAAGCTTAGGTTCCCAAAAAATGAATGTCACCTATTTTAACTTGTTTTATAGGTTTACAAAGTGCAGTTTAAAAAACAAACAAACTTTGCTGTAGTTAGTTTTGTTGTTTTGTTCATGTAACATGAGGTACTGACTGGAAATTCAACAGGAGTCTCCTAACCGCACAGTCTTCAAAAGAGGAAATAGATTAAGTTATAGTGCTGTGGTACCATGTTATGATCAACCATGAGACTCTGTCTGCATGGTCTCATGCACTTCCCGTAAGAGAACTCATGCCACACCTTGACCAACAGTAGAGTCCATGAAAGACTCAGGTAGATAGAAGAGCTTTTCCAAACAGTGTGAAAAGTGAAAAAAAAATCTCCCACACAAAAGACACATTTACACACTAGAACTTTCCGCTTAAAATGTGTTTGTTTATTTTTGTGTAATTTATTTTGTGTTATATTCTGTTTATTTATATTAAATATAAATATTTGGTTTTGATGCTCATCTGAAATGATACATTTTTATGTACTTTAAAAGATGATTCAAGAGGGCGTAAAAAGTATGTAACAAAGTACTACGGAATACTATATAAAAAGAGGGGTAAAAATCAATAAATTATATCTAAAATAATACAAACAATATTAATACTAATAAAATATACTAATATACTTTAAAAGGTTAATTTATGACAATAACCTATTATTATTTTTGTTATTTATAACAACATAAAAGTCCTATATAGCACTTTCAAGGTATTCTTTAAGGAACCTTAAAAATGTGGTCCTCTTCAGCACCAATATGTATACAAGGAAGTATGTATATTCAAATGCTTCTCTAGAGTTGTTTAGTGGTTGTCAGGGCATTAATATGTGATCACTAACATATTCTTGGTGGTTTGCCCAGATCAGAAGAGCCCAGACACATTTTTTTCTGATCTGATAACTCTAGTTAGGACACAGGTCTCTCATTAAATAAGTCTATAAAACTTTGAATAAAAAACTAATATGCAGTATGAATGAATTTGTATAATCTATTAACATCAACCTTTTGAAGTTGAGGAGCAGAAGGGCTCTCTGGCTTCTCAGTGCTTTGGTTAAAAGCTGGAAAACCAGGTCTCTCTAAAACCAGACTGCTCAGACCATACTGTATAAGCTCAAGAAGTGTAGCTATATGTTGTGTGATATTAAAAGATCTTATTGTGTTTATCTCAAATGGTCAAATTGTCTTCCTAAGCAGCTGAAACAGTGGGAAGTGATTTGGAATAGTTTGCTGCTTTCTCATCTGCTTTAAAGTGACAGTTTACCTAAAGATGCTAATTCTATCATAATTCACTCATCATTCAGATGATGTCATTCCAAACATATATAACTTCTATTTTCCATTAAGTCGATCTTTTGCAGAATGTCCAAGCTGCACTTTTCCATACAAAGAAGGAAAATGGTAACTGGGGATGTCATGCTCCAAAAAGGTTATTGCAATTATCAAACATCATTAGCTATTGCATGTTACATGAGTGATCTTAATGGCATGCTTCTGAATATGAGTCTGCTGAGTCAATTGAGGACAGCAGTCTGAGATGCCTCATCTCTCTTCACATAACCGTCCGCTACATCTGCTTCTCTTTTTTCTCGTCCTTTTCTCTCTCCAAGTGGGTTGATGAATGTTCTAGTTACGTTTGCTCTTGGCAGATCGTGCGCAATTAAGGGGCTGAATGCTTTTTTAGAGTCAGTAACTGGCTCCACATGGAGAAGCAAGGTGAGACACTTCAGCGTCTCGTCTCCAGCCAGCAGAATGAATTCCACACAAAGACTGCCATCATGCTTAGACTGCAACGCAAACCATATGATGACTTCATATTGTATGAAGCCCTTGTTTTGCGAAAGCTTGGCTAGAGACACTTTGTTAAAAAATTGTACATTGAAAAAAACTAAAACATCTATTTCTGGCAGTATTGAGGTGTTTGTTGCAATTAGTTCTGAATCACATGGTAATTATTTTACTGCAGAACCAAATTTGATGAGCATGAAAAAGATGGCTGTTGTTTAATCCCTAAAGTTTTACCAAGACTTAAAATGAAATGTCCTTATTTACACTTTTAGTTTTTTTCTTTAGTTCTGAGTATATTTACTTAATGTTAGAGCTATATATTAATACATTATTTTACAGTTTTAATGAGTTAATTACTATTTGTAATGTTAATTACTATTATTGTAATGCAGGTGTAGAGACAAAGGAAAGTAGGAGCCAGCTGAGCTGATTTATTAGAAACAAAAATAAAATATGAAACAAAACCAAGGAGCTCAGAAACTAGGACCATAAAGAACCAAATTAAACATGCCAACTATACATCCAACAATGGACAAGACCTGACCAAGAATTCTGAAAACAAATAGTAATAGACTAACAAGAAACAGGTGAAAACAGTCACGCGATAACAAGGTGAACATAATACAGTAAACAGGAACAGGCAGAGCCGATCCTCCCTATACGCAGAATACGCAAGCTGCTTAGGGCCCCCGAAACACCAGGGGGCCCCCTTGCTCTCTATGATGTTTTAATTTTAGTTTAGTTTTTGAATTTGGTCAGCGGTTATGAAAACATGAATGATCATTTATTTTAATGTGGTGCACTGTAACACTCTCTACATAAAAATCAGCCACAGTCTCTTGCTCTTACTAAAAAAAAAACGAGTTGAAAGTGTACCGAGCCGCGGAGACACTGTTTCTCGAGTGCTTTACATGAGCGCGATTCGAGACGGAGTGAAACACGGACAAATGCGTTTCATCCATTCTTTCATCCCAACACCCCCCACCCACCCGACAGTTTTGCGTACGGGCCCCAGAAGTCTAGGATCAGCTCTGGGAACAGGAACAAACTAAACGTCCAAAACACAACCAAAACACAAAGACACAGAAACCACAGAAACATCTTAGCAACTAGTGACTTCGCTTCGCAAAATGATTCACTGTTTTGAAGTGTTCGAAACACCACACACTGCTGACTCCTGCTAGGGAAAATAGTGAAAATACAATAAAAAATCAGGCCAATCATACATGAAAAACAGAGTTTACAAAAAATTGTGAGTGTTTTATTCAAAATATAACCTATGAAATGTCATTAAATACTCATCTTATATCATTAAATATTAAATCTTGGTATAATGTGTCGTATAACGTTGTTAAATGCGTAGGTATAATTGATCAATTTTCATGACTTGTTTTGTTTGTTCAATGAATGGCTCATCTAAACAGACCAACTACTATTATTCCATTTAATTATACAGATGTCTCATTGAAATGTCTGCAAATTTATAAAACTGATCCGAGATCAGGTAAAAACTATAGACACTTGTTCATTGGTTTAAATCATTGCATTTGCATGATTCAAGGGTTCAAAGAGATCATTGCCACCAACCCCCCAACAGTGAACCAATGAAATTTCAAAGCATTTCAAAAAAGTTATGATGTAATGAAGCCTTGTTTGCTGAAATTATGTGACTTTGGCAGTTTGATAGTGCTCTAATCCAGTGATTCGCTTTCAAAGCTCCATGAAGCACTGTTGAAAAGCTGCCATCACTACTGTGAACACTCTTGCGCTGTAGAGTCTCTTTCATTGTATTCTAAATGCAGGGTTAACGAGTTAAAAATGACAGAAACACATGTTGAGTTGCTCTTTAAAGGTAAAGTGTATGATTACTGCACTACTAGCAGCATGAAACTGACAATGTTTTCAAACAGGTTTCCCAAACACCCCCAAACTAACGCCATTGGTCGAGAGATGGGCTGGTTGGGAAGTTCAAACAAAGAAATGTTTTGAAAGTGCCACAGAGGCATATTGTTTAATCTTTCCAGGGGATTCCACCTCCAAATGCTTCAGTTGTCTGCATAGTAAACAGTAAAAAAAAATTATACACATTGCCTTAATATTTTGTTCCTGAGCTTTTTGCTCAAAAATGCAGGTTGTTGAAAAGAACCTGAAAACCACTTTAAAGGACTCCAGACTGTACCAACGTCACACATGTGTCCTCACGTAACCTGTCTTGCCTTGTGCCCTCTGCAATGTAAGGGCCATATATGCGGTTGGCTGCCGTCCACACCAAACTTACGCACATACGCAGAAAACTCACACGCACTGCATTCCACAGGAGCTGCTCACGAGGGGCCTTCAGCGGGGTGGCGTCCCTCCTCCCCGAACTTCCTCCTTCCCTCTGTCAACACACGCAGTTTAAAGCGAATGCTGGACCACACCGCTACACAAAGGAGTGAGACGGAGAGCAAGGCAAAAACTCAGGAATGAGTGCGACAAATTAGTACTGTAAATGTCAGTTCTCATATTGCATCAAGCTTTACCACCTGTTTGTCTCCCAAAACCCAGCTCAAGTCCTTGGGTGACCCACGTCTGTGCATTTCAACAATCATTTGTTGGATCTTAAGAAATATATATTGTATAACCCATATATTGGATACAGATAACTGTTGGCTGGGTGTTGTCTAAAAGCAGAGAGATCAGGGCACAATGTCAAGATCGTTCTAGTGACGCGGACCAGCTGGAAGCCCGAACCATAATAGAAATCCAACACCCAGACCTGGAGAGAAGTGCAAAGAGAAAAAAGTGCCAGTTAAGCACTTTTTTTCCTGGCATCCCTTACTATCAAAGCCAGGACAAAGATCCCCACTGCTTTTCACACGATTGCTTTCCACAGGACCATCTGGCTCCAGAAACCCCCAAGCTGATCACATCTCAGTGCTGAGGAGGAGCCTGAAAGAACCCAAAGCCTGAAATGGGGTGACTGAGTTCATTCTGACTAAAAGCCGAGGGCTATTTCAGGGAGAACAGTGAATGCGCTCCACTTTTTACAAACTTTGATTAGAATTTGTTAGTGAAAAATCTCCAGCAAGTCAGGTTTTGCATTGTAACAATTTTTACACCTTAACAACTATCTAATTCTTTAGACACAGATTTAGGTTTTTAATAAATATTTTTGCTGAAAATTCAGCATTACCATCATATAAATAAATTACATTTTGCAGTATATTCTATATTCTGTTTTCTAACTAGAAAACAGTTATTTTAAATTGTAATTATATTTAAAAAATATTGCTGCTTTTAGTGTATTTCTGATCAAATAAATGCCTTCTTGGTGAGCATAAGAGTCTCGCCAGTCATAGTAGTGATAGCCTTCCACAAAAGTTTTTATTTTCATGTTTTTTGTATATTTGTTTTTAATCTTATTTCTTGAACACTGTACAGAATTGTATGATTTGTTCAAAGGTAAAAAAAAAAAGTATACACACACATCACATATGACCCTCTACCACAAAACATAAGGGTAATAAATAAAAGTCATAAGGGTAAAAAAATAAATAAATTGCGATTTATACATCATCTGAAAATTTAATAAATGAGCTTTCCATTGATGTATGGTTTGTTAGGATATAGGGCTGAGATACAACTATTTGAAAATCTGGAATTTGAGGGTGCAAAAATATCTAAATATTGAGAAAATCACATTTAAAGTAGTCCATAATAAAGTTCTTAGCAATGTATATTACTAATCAAACATTTTGTTTGTTTTGATATATTTGTAGTAGGAAATTCACAAAATACCTTCATGGATCACGATCTTTACTTAATATCCTAATAATTTTTGATATAAAATAAAAATCAATAATTTTGACCCATAAAATGTATTGTTGGCTATTGCTACAAATTTAGTACTACGTATGACTGGTTTTGTGGTCCAGGGTCACATATATAGTTGCAATCACAATTATTCAACCCCCTTGACCTGCAAGACATTCTACTGCTATGTTATGAAAACAATTCTACCAAGGCATTCAATTAAAGAGCGATTCTGAAATCATAATGTTGATGAAAAATGAAAAAGATCAAATAGGCTCTAAACATTAATGTACAAAATTATTCAACCCCCCAAGCTTCAGAAATTGTTGAAACTCTTTCAACCTCATTATTTCCTTCTGGACATTTCAAAAACCATTTGTTGAATCTTAAGAAATATATATTGTATAACACAAAATCTTCCAGATCATTGATAATCTTCAAGAACATACTATGACCGATCACTGAACCAAGATAGAAAATATGTTGAAAGAAAAGGACATATGTTTGGAACTAGAACTAAAGGACATTTATAAATGATTTTTTCAATTTTTATTCTTGCATTAACATGTCAATTAAAAGTTAAAAGTAAAATTGAAAAAGTAAGTATAAAAGCAGAAGTTAAATGTAAAATTATAAGGTTACATTTTTATATGAATTTGCACATTAATAATGATCATTTGAATGGCTTTTCAATGTAAACATAATGCAGGATATAGCTATATGTGATGGTTCTATACTAAATTATATGAATCTATATTAAAGACTACCCATATAATGCAGTTTGATTCAATGTTTAAGTACTACTCATCCCCTAGCTGAGTTATGAAAAACAAAATGAGACTAAAATTATTATTTAAAAGTTCAACTGGCCTTATCTGACAGATAAGTCTCGCATTACTCTTTCAGTGCTACATCTTTGAGCATGTGTTACACAATAAATCTGCTAAAATGAGTGGATATCCCTGATAATAATACACTTAAATATGTATGTTTGACATTTTCATAATCAAAATAATCCAGGTTTTTCACATACCTTTACTGTACTTTTTGGACATTGATTTTAACATTTCCCACAAGCCATCAAAGCTTCCAAAGTGTTTCAAAGTTCCTTGTAATTGAATAAAGAGACAGTCACATTGGCTTCTTCTTTATATAACATAATTTATATACACATGGCTTTTTACAGCGGCAGCATGTTTCTTGTACAGAAATACAAGCACAACATCGGCATAAAGAACAAAATCAGAGCGCAATGGCCTCACATTTCACAAACTGTTTGCTCACTCACTGCTGATGAACTTAAGAATAAAGATATAATATACATATGTCAGTATTGGCATGTCAGCTTAACAATATCATTTCTCTCTTATAGATTATTACTTTCTCAACTACATAAACAAATTGCACCTTTAGTTATATCATTTTTTTGATTGTGAATCAAATCATTTCTGTACATAAGTTAAAGAAATGTAACAGTTTGTTTCAAAATAGATAATCTTCACTTTTTTTATCTCTCTAGGAGAACTCATTACATCTATAGACAAAGTGCAATATTTAATTTTTTTCATTAAAAATTGGTCCAAACTCCACAATCTGAAAACAGCAACATTTTCTTCCAAATTTGTTTCAATTATCATTATTAGTTTTTTCTTTTTTCAATTGTTCATGTTTTTTACAAACTGCTGCTAAATACAAGAATAACCGTATACAATGTACAAAAAGCTATGCATGTAAATTATCTTCTACTCTCTAAATATACTTCATATTCTTCAGAACTATGAACTAACATATGTGACATTAACATGACTCCACAGCTCTATCAAACATGAAATATCAAATATCTCATCATCGTAAAAACATACTGGAGATGACAATAATCTTAATAATCATTAAAGTACATGAATGTGCATAGGTGGGGTCACCTGCTAAATTCACAAAGCAAATGCATGTTCATGATAATTGGGCACAAAGCAATCTGGTCTTCTTGTGCTGAGCGTGGGTCAGAGGTTAATAATAATATTTTAATGACGTGAGCTTGTTTAAGTTAACAAACGTCTGACATTTTCTCATGACTGAACCTCACTGTGTCTGCAGGCGTGGCAAAAAATGTGTCTGTCCATACTAAAAAGTGAAAATTATGGCACAGCCAATTATATTTTCTATATTTCTATATTTACATATAGAGTTATGTAGAGTGGGATTTTGGACCAATGAGATTTTGCAATGGGCTACACAGTAGGATGCCACAGGAACAGAAACCAAAACACCAACAAGTAACTTGTGGCTTGTTGCTCTTTCACATTCCACCTGATTCGAAAACAGTGTTAACATTTTTAAAGAACACCTCTAATAACATTAAGCATTTAATATAAAAAAAATATATAGTGAGAACCGAATATATCTTAGTTTTCTACAAAGCATTAAAATGTCTTCAGCATTGTTGTATTATAACACTACTCAAGAAACCATTTTGGGTATTTTCAAGTCTTCAATGAATTGTCTGAGATTTCTGTAATTTTTGCTGGCAAATTTGAAAATTAAGTACAGTAAGGGTGTAAGGAACCTAAAATAGTCCATTCTTGGTAAAGGGAATAAGAAACTAAAATTAAATGGAAATTAAAAACAAAAGTTGAGGCACCACAGACTTTGAAAATCACCACAAACTTGTAGAACATATACATCACAGTGCCTGCAATTTGAGAGAGATGTGAATAAAAATAGAAATATAATACAAATGTAAATAATATACCTTGACATGATACAATCACACCACTTTGCCTTCAGCCAATTAATGTTGTCAATGTCTCTACACTTTCTTAAAGGCAGAGAACTGTAGCTTTACTACAGCAACAAATTCAATAGGGCATCGAAATCCCCTAGTGCTGTATCTCTAAACTATATTAACCTCTGTTAAAGGCTTTGGTGGTGCCCCATAATAAATTATGAAGTGCAAATACAACAGTTTGTTTATTTATTATTATTATTTGTTATTTTGAGGTGGCGTCTTACCCTGGGATTTAGCAGACAGGCCTAATCTTTGTAGGAACGAACAACTGAAAAAAAGTTCTGTATTTTGACCCAAAATCTCATAAATTTTTTTTATAAGAAGGCTTATAAGAAGTAATGTATCCAAAAATTCTAATTCTGGGATCATTTATTTGCCTGCATGTCATTCCAAACCAGTGTGACTTACTTTCTTCCATGACACACACATTAATTTTGTTTAATAATGTCTTGGCTGCTCTTTTCCATACAATGAAAAAAAATTAAGTATTGGGTCAATAGAAATTTGTAATTTATCACATAAATCCTCCAAAACAAACATGGTACTATAAGATGTGCAAAGAAACACACAAAAACCAATGGTGTTTGCCATCACATGGCAAAGATTAACAACTTGTTGTAGTTTTAAAAAAATATATTATTTTCATTGCATGGGAAGGAGCAGCCATGATATTGTTCAAAATGTCACTTTTTGTTTTTCATAGAATAAATAAACGGATTTTGAAAAAAATTACTGCATATTTTTTGTAAATTATACGTTTTTCATTATTGGGTGAGCTATTTCTTTAAATAATAATAATAATAATAAATCTCAACCTGAAGCCAATAATAAACAGCAATAATTGTGATAATACAAAAGAAAAAGAAAACACTTCTACATATAATAGCCTTCTTATATTTCTACTTTATATGTTTTTGAAATATATTTAATGTATTTACAAGAAATGTGGAAAGATGTATATAATTCAGATGAGAAACACTATTCCATGTAAGCCTACCAAAATGTAAAATGTCTAGTCCAGTTTCTCTCAGATTTACAAAACAACATTAAATCTGTTGCCCTGATTGTTGATATCATTGTATAAACTCTCTGTACACCAATTAATAATAACACACTGTTTAGAAATGTAGTACATCTTCCCTACGTCAAATGCTGAGACACAATAAAAAGTGTTACAAGACAGAAATTAAAATGTAATGATGCGCTGCTGTATGTGGCACAGTTCAACTAGTCTGCAGAAATTTCCCTAACATTTTCAAGGTCATGTTTGTGCAGGACTATTTCGAAATAAATCTATTTACAGTCATTCCTGCCTACCGCTGTTCCAGTTCTTCTTCACAATAAGGCCAATCATGGAGTCTCCATGAAGCACAGCATGAATGTGTTACTCTCAGCAAAAATTGCAAAGTAAGGTTTTGAACTGACAACACAACAATGAATGAGCTATTACCTTGGGAGTCACTTTTCTGAGGTGTATCGAATGAACTTGAGGTGCGCTGCCTGGTGTTGGATTTGATGGTTACACCTTATCACAGTTTGCCCTTAATGGAGATGCGGCTGTAAAATCATTACTGAAAATTGGTGTGGACATTGGTAAGTTTTTGTTGCAGCAGATGTAAGGGCCTCAGGTTTTCGTTGCCCTGATTTGACAACTTATTCTCTACAGCAAAAATAAGGCAGCAAAATAAAGCTTGTCAATTTGGCTATGGAGCACAGGCACCTGGTTTGGCACTTAGTTTGAACGTGAGTCCCAATGTCTGAGGAAAATGTCCTTGCAATTTAGCTCTGTACTGAGCAGGTGTGCTTGGCAGTGTAAGGTCGTATCTCAGCCGCCTCAGCTGAAGAAAGCGAAAGAATAATGGGGGCTACGTTCCCTGATGAAGGGTTTGGATGCGTGTGGACAGCCGCTCCGTGCTGCTGTTTTCCAGTTGAGAGTTTTTTACCTGTAAAAATAAATAAAAAATGTCAAAGAAGCCACTTCATATATCATCTACAAAAGTCAAAGTTTTTACAAAGTGTTTAAATGTTTGTTAAATGTGAGTAAACACTACTCAAAAAGTAATTTTGAAAAGTTTCCAAACTTCAGACACTGTTGGGTTGTTAAAATATTATAAATTTAATAAAAGTAGCTCCTACCCAGACACCCAGCTGTGGGTGGTGGTCTTTACACTGTGAGGTGGGAACCCCTGTTGGGTGGCCATTGGTTCAAAGTTGAAGTCCAGCGATTCTCCATCCATGAGCGTATCATGCAAGATGGACTCAACATCGCATTCAAATCGCTCCACAGGCATCCCGTCTAGATCACTGGGCAGCTTCTCTAGGTGTTGCTGTTGCGGGTGGGGCATTATCCCTGGGCTGCGCCCATATCCATTGCTGTTGACACTGTAATAAGAAGGAAGCCCACCTCCAAGATAACTGGAGCCTCCATACTGCATCTGCATGGCTGACTTGATGCTTCCCAAGTGTCCACCAGCACTGCTGTGACCAATCCCCGTCAGAGGGTGCAACGATCGCCCATTCAATGCCAGAGATGTGGCTTGTCCATGCATATTGTGTGGATGAGAAAGGGCATGGCTGTGGGATGCTCCACCTCGCATAAGTTCACTCCGCCCACTAATGTAGGGCGGCAACATACATCCACTGCCTCCGGCTGACTGGGAGACGACAGTGTCCACTGAGGGCATGAGCTCTCCAGGCTCACCATCAGATGTAAGAAGCTCCTTCAGCAGCCCTGCTGTGCAATTAAACTGTCCCATAGTTCCTGGGCCAGAAACAAAACTTGGCTTGCTTTCTGGCAGATGCTGCATCGGCATGGGGGACATGCTGCCCATTCCTGCCTGGCCGTAAAGACACTTATGATAGTCTTGTTGGGTCTGCTGGTTGACCGCAGCCAGACCTGGGGAACTGTAGGGGGAGTAACCAGGGCTGGCCTGCATGAGCGAAGAGGGCGAGGACTGGTTGGATCCTGACCCAGGCCCTACTGTGTTCCCCACCGATTGGTTCTTAGGTGAGAGCAAGTTAAGGTTATCCAGAAGGTTCTCCATCACATTCTCAGAGCCACTGTGACCCAGAGAACCAGCCATTTCAGACAAGCTGGGGAGAGTGGATGTCATTTTGGCACCTGACCCAGGGCCTGGGTAGACCATGTGGACATCAGAGTCACCAATTTCATCATCAATAAAAGGCGAGAGTCGGCCGCTCAGTGTGCTGGCATTGGAGCTGGTGCGGGGACGGAAAGTCGTCCAGGCGTCAATGTCATCATTGCTGTGGGAGTTCGGACTGCCTGGCCACTTGCCATACTGAGAGCCTGGGCTATCTGCGCCCCCCTCGGGACCAACCTGAAGAGCCAGCTATAAAGTTAGAGATGAACGAAAAACTTTTAAGAATAATAAACTGTATGTACAAATGTATAGTGTGTACTGTTTATGGAAGAGAATGCAGCAGGTCTAGTGTGCAGCTTTTACCTTTTTTTTTGCTGCTCGTCCTCTGCTCTTGGCAAACTTGCTGTTGTTGTCCATGGAGGCAGCCCGGCGTCGAGGTGACTTGCCGCTTTTGCCGCCTTCAGGGTTAAGCATCCACCAAGAGCTCTTACCTGTCCCCTCATTCTGCACTCGGATAAACCTGCTATGTAGGGACAGGTTGTGCCTGATTGAGTTCTGTGGAAGAGAGAGACAGCAAGGAGAAAAAAATGTGAGTGTTATGTTCTTAGTTTGCCTTGTTCCCGTAAATTCCCCTCTGACGGTAAATCAGCAGAGTGCAAATCCTCACAGCTGTTTTTTATTAAAGCCTTTTTTCTCTTCAACTCCACTTTCGTCCACTCACCATTTCCTTCACCTATATGCATCATTTTCTGTCATTCAAAGGAGACTTGAGGACAGTTTTCCTTGAACATTGGCCATTCTTATATACATATTCTTACAAATATTTACAAATTGCTCTCAGTGGTCTAATCAAACAGAACGAACGAGAGCCTTCGAAGTTGCGCTGTGAATCATGAAAACTCTATATTTAGTGACAAAGGACATTCCTAATCCTCAAGTTCAGAGCTCTGAATATTATCAATGATACATCTTGACGAACATCTTCCTTCAAAAGTGGATGAACTGATTTATTTGAAGGTATTAAAGATGACATGTGCCGTCTTCGTTTTAAGTGCAGATTCAACAATGAGTAAGCCATTCGTAAGTTGATTTACCAAAAGAGCATAAACACTGTGACATTTTCAGAACATTGCTTTGTTTATTTGAGTGGCTTGGCCTGTCATCTTCTGCCTTAAACCAATGACATGTATTTCTTTATAGGAGCGCAACAATTATATATATATATATATATTTACATTTACATTACATTTATGCATTTAGCAGACACTTTTATTCAAAGCGACTTACAGTGCATTCAGGTTATACATATTTTCATCAGTATGTGTGTTCACTGGGAATTGAACCCACAACCTTTTGCGCTACTAATGCAATGCTCTACCACTGAGCCACAGGAACACTCTCTCTCTATATATATATAAAATGCACTGCCACATGGTCTGACTTAATTAGCAACATATCACTTAACCTGTTAACCAGCACCCCCCATTTTGGGATTTTTGGACTCACAGTTGAAAAAGACATCCCAATCTTAAAATTATAAAATTTCCTGACTTCAGTGTGCTACACACACAATTGTGGTGTCTTTGCAAAGAAGACCCTTTGGGCTTTACTATCCATCATCCAGAGTTGATAATGCTCAAAAAGATAAAAAGTTATAGAGACTGAAGTGCCTTGAAAAAGTGTACCACACTGAATTAAAAAAATTATAATTGTATTTCATATAAAAAATACATGAAATTAGTCCTGGAGCAATCCAGAAAAGTAATGGGTTGAAAGTCACATGTCTCATGAGTTTATATTTCAAATCTGAAGAAGATACCATGAAAATTGTGATTTTCGTAAGACTATATATAGACCCCCCCCCCCTCCACACACACACACACACACACACACACGTTTGAGGTAAAATATTTGTTTAACAAATATATTGAAGAGTTCTACAAACTATTTTAGTCACTATGCATACCACTGTATGTTTTTCAATTATAAAATTATTATAGACAGAATATTAGACATCATATAAGTGATTTATTTGACCACAAAAAAATGCAATAAGAATAGTTGGAGTAATAAAAAGAAATAAAGAAAAAATTGCTTTGTATATAGGCTAGTACATACTCACATACATATTCTGATTGCCAGATATTCACACTGATTGCTGTTAATAATGACACACTGATGTGTGGGGTAATTCAGATGATAATCATACAGATATGGGCCATATAGTCCATAACGTCCATATCGGCATTCATAGGGATAGCCCTATTCAGTCAGAGTAATCACAGCTGATATCAGCCACACTAAGCATGCAGATAAAGCCACGTTCCCTCGGGAGAGAGTGCGTGAATTCAAAAAAAAAAAAATCTGCTTTTATTTTTTTTTTATTTTTTTTTGGGGGGGGGGGGGGTCTCATTCTGTGTGTAACACTGTATACTACAAAACCATGTGGTTTTTAACAACCAAGACAGAGTATTTTGAGCGTTAGCTATTCCAAAACGGATACAAACAATAACTCTCCGTGAAGAAAGGAGACGTAAACAAAGGAATATAACAACGTTATCGCTTCGTTGGACTAACTGCTCGATGTGATGTTGTTCCATGGACTATTAACTCTAACTAAACCGGGATTTACAGCAGTGGATGCGTTTGTGACGCAATATTACACAAAACTGGTAAGTAATGCTTTTTTTTTATATGGATGTTTTGTTGTGTACTGCTTACACACATTTAGAAAATATATTCCTTATAAGCTTTCCATCGAAAAACAGCGATCTATCGTCGATGCTTGAGGCTTAGACCTTCAGAATAATATGTAGTTTTTCAAGATTAATTTTGTCCCGTTTCATTTAATCTATTTGTAAACGATGACATGTGCAAACAAAGAGCGTTCAGGACGCCACTGTTCTCGTGCAGCTTAACAGGTTTTAAATAGCAACCTTTCTTAATGACCAACCAAAACAGCCATATCTGTGCCTGTTATTCTATTCTTGCCAATTAATAGTTGTGGCACTAGGGCACATGTAGTGAAGTAAAAAAGTATGTACTTTCTTTCACTCTGATGAGCTCACATCCCATAATGTCTGGCAAACACAGGTAAACATTCAGCCTGGCATAGACGCATTACCTATGTTGTCATGGTGATCTCAATCATTAGTACCATTTTCCCTAGAGAGGTGGAAAATGGGGGATTTTTGAAATGCTGGCCTAATGCCTCCTGTGTCTAATTTGGAGTTGATAATGGATAGTTACAGGATGTGATGGCAGCTTAAGATGGTCTTTGCGGTTGTTTGTGAACTAAAAGGCTACATGAAGCAGATGCAGAGACACATTTATTAATTCATTAATTTATTTTTGGAAAATCTAGCCTATATATTGTACAAGCTCAACAGAAACAGATCTTGAAAGATCGAATGCAATCCATATAAACAATAACCTATATGTTCTTTTTTATTCTGAAATAAAAGTATTTTTAATCAAATCAAATCAAATGTATCAGTCGTAATCCTAATGAGGTTGCATCTGTCCTAGTCCTGTGTTTCTGCAAGTCCTCCTCAGTATTAAACTCTAAAATGAGACAGTCTAGCAAGTCTTCTGGCTACGTCATTAAAGTTTCCACCTCCATGGTCACAGCACAAAATAACATTGAACATTTTAATAATCAGTTATCAGTCAATAAAAGTTGTAGAAATTTAACTTATTTTATAATAGTTTCAAGTCTCAATATTATGTCTCATTTTAATTTGTACTAAAATAACAAACTGAAATAAAAAATTATAAAAACTGTAGACATTTTTCTATTAATGCAATACAGCAAATGACAACCAACTGTGATTTTCCAGTGGTTTATCACGAGCAGTTTAGCATTATGTAATTAATTTACAACAACAAACATAATTCTTCTATGTCCAATAGTGTTTTATTTTTGCATTTGATAATGATATTGGACAAACTCAGTGCTGACTCAATTTCTGCTAATTCCTTTTCATGAAACACATGTCATTGGTTGAAGTGGAGGATTACTGGAGGATGCGAAGGATACACTTGATGTGCTTAAAATACGAATAATTTAAAATACGAATAACAAAGGGAGTGAAAAAAGGGCTGCCTCCAAAGGATCTTTCAAATTGAGATGATCTTCAACAGAGCTTGATGAGGTGTCAGCCTAGATAAACAACCTTGGTACGGTTGGTACGTTTTTTTCCATACGAATACGAATGTATATTCTCTTGTGTTTGTGTTACATATAATTGCACTGTCCATGGAGCGGACTTGGTTATATTACGTATAATTATGTATGTAACGAATACAATTTTTGAATCAACCTTACTAGGATGCAGCCTTTACATCGAGGAACACCCAAGTCAGTGTGGTGTAACCAACATGCAGGAAGCCATTTTCTTGTCATGTGACTAGAAAGGAAATGATATCGCCGAAAGAAGCCCCGCACACACTTATGACTATGTCAGTCCATTTTTAAAACATCACGTATTTTTACCTTTTTAAATTAAAATAGTCAAATGGAGTAACCTTGGGAATAATAATACACACACACACACACACACACACACACACACACACACACACACACACACACACACACACACACACACACACACACACACACACACACACACACACACACACATTTTTTTTGTGAAAACATCAAAATAGGTCAACTACTTTTTACTTCACATTCAAGTACTTTTTAATGCATAGCTTAACCACTTTACATTTTTTAAATTAATAATAATAATAATAACAATTTTGATAAAAAATTGTATACATTATTTTAAAAAAATGCAAGAAAAAAACTAGAATCCCAGATATTGAAATAAAGTCAGCCAATTTGAAACACCTCTCACCATTCTTGTGGGCAGTATGCATCACATGGCACAAAAAGGGGAAATTATCAGAATAACTTCAAATAACATCATATGACATACATTATGTGCATTAGCATTTACAGAGCGAAGCAAAATCTAAAAACCAAATGAATCACAACAATTCAGAGCAATGCACGCATGAATCCAAAGCAGAAAAATACCAAAAGTAATTTCACTCTGATAACTAAACCTGTCCACCTGGCTCGAATTTTGAACAGAAAACTGCAGAACTGAAAACAGCATCACTACTTTAAAACAACTTTGCATGTCATGTGAAATATATCTTTGCCAGTCCGCAAATATGTGTAGCGTGACAAATTTAACCACAACCACATTAGAAGAGGATTCACTGATGGATATATGGAGAGGTTTGGGAGAATAGGAGCACTGGGGGTCTGGGGAATACCAGGACATAACACGGCATTCTGAGTGGGAACAGTCTGGCAGATCAGTATGTTTGGATGTGGCTCAAAACTCTTCCACTTCCTGTTGAGTGTTATCAAAGTGTCCGTGCACTAGCGGTGAACTATTGAAACAGCAGTTCCCTCTCTGATGCTACCTATGATGACAAACTGGAGCTATGAGAGAGTCCCTTTATCTTGTTTTACTGCTGCACTGTATGTTTGTGTCCTCTAAAAACCACAAGCCAACTGAGTTTCTCCAAAGCGCAGTTGAATATGTCCCTAAAATTATGAGAACAAACGGCCAGAAAAACGACAAAGAGAACCCAAATGAAATCAAAGCGTGTTCATCCTGTGTGCAGGTCTGCAGCTTCCTTCCCGATTGACACATTTTTAGCCTGTTTTGACAATAGTTGATGTATTAGTGGCGGCAGAACACAGGAACTTAGGCATTCCAACTAATCACTGTGTTCAAAGTTCAAACGTAATCACAGCTAGCCTGCTAATACAATATCTCTTATAGGACTACAGTGTCCCAATCCACATTCCTGTCTGTGTATACTAAACCCCAACCATCACTCGTGTTGTGTGAAGATCATATAATCTTGGGTTTGCAACAATACTGCCATTCCACAAATACCACAATAGTACAAACAATGAGACGGCATTATATAAAACTCAGCAATTTCTAGAATGTTATGATCAAGTAAGAACACAATATGTCATTTATGCAACTTAATCATGTCATTATATTGACCTATAGTGAAAATGTGGTATAATGTGCTGTGCTAAAAATTGTCTACATTTCAGTCATTTCATATGGGTATATATTTTTATTCAGTCTACCTTTATTACAGTAACTGTAGAGTTATCAATAAAAATGTACTAATTAATAAATACAATTTAATTAGAATAAATTATTTTAAGGTGTCCAGAATACCACAGTTGTTACAGTTCTACTATAATAAAGTTATAGTAACTTGGTATTATGCTGTATTCCATTCAAAGTATGATATTCTTATTTGGTAAAAATAAAATGGCAATATTTGTTTTGCATATGCATGATTATTAACAAAGAGAAGAAGATTGTTTACTGTGTTTAACAGTCCAATTGAATCACACTTCCGCAGATCACTTGCTTACTGCACTTGCTCTTCTCATAGCAAACAAGTGGAAGCATGGAAACAAGTTATTATCAAAATACCAAATCTGCTGTTCTCATTAAACAAATTTGCTTGACGATTGCTATTTATTAGGGTCTATCACTTTCTAGATTAACTGAGCATAACAATTTCTGCAATTTTTCCCTCGGCTTTTTAAGATTTATTAGTTACAGATTATTAGATTAGGCCTGAAAAAGACAAGAAAATCTGAAAATGTTAAATTCCCTGATAATTTCAGGTTGTCCATAATCGTGCAAACCCTGACAAATGTGTCAACAGTTGTCGCATGAACTGCTGTTGCATACTCAAAGAGTTATTTTCACATACACACGATTTGAAGCCCCTGTTGCAGGAACAATGAAGAAAGTCAACAGCAAGAGCCAAGCACCAGGAAGTGACCACATGAAAGAGGACTGTCACAGGAAGCCGGCCTCACTTCCTGTCTTTCAGGAAGCAGTGGTTATGTATTTGAGCCTCTGAGTTTGTGTGTGTGCGTGGAACGGACTGGAATGCCAGGCCACAGAGCCAAGCTGGGGGTGAAGAGAGAGCTGCCCTACTGCACTCCTCCTCTGGCAGACTTCTGTTTGACAACAGATCCAGCCGCAGTCATTCTCACTCCAGAGAGAATAAACAAAGCCCTACAGACCACAGATTCAAACCAAAGAGCTCAACTACAGCCAAAGCAGTGCCCACTACACTGCCCCCTTAAATAATAGACATCTAAACATTAAATATGCCTTAAAATGTCTCTGTAAAACACAGCCCCATGGCCTGATAACTATAAATATTACAGAGAGCATAAAGATTTAATGGAATACATCAGCTTTAAAGGAATATTCCAGGTTATTTATAACAAAAGTACTTCACATGTAGCATCTTATTTCATTCCATGCATGCGATACATAAAGGTGAAATTAGGGTGAAAATAACTTAAATATAGGATATGTAAGTATGCATACTCTACCCGAGTATATGAACTCAAATTCTTTGTCATTACGTTTAGAAATATGCTTCATCATAATTTATAATTCAGCAGAAGTACACATGCATTCTTTGTGTTTCCACAAGGGGCAATATTGTGAGCATTAACTTTTACCTACTAGGCACAGTAACTGGTTTAATGACTTGACATGATTTTTGATGTGACTTTTTTTCTTTGTCCTGGGCAATTAATTTATTCAGAAACCTAAAAAAAAAATTAATTTATACAATGACTTCATATATGCACTTCTTCTATGATTAACAAAAACCCCAAAAATTTACCTTGATAAAAATGTATTTTATTCATTTATTTTTAATAATGAAGAAATTACAAATGTTAGGACAATAAGTATATAATTGAATTTTTTATTTATTTTGGACACTCTTACATTGTGTCTGTGCGATGGGGCAAATTTACAGATAAACCATTATAATTAGTGATAGCACAATGAGATGCCAACAGTGAACTGATTGGTTCAGTTTTTGATGTAATCCATGTGGTGGTGGTTGAGGAGAGACCCCTCCCCCACATGATTGTAAAGCGCTTTGGATGTATAACAATACACAATAAAGCTCTATATAAATGCATAATTCATTCATTCATTCATTCATTCATGTGCCTTGCCATATTTTCGATAACAGTACAAATGGATTTTGAACTTCGCTTTGATGCGTTCAGTGTAGACATGTGTAGACATGCCGTTAATTGTCATTGTAACAACTAAACCATCAATGGAACAGAGAAAATAGTTTCAAATATTTTTGTTAAACTTTGATTTGATATAGGCCTGGTTGCACAGACAGGGCTTAGACTAAACCAGGATTAGGCCATAGTTCAATTAGGATATTTAAGCAATTTTCATAAATGTGCCTTAGACTAAAACATTACTGGTGTCCATCTTGAGACAAAACAAAGGCATTGATATATTTTCAGATCAAAATCAGTGCAAGTTTCTTTCAGTTGAAACAACTCAGACTTACATTTCAGTTTTAGTCTGGGACTAGGCTTAAGCCTTGTCTGTGAAACCGGGGGTTAAACTTTCACATTTTCTTATGTACAAATTTGGTCCATAAGTGTAGTTACTGCATTTTGACTTTATAGCGCAGCATGGATGAAGTCAACAGAATAATATAGCACAGGTATTTCAAAGTAACTCTATCACCCCTTTGAGTACAGACCTTGGATGCTTGGATCAGGATGCGCATGCTTGGATCAGGTATGTGGTCGTATGTCTATTTGAGTATACATTAAAATGTTAGTGATTTTACGCGACACACTAACATACACTAGTGTGTGTATTTGAGTGAGTGTGCGTGTCACTGTAAGCTGCACAGGCAGATGGAGGTCATGTGTTCGGGGCAGTCCACAAGCCAAGGACACAGAGTTCCATTTCTATTTCTCTCCCTCCTTACTTCAATCCCTTCCTCCAAGGAGCCTGAAAGGCCACACTGTTCTGTGACTGCGACCGCTCCTTCCCCCTCTCATTCCATCTCTAAGCATCCAAGATTTACTGAAGGCATCAGCACTGGGAATCAAAATCCAGTTCTTTATCAGAAACAGCATTAAAACAATGACTTTTTAGAACTGATTAGAAGGTGGGTTACCTGAACGATTAGTTGATTATTTCAGACTTAACTCAAAGTCTCTTATAATTGGGCTGGGTTGGGGTATCAAATGCGTTTTTTGTGTTCAAAAACAGCTAGACTGAGAAAGAAATGGAACTGAATGCACTGTTTAAAAAAATTGGATTATTAATGCATTAATGCCTGTGGTGGGTTGCTCAAAAGATGCACAAAGATGACCAAATGATGTGTATTGTAGTGGTTTTTTAAGCCATGGTCACACTAGACTTTTAGTATACAAAATGTCACAATCTGCGGTAGTGGTAAAAAAAAAAAAAACTTAAAAAAAAAAAAAAAAAGTAAACACATAGGATCAATTTGATGTCCGTGAGCTTTATTGTTTATGTTCTTTTAATTTAGAGGTCATGCCTTTTCACGTGATACGAATTTGCAGGTCAGAGTTCACTACACTTGAACTTCGGAACACATATATAAACTATATATTGTATAAACTAAATTATTTTAACTAAAACAAACAAACTAACACAAACTAAAATTATCTAAATAAATTCTAAACAAAACACTGGTTCAACCAATTGATTTACATGAAGGAGCTAAAGTTGACGAATCAGCATAATTTCTAAATAAATAGTTTTAGCTGATTTGTGAGTTTGCAGTCTGATTTCAATGTGATGTCAGAACCTGTAGGCCTGCAGAAGCAAGGAACAACTTCCAATGCAGAACTAAATGCCACTATAATAGTCCTCTATGCTCTAAAATGGAAAACTCCCCAGGAAAAGACAGCAAAAAGCAGGCTGTTATGACTCAGATGTAGCCCCATGTGAGAGCTTCTGTTTTGGTTAAAATACACAAAAGACAATTTCCATCCTGCTCTAGATAACTAGATGTTAAATAGACTAAACAACAAATAACACCAATGTGTGATGGCATAACCTCTTCCTACAGGATTTCAAAGCAGTGTTATGCAGTCGTGGGGCCGCTAAAGGTTACAACATATGGAGTTGTGCTCCTCACAATGGTCAAAAAAGTCCAGCATAAATCGAGGGTCTAATTATGCATTCATTTAGAGCGTTGGCCTCGTGTTGGGTCATGTCTGGTGTAGACAGCACTGCTTTCTGCTGACAGACGTCAAGAATGTGTGAGTGTGGTTAGCAGGAGACAGAGAGAGCGCCCAGACCTGTCATTAGCTCATCACTAGCTCAGCAGGTCTCACACGTACTAAGTATAACCCAAGCCCCAGAACTGTAGCAGTCAGGTGGAAACAAACCCAAATGCTCCAAAGCGTTAGCCCTGAATAAAAACTGGAAGTTTAGCATTATGATCAAAATTATAAAATGACAGAATCAAGTATTGTTACATCACAATAAATAAAGGTACTTTTGTGGGGAATTCCATGGAAAAAATGGCTTCTGTAGTTATTACTCACTTGCTAATGCATACTTTTGGATAATCCAAACATATTAAATACTTTACAAACAGAAGGCAATCCTATTTGACTTAAAAAACAAATAACAGTGTCATTACAAAAATTAGCTCATGCCTTTCAGGAGATGTCATGTCTACCATGACCACTAATACTGAATGCTAATAAGATGTGTTAAGATTTCACAAATACTGTTACTTTGTATTGGCATACAACTTTCATGTTCAATTATTGTTGTTGTTCTAGTCCCCAACTAGACATGACACTATTCGATGACTGTTTTTGTCATGTTGTTCAGTTGCTCAGTTCTTGAGTATGCATCACACTGTGCTGATTTGTAATAAAAAAAACATTTCTTTTTTTGTCATAATAAACTTTAGTCAAAGTACAGTAGATGTAATTTGACACACAAATTAAAATGTACATTTATAGTGTAGTGTATGAATACATTTAAGTTTTTTTAATATGCAAATATTGACATGATTAATTGTGATACATTCGATTAATTACTCACCATATCTTGTAAATATTATATGATTAAAATGTTTAATCGATTGACAGTTTTGCTTCTTATGCAACCATTAGGCAGCACATCAGGGAATTCCCTGAGCTGGCAACAAGACTGGAAATGCAAAAACAATGTCCGTGCCAAGTTCTGTCCGTCTTAAAATGATCATTCAGCTGTTTGGCTTTTTATTCAGCTCTCCCCAGACAAACCTGCGAAGCAGTCGATGCCAGTGGTTCATATATCGGTTAAAACAGGGCACAGGGTTTGCCTTTGAACAGCGCAAGTATGCACTCTCACAAAGATTATAAAGAGACAGGAACAGATAGGACACCCACACGAGTATATCTCTGTACTCAGCAGAGAAGGAGACATTGATTTATTGCCACATAAAAGTGAACACACAAACTCTTTCTTCCTGTCACACATACATACATGCATACACGTACAGACATTCAGAAGAGCAGAAATTCCAGTCAATTTTTCTCTTTATCCTTACACACAGACACACAGGTGCACATGTTTTCTAGCATGTCAGCAAGTCAGGTCAGTGTGAGTGTCAGGTGTTCGGCACTAATAAGGAAACAATCTTCTCTAAGATTTGCACTATGCAGAGGCATACTGTGCTCGCCACTTCCTGTTGTGTACTTCCTGTAAATTCCGTCAGTGGCATGCTGAAGCTGAAGAAGAATAAATAATTGAAATGAAAATTCACACCTGATAATCAAAATCTTTAGCAATTGGGCTGCATATCGCCAGCTTCCTGACAATATGGTACGACTGTAATCAAAACAATATGGTACGACTGTAATCAAATAAAATGATTATCAATGGTAATTTATCAATGTATTATCAAAATAATTATTCTGAATTCACTTGGCATCAATGCAACAATGTCCATACGTATGTACTAGACTGCAATGGTTTTCATGCAAATCAGAATGATAATAATGCAGTAACCTACTCAAGCATGTCTTTTTTCTCTAACACTGAGAATTAAATTATGCTGTACCAGGAATTAAATAAAATTGCGCTTGGGGGTGGGGGGTTGTTGGGGGTTAAAATCCGTGAAAAAAAAATCTTAGGATAACATTTTTAACTTCAAAATTTGCTTTGGATGAGTATTTATTAGTATAATACTTTAATAGTATTTTTTATACAAATATTTTACCAGTTTTTTTATATATTTATATTTTTATATATTCATTTATTTATTTGTTTTATTTAAGGGGGCCCTTGGCTAGCAGAAATCGTCCTTTAAGAGGGTCTTTGGCACCAAAAATCCCTACTCTATGCAACTTCTAAAGGACAATTTTATGGAAGTTCTTTACTTATGGAAACCACCAAAGTCCAAAAATGAAAAGTATTTTTTGCTTAAACACTTTTATTACTTCTACAATAAAAATGTATATTTGCATAGTAAAAAATGGAGCTGTCCTTTTAAGTTAAGCTGTAAAAAAACTGGAATATTCCACTAAAGATTACTGAAAGTAACTTTTTCAGAAAGGGGTGAAATATTCAAAGCCTTTCAGAATAGGACACTAAACCAGCTTGGAGTGATAGTTGCCAAGTCCTTCGTGACTGACTCTGGCCTGAATGTGTGTCTGTGGGGCCGCCTGACTCACGGGATCAGAATGTTTCCCAAATCAGAACCAGCTCCAACCAAGGTCTCGCCAGGCCTCTAGTCTGTTTCTCTGTTTCGGGTTCCACTCTGGGGAAATTAAATATTGGACTCCAGCTGAACTCAATACATCCAGTCAATAGCGGAACACAAGACTTCAGTGTGGGCTCATTTTCCTTCCAAATAAAGATCACGCTCTGTAATCCTGGATCATGCTGGTGTAAGAGAACCGATTTAGCGTCTGATTTCCTCTAGGTTGGTCTAATCTTATTTAGTGTGCTTATAAATACAAACTATCCCTGAATCAGTCAACCGAACTTAAATACATTGACCACACCTGTTACTTCTACACTTGGGCCTAGTGATGTAGTAAATTGCTGGGCTGTTCATAAGGAAAAGCGTGCAAAGAAAATCATACAGTGGTGTCTCCTCAAGCCTGTGTTGATTTCCGAGCTTGTTTGCACTTTGATAAGCTATCTTAGCCAACAGGGCAAAATCACGGTAATACGCTCTGGCCTACTTTTGAAAGTCAATAGAGGAGCTCTTAAACAGCCTGCAAGGGAGAGGCGGATGGGGAAATGTGACGCGCCTGGCGTCCTGTTGTATTTACATATCTGCTTTCATTAAAAACCATCCACAGAGGCGGAAATGACAATTGTCATTACAATCCTCACGTACCTGGCAACAGCAATGTGTTGCCAAGGAAAGGCAGCTAAGGAAACCTGACAGTTCAAGAGGAAATCCCTGAACAGAAGGTGGACCTCTGAAGAAAGTGGTGTAAAAATTATCAGCATGATTTTGTGGTTTGGGCAGTTGGGTGTAATGTTATTATTGACATTTAAACTATATTAAAGAATACAAATTTCAGGCATGTGATAAGCTAAGGACATAAATAAAAGGAAAACTCTTTCCACCCTATTTAATATAACAAAATAATATTTTACATTTCATTATTATTTAAATTATAATTCAATAAATAACTAAAGAACTAAGAAATATAATATTATTATTAATATTATAAATACAACCCAAATTCCGGAAATGCTGGGACGTTTTTTAAATTTGAATAAAATGAAAACTAAAAGACTTTCAAATCACATGAGCCAATATTTTATTCACAATATAACATAGAGAACATAACAAATGTTTAAACTGAGAAATTTTACACTTTTATCCACTAAATTAGCTCATTTATAAATGTAATTAGACATTTTGAAAAGATTCTGCTAGGAGAACATCTAGCAACTAATTCAATTAATTGACATCAGGTCTGTAACATGAATAGCTATAAAAGCGACGTCTTAGAGAGAAAGAGTCTCTCAGAAGTAAAGATGGGCAGAGGCTCTCCAATCTGAAAAAGAACACGTAAAAAGATTGTGGAATATTTTAAAAACAATGTTCCTCTATGTCAAATTGCAAAGGCTTTTCAAATCTCATCATCTACAGTGCATAACATCATCAAAAGATTCAGAGAAACTTGAGAAATCTCTGTGCGTGAGGGACAAGGCCGAAGACCTTTGTTGGATGCCTATAGTCTTCGGGCCCGCAGACAACACTGCATCACTCATCGGCATGATTCTATCATTGACATTACTAAATGGGCCCAGGAATACTTCCAGAAACCACTGTCGGTAAACACAATTCGCCGTGCCACCTGCAGATGCCAACTAAAGCTCTATCATGCAAAAAGGAAGTCATATGTGAACATGGTCATAGAAGCGTCGTCATGTCCTGTGGGCCAAGGCTCATTTAAAATTGACTGTTTCAAAGTGAAAAAGTGTTCTATGGTCAGACGAGTCCAAATTTGACATTCTTGTTGGAAATCACATATGCCGTGTCCTCCAGGCTAAAGAGGAGGGAGACCTTCCAGCGTGTCATCAGCGTTCAGTTCAAAAGCCAGCATCTCTGATGGTATGAGGGTGCATAAGTGCATACGGTATGGGCAGCTTGCATGTTTTGGAAGGCACTATGAATGCTGAAAGGTATATAAAGGTTTTAGAGCAAATATGCTCCCCTCCAGATGATGTGTATTTCAGCAGGACAATGCAAATCCACATACTGCAGCTATTACAACAGCATGGCTTCGTAGTAGAAGAGTCCGGGTGCTGAATTGGCCTGCCTGCAGTGAATATCCAGATCTGTCACCTATAGAGAACATTTGGCGCATCATTAAACGAAAAATACGTCAAAGACGACCACAAAGTCTTCAGTAGCTGGAAACCTATATCAGGCAAGAATGGGACCAAATTCCAACACCAAAACTTCAGAAACTCATAACCTCGATGCCCAGACGTGTTCAAACTGCTTTGAAAAGAAGAGGAGATGCTACACCATGGTAAACATGCCCCCGTCCCAACTATTTTGAGACCTGTTGCAGGCATCAATTTTTAAACGAGCTCATTTTGTGCATAACATTTAAACATTTCTCAGTTTAAACATTTGGTTTGTTATCTATGTTTTATTGTGAATAAAATATTGGCTCATGTGACTTGAAATTATTTTAGTTTTCATTTTATTCAAAATTAAAAAAAACGTCCCAAAATTTCAAGAATTTGGCTTGTAATATAATATATTACTCTAGCAAATATTTATTAATACTACTACTACTAATAATAATGATAATATTTTTTGCTAACAGCATTGCAATAATTTCAATGTACTTTTGACCCCGCAATGCATTTTTTGACAGAGTCCTCACTTTTGTCCCCTTTCAGTGTCATCTAGAAACATGCCACTCTGACACACCATCGGCTCATGAGCCAGCTGATCACACACTCGTGCTGCCATGGTTGGCAATCACAAAAGAAAACCTGTGTCACGCGATGATGTCAGCTTCTACTAATTGAATTATGGGAAAGGAGAAGCTAGCAGACAGAGCTCCCAGTGTGCAACTCCTCAATCCAATTTTCTCTTATGTGAGGGGGTTCCTCGCTGCTGTGCTTCATTTTTCTTGGAAGAAACCTAGTTTTTGCTGGTATCCATGAAATACCCCTCTTTCTACTAAATTACCAACATTCTTTTGCAAAATTAACATAGAGAGTGAGCAAATTGACAATAAATTTGAACTTTATGACAACTGAACTACTGTATATGACAGCCTGACCCTCAGTCTGAAATGAATGATGTGACTGATTCAAATGAAAGATATTCTCATTTTTTACTTGATTGTTTAAGAACAACATATTTTAATCTCTGGTTCCCAAACCACGTACTTCCATACTTTATATAATACGAAAAGCAGAAGCGTAGATTGTCTGAATCCCTTCCCTGAGTGTAGCATTTAGCTTGAGAATGTACTCTTGCATAAGTAATATTTGAGTTAAAGAGTTTTGATTTGTTGTGTGAAAAGACAGAGCATTATGTAATGACTGAAGGGTTGCTGGCTATTTTCTTTCCTAACATCTGCAAAAAGATTCTGGGTACACACAAGCCAGACAATATCATTCAGCTAGCTTAACTGAGCACTAGCCAAGCACTTTATGGGCTTGCCAAAGGGCACTTCTTCGGTATTTGAGAGCAAACTCCCACTAGGATACACCACAGTGGTTTCCTAAGGCAGTCCTTTAGTGTTATGCAAACTAGTAACTAATTTGTTTTTGCATAAATCTTCTTCATGCTCTAGGTTTTACAGTATAACCCATTAGCCTGCAAAGACAAATACCCATAGCAGGCAGAGTCCTAAATATATCTGAATTCTTTATCTGGGTTGGAAGAAGGAAAGATTGGTTCTGAGGATGATTAAAACAACACATTTTCTAAATGGACTAGTCGATAAACAAATATTCAACATTAGTACATGAATAGTTATTTTTATACTGTTAGTCTTTTAATTAATATTTTTTTTAACCACCACTACTAAAAACATTACCTGTGAAAAGGGCACTTAAATCAAATGTACTGAATGTGCACTTGTAGTGCACTTGTTAAATCTTTAGAAATATATTTTTGAAAAACTGTTCTTGCAGGTAACACAATATGAAATAAAAGCCACTTAGGCCTAAGTGTACGTACACTTTCATGACTATTTCTTAACATGCTTAAGTACACTTTTAAAAAGTGAATTTTGTAATAATTTCATGGTTTTACTTCAAAGTACATTTTAGATCATTATGTTTTAATAATCTTTTGTCATGCTTTAAAGAAGAACACTTATTTTGATGTGTTGACTAACATACTAAAGCACATGTAAAGTATATATACTTTGAATATATATTTTAATACATTTAAAAACACAACAAGAAATAACTATAAAATACAGTATATTTTAGTTTTGCATACATGCTAATTAAAGCTATATAAAGATGTACTCCCATTTAAGCAGATTAAAAAAATACTCTAAAGTTCAGGTAAATGCATTTAATATAAATTTAAACTGAAATACATTTTCTAACAAGTACTAACAAGGGTTGAAGCTAATCAACTAATCAGCTACACTAATCAAATAAGTTAGTTGTTGCAAGACGTCAACTAGTTGACTATCCTGGTCAATCCACACTGTATACACATGAGTGTCAAATGGGTGAATGTTATTCCCTCAATGGCCTTGTCGTGGCATACAAAATGATGGAGGGAAGGTTAACAGGGTTTCAAAGAGCAAAGCAAAGTCGTCAAGTTTAGCACTATTAGTTGACTTCCTCTCCATTGTATTAGAGCAGGAAGTACTGGCTAGCCCTGATACGCATCCAGCTAATATCACCGTTCCATGCAAAAACACCGGAGCCACAGTCCAACTCACAAGGGCAAGTAGCACACGTTGCCCCGAAGAGGACGGGTTCGAGAACGAATGCTTCCTTATCAAAACATACCCGTCCAACAGCAGAAAATACAGGAGAAAGGGAGGAAAAAACCACAGGGTAATTATAACAAACGACAATGATTACCAAAGGCATACATTCAGATAAAAACAGCATTGCTAACAATGAACTTCCATGACTGTAGTACACACCATATTTTAAGAGCCTCATTCTGAAAGTCATTTCCTTTAAGCATGTGTACAGCTGTTCCATCAGAAAACATGCTAATGTTATACATACAGGTTCTGTTTTGGTCTCAAAGGACTCTACTTAACGTCAATGGAGAAGATTCAATCGCTAATCTAAGTGACCTTTCTTAGGAGCACACAAACAACACAGCCTCTTTATGTAAGTACGAAATTCTATATGTCAAGTCAAGTTGAGCTTTATTTGCAAAAACAGATAACTCCATGCTTTTTATTTTTATTATGTTTTTATTGTGTTTGTTAGCTGTATATTTTTTTTAGTTATGATTATTTAATCAAAACAACCCAGCTGCAGTTTGATTGATTTTAATTGGAATGCAGGACCAAAAAAAACATGATTTTTGATTTTTTTAAAACAGAGTTATCTGTTTTTGCAAATGAACTCTACATATATTTATTTATGTTTGCAGTTAACTGGTGGAAAAGCATGCTTTGGCCACAGGGTGTCAAGCAAGCTAGGCTACCCGGTGAATCAGGTTGACGTCAGCAAATGCAGGTGATGAATCAAACCAAGAGAGCTGCCAGAACGAAGGTGGGCGGTCTGAGAAGGAAATAGATATAGCACCTCTCACACTTATTTTCTCACACATTTTGCAGGTTGTGGATGCTTCCTCATTGGCAGGAAGTGCATCAACGTGACCTTTTAGTTGGCGGTTTGCTGTAGCGATTGTGCAGTGAAAGCCCTGCACCAACTTGCCCTTGTAATGTCTGAGATCAGGTTTGTTGCTTATTTTAAAATGGAAAGACTGAGAATAAAAATATAAAGGGGGAACTGACCCTAAATCTACAATAAGTCACTGTGCTACTACGACTACTTAGCGAAAACTGTGAGAACCAGACATCTTCTGCACAGACCTCTATGGCCAGCTTCAACTCCCCCCATATGCTGTACCCCAATCTTCTAGCAGAAGGAACTGAAATAAATATTATGAATGATATCAATCACCAATTAAACCACACCATGATAATTTGTCTGGCTAGAGGAGAGCCCTTATGGGTTTGTAATGAGGGCGAGAATTACATTTTTTGGGTGAACTATCCCTTCAAAATTGCAGAAACAGTATTACAAGTATTATGCTAGTATGGAAAATAATTGATTAAATCAATTTTATTTTAAGTTTTTTAACCATTTTTGGACTATATATATTAACTGTACATTATCTTAAATTTATCTTACTTGTAACTACACTGTGCTACAAGTAGGGCTGCACAAACTAATCGAAATCAAATCAAAATCACAATTGAATCATTTGGTTTATTGAGATTATGAAATTGCGAAGGCTGTTATGCACAGCTTGTCAGTGAAGCACAGCTCTTTGATCAGTAGTAAATACTGAGTTTGAGTCGCTTATAACGTGCATTTGAAAAAAGCAACACGCGTAAAACATCTTTCCAAACATGAGAACTAGGCCTATTTATGAGCCAACAAAAGACAACATTTAATAACACATTTTTACTCAAAACTCACTTCATAACGCCAGTTGAGTGTTTGAAATAAAATCCTTCTGTGAGATGATGTGCACGCAAAATATTATTTCATAGTATTCTATGCAGTGATGAAGTGACAGTGACATTTTTTTTTAAAGATTATCACAGCCTTAACACTGCCATGTGTACTGCTTGCTTCTACACCCAAATTACACAATTAACAAACTTTAAAATTACTTAAGTGACTTCAGATGATGTTTAATTGCATCCTCTGGGCTGCACTCGTATTAGTATCCATATAGCCAATGGTTGTACAGAATGGCACTGTGCATAGACAAAGCCATGTTTGTGGCGGTCATGAAGGGAGATATTTTAGAGTGTGCTCAGGAGAACGTGTCTTTTTCTGTGCTTGGATAAAGACTCTGTGTGGTCACAACACACTACTTCATGTCTTTGTAGTGAGGTGGGATTTCATAGGTGGGTCCAAGTGTTGGTACAGTGGACGAGTGTAGCCTGACAGATGTCTGCCTCTAGGGTGTTATTGCAGCCAGGCCGCAAGAGAACTTATTTGAGTGCCGTAGATGCTAACAGTCACGCAACCTTGAACCGTGGGTGGTTGGACTGAAAGGTTATAGTAAGAATTACAGTTTAGAGTGAGTGTGTTAATAACTGTTCAGCTAATTCGTCAAATATGAAAATTTGAGTTGTTTTGGCAGCACGGCCAATTCTTGCTGATATTGCATACTATGATAATGCTGAAGAAAATGCTAATGGTATCAAGAGTGATGATCTCTGACATGCGTTCACTTTAAATGCAAGTTAAATATTCTTAAACTTAATTTGAGGTCATGCAAGTTTGAACTGTGAGTGGTTGGCCTGCAGGGTTTTAGATGAAGCACATTTCTAACTATGAGCTCTATTAGATATTCAACTAATGCAACACATATGAGGCTAATGCTGCTGCTTCACACTGCATCATCTTTAATTATTTCAGTAAAATCAATTTAAAATGCCAACAATGTAGGTCTCTTTAGAGGTGAGATATAAAGCAAGTCAGCACTATACAATAGACGGACAATGATAATAGGTAGAATGAATGTGTTGTTGCGCAAATACATGACTAACAATGAGTTGCTAAAGTCTGTCATGCCACTATATGTGTAAGAGGGGAAAAAAGACTCTACCTAATTACTCAATGCTTGGTTTGCATTGAATATGTCCATCTGCTTTGTGAAAAAAATCATACCAGATGCCTTGTGTATGAGTGGATTTGTCTGAGTTTACAGGCCACATACAAACTGACAGTTATATATGAATGTCATGACGTGCTTTATGGTGAAACGCACAGAAAGCGTACTTGAAAGGAACACTTAATTTAAGCAACAGGAAGTGGTCAAATCAAGGATGCAGCTAAATTTGATTACAGACGCTAAATTTATATATATATATATATATATATATTGCAAGTTTAGGAAGTGCAATTCTTTGAACATTATTACTTTTTTATGGAAAACACAAAGTAAGTGAAATATTCATAGGTGTATTGATGCAAGAAAGCCCTATTACAGTAAATGTCTCAGAATTGTCGGTTATATTTTTCCCTGAAATAAAAAAATATATTTTGTTTATTAAGCTTATTAATAAAAAGAAGATTCTGTTGAACATAAAAGAAGATATTATGTAAAAAGTTGCTTTTCGACATTGACTTAGTATGAGAAAAAAAATACTATGGAAATGAGTGGGGACCAGAAACTGTTTGGTCATCCACATTCTTGCAGCAAATACTATAATATACTTTTTTTTCTTTCTTTGTTTAAATCAGTGATCTCAAACTCGATTCCTGAAGGGTCACAGCTCTACAGAGTTTAGCTCCAACCAGCTCCAAATCACACCTGCATGGACGTTTCTAGTGATCCTGAAGACCTTGATTAGCTGGATCAGGTGAGTTTGTTTAGGGTTGGAGCTAAACTGTGCAAAGCTGTGGCCCTCCAGGAATTGAGTTTGAGAACACTGGTTTAAATGTAGCATAGGCAATTTCAGAGAGACACTAGCAATAGCAAGCTAGCTTTGAAAGTGTAAGATCCCACCCTCCCTGCAAATCATTCTCCACCCTCCAAAACACATGAACGTGCACAGGCAAACCAGAGGCTATCCAGTGACACGATGAGAGATGGCGTTGGTGGAGGGTTGAATGCAATGCTGTCAGATTACCTCATTCACCTTTGAGAAAACATTACAGTACAAAGTGCATACTATTACGATAACAACGTATTCCATTCTCGCTTGGTCTAAAATAGCAATCACGTTTAGATTGTGTCAAAGCAGCTTCACAGAGATCAATAGCAAATTAGCAAAATCAATTAAGGAAACCTAGCTATGGGGACAATTCAGATTCTGCCATGCAACAACTCTAAAAGACAATAGTGTCATTGTTTAGCACAAGTCAGTTCAGATCAATAACAGTTTAAGGTTAATCAATCATTTATAGACAGTTCTACAGTATGCAGCAATGTTATTATTCAGATTAATTTAATACCAGAGTCATTTTGTCATGTTGATTCAATTAAGTTAAGTACCAGTGTCAATACTGGAAGATTAATTCAGCTCTGCTTAATTCAGTTAAAATGTTGTTAATATCTGATGATGTCAGTCAATGCGGCCATACTCCAAATAAGTAAGCAGAAGGCGACAGTGTCAAGGAAGCCAGACTATCAAATTCAAGGGAAAAACAACATTGGGAGAAACCAGACTCAAATGGGGGACCAGTTCTCCTCTGGTCAAAGCGAACGAAAACGGTGTGATGTTGATCGAGGTACTTCACACAAGCATTAGGTGAGAAAAGTAAGACTTGTAGTCTGAAACTAGAAGGTAGTGGGTGACTGGCTTATCAGATGAAAGTCCTTCCTGATAAAACTGTTTGGTAATAATTAACTTAAAGGCTTTATGTTTAATGCATTATAAAAAATAGTTTTAGTGCATTAATTATGCCTTGTAATGCACCTTATGATGGCTTTGACGATATTGGTTGACCACTAGCTAAAACTAAAGCTATTAAAAATGATTTTGTAATTGAAATAATTGTAAGTCGCTTTGGATAAAAGTGTCTGCTAAATGAAACATTTAAATGTAAATAGCTTAAATAAAATATAAATGTTGTCTTTAATGTGAAGTTGAAGTAGTAAAGAAATTACTAAAACTTAAATTAAAATAAAAACAAAAAGCTAAAAATAAAAGCTAATTAAAAACATTATTAAATACAAGTAGTATTTGTATATACTAATAGTATATTATGATACTAAAATAACACAGATTTTTTTAAAGTGTGATTACAGCAGGGAAAATAAATATTAATTATTAATGAGCAGTTATATAAATGAGAATAAAAAGGTTTAGTGTCTAAATAGAATGATTTGTAGTAACATAAGCAGCACAAGCGGTTCTGGATCAGATCGAGTAAAGACGTGTGCGGATCAGAAGCCAGATCTAATTGTATGTTGAATTCGATCCCTCTTGGCTTCATGTGGCATCAGCCAAAAGCCCTATCATGCAAATTCCACTTCAACTGCTGTAACATTCCGACGGTTCCTTGTGGGAGACAAGGAACGTGGAAGAGGAAAGAGGTTAAGAAAGGGAAGGATGAAAGGAAGGCTTGGGAGGTGATTTAGAGGAAACAGGAGAACAGGAAGATGCCACTCATGTGGCGTCAGAGTCAGCACTCTCTCCTTCAGTGATGAAATCAACAGTGTACTGCCACATAGCCTTGACTTTATTCAAAGTCATGAGTTCAAAACAGAAGAGAACTTAAACTGATGGTCATATTGTAACTAATGTGGATACAGTGTATAATGTTCTTCATTAAATTTGTATATAATAATATATAACTATTTTATAATCTATTGTATTGAATGAATGAATGATGCATTTATATAGCGATTTATTGTGTATTGTTGTACACCCAATGCGCTTTACAATCATGTGGGGGGGCGGGGGTCTCTTTTCAACCACCACCAGTGTGCAGCATCCACTTAAATTATGCGACGGCTGCCACAGGACAACGGCGCCAGTGCGCTCACCACACACCGGCTACAGGTGGAGAGGAGAGAGAGTTATAGAGCCAATCAAGTGGATGGGGATTATTAGGAGGCCATGATTGACAAGGGCCAGTGGTGGGAATTTGGCCAGGACACCGGGGTTACACCCCTACTCTTTACGAGAAGTGCCATGGAATTGTTAATGACCACAGAAAGTCAGTAGCTCGGTTTAACGTCTTATCCGAAAGATGGTGCTTTTTGACAGTATAGCATCCCCGGCCATCACTATACTTGGGCGTTAGGACCCACACAGACCACAGGGTGAGCACCCCCTGCTGGCCTCACTAACACCTCTTCCAGCAGCAACCTAGTTTTCCAAGGAGGTCTCCCAGGTACTGACCAGGCTCTGCCCTGCTTTGCTTCAGTGGGCAACCAGCTTCAGTGGGCAACCAGTTTGGCTTATTATATTATATTATCACATATTATATTTTACATCTACTACAGTATATATATATATATATATATATATATATATATAATTATTTTATTTTACAATATACATTTGGTGATAAATTATTACTATTGACATATTATAAATGATCATATCTAGAATATTATTTTAATAATTAAAAATAATAGAAAACAATTAATTACAAATAATTAGAATTAAGTATTATTTTACATAATTACATAATATTTATGAACATAATAGTAATATTAATAATAATACAATTATTAATATTCTTAAAATGCTTACAATATTACAATGTAATGTTATTTAATATTTCATTTTGTCCACTAGAGGTCTCCGACTTTTGTGTCTTTGAAGTTCCGTCCTACTCTTTTGATTACAGACTTTATTATATACTTTTACTTTACTTTACTTTTTAGTCATTAGCAGAATATTTAAGAAAAATAACTAAAACTATAAGGTGCAAGTCTATAAATACTATATATACAACACATTTAAGAAAATGGAGAAATTAAATAAAATGACAAATGCATACAACAACATTTAAAAACTTAACATTTAAATGAAAACAAAAAATATAAAAACAACAAAATATAAAAATATTTATGAACATAATAGCCAAACACCCATAATATATATATAATATATATATACATACATAATTTACATACAAATATACATACATAATGTAAAATAAAATAATAAATCAAACGCAGTATATCAGTAATTAAAAAAAAAAAAAAAAAAAACACTGTCAAAAACAATAACAAACAACAATTACACATAGTAAGAATTAGTTATTAAAATGAAACAAGCAGTAAGAAAGAGGATAAATAAAAACGATACTTATAGTGTCCCTGCCCGAGGAGTCGCACGGTAGAGTCGATGTCTTTAACTCTTCGGTCTGCACACAAGGAGGGTTATTAAACTAGCTTTTTATACCCATTTACTACTCCAATTCAGCTGAACAAATTTCCTGTTAATCACAATAAATGGCCAAGCAAGCACCCGACACTGACAAGGGACGCGATACAGTACGAGACCAAACGCGATTTCAGCCACTCCACACAGTAAACAAAACAAGCGTTTCCTAGCAACAACAACAACTGCGCTAAACACTAATGAGACAGTAAATACACTTACTTGTTGTTTTTAACTTCCGCTGTGTCTCTTCAAAGAGTATTATTTACACTTCTATCTTCTGCTGGCGCTTAAACACAATTTCCTGTTAATCACAATAAATGGCCAAGCAAGCACCCGACACTGACAAGGGACGCGATACAGTACGAGACCAAACGCGATTTCAGCACGTCTCCACACAGTAAACAAAACAAGCGTATATATAAATATTTAGCATATTAGCAAGAAGCAGTTTGAACCTTGCTTTTGGATTGTAATTTTGGAACTGGTTTTTGGAATTTATTCGGCATTCAGTGCATATTACAGTCACTATAATATGAACATCTACACTACAGACACACATTCCACTGAGAGGTCGATCCAGCTTTTCACTCCAAGTTTTGTATGAGTCACAGAAACCCCAGCGCCTTTGACAGGAAGAGGCTGACGCATGGAAATATTGGTCACCAAAACATCAACAACATGGAGCGAACAAGCAGAAACAAAACAAAACAGAGCGAAGAGGCTTAAAACTCCCGCCACTTGTTTTTTCACTCTACTGTGTTGTGTTCAGCCTCAGTGAGACGGCAGGCCAACAACGACATGAATGATTCATTGAAACAAAATGGAGCACACATGTGGGCACACGTTTAATCTGCCCAAATGGCTTTGCCTCAACCCAGGAATTCACAATCACAAAAACAGCTGCCACACACACACACACAGCTCAAAAGAACCAGTGAAAACAGGTTACAGTCACAGGGTAGGGCCTATTCATTTATTTCCCAAATCTATTTTATTTTTCCCCAAATCTTTTTTTCTTCTTCACATTTTTCCAACGTCCGTTTTAATAGTTAAATTATTTTTTTATTAATCAAGAAGCATGTCTAATTAATTGACATAATACAAATTTAACAATTTAACCACCTTTTTTTTTAAACTAAAACTTTTTAGGGACCAATGAAATATTTAATTTTTCCCGTATTTCATTTTCTTCCATTTTAAGTTTGAATATGCATAGATTTCATTTTAATGGTTTAGACACATTTTAATAATAATTTAATTAGTAATTAATTCTGCATTGTTGGTTTAATTTTTCTAGATTCATTATTTATTACAAAACAGTGATCAAAACTGGTAATAAACAAATAAAGGCATAAAACTTTAACAATTGTTGAAAATGTATTCAAATTTGATAATTCCATTTACTTTCTGGCAAAGAGCTGAAGGTGATGATCATTATTATTATATTACTAAGTACATTCTACTGTACAATAGTAATATATTTCGGTAACACGGTGTCCTGGTCACATAGAGTGCCCTCTGCTATTATTGGCACCCTTGATAAATATGAGCAAAGTCGGCTGTGAAAATAAATTTGCATCGCTTATCCTTTTGATCTTTCACTCAAAAAAATCACAAAATTCTAACCTCTCATTGAAGTAAAACAATTGAAAGTGGGGAGAAAATCTTATGATGAAATAAATGTTTTTCTCCAATGAATGTTGGCCACAATTATTGGCACCCCTAGAAATTCTTATGAGTAAAATATCTGTGAAGTATATTCCCATTCATATTTAAATGTTTAGCACACCAGGGTGACTAGGAGCATGAAATTGTCCAGCCATAACTTCCTGTTCCACAGGATTATAAATATGAGGAACACAGAGGCCAAATTCCCTTAATCATCCATCACAAGGAGTAAAATCTAGGAATATAGTTCTGATGTGCAGAACAAGATTGTTGAGCATCACAAAATATAAAGTGGCTAAAAGAAAAGAGTTAAAGCATTGAAAATCCCCATTTCCACCATCAGGGTAATAATGAATAGGTTCCAATCAACTAAAGATGTTAAAAATCTGCCTGGAAGAGGACGTGTCTATATCATCCTAATGCATGGTGAGTTTGAGTGACTCTCCAAGGACCACATCTGGAGAATTGTAGAGATTAGTTGAGTCTCGGGGGTCAGAAATCTAAAGAAAATATATATATATATCAAACATCCCATACGAGCCAATAATTGTGGCCAACATGAACTCGAGTAAGCATTTATTTCACAATGAGATTTTCTCCCCACTTTCAATTGTTTTACTTTAATGATAGATTGGAAGTTTGTGAATTTTTTGAATGAAAGATAAAAAGCGTTTTATTTTCACAGCCGCCTTTGCTCATATTTACCAATGGTGCCAATATTAGTGGAGGGCACTGTATGTTACTATTATAATCATAATAATGTATTTACTATTATAATTATTACATTATTACTTGCAAGTAACCCCATATCACTGGTGGTGGATGAGGAGATTCCCCCTTCCATGTAATGTGCTTTGAGTACCCAGAAAAGCGCTATATAAATGTAACAAATTATTACTATTATTATTATTATAAGCCAAACCCTAATCCTAACCCTAACCATATATTAAGTACGTGTAGTTAAATAATATTACTCAGTTCTTAAATATATAATTAAAGAGAGAGATAAAAACTTTGGATAAAAGCGTCTGCTAAATGCATAAATGTAAATGTAAATTACACTGTAACAAGGACACTTTAAAATAAAGTGTAACCTATATTTCTCTCACAATTTCTTCAAGCAAACTTTTATTTTGATGGACAGACTTCACATTTAAATAGCAGACTTTTTGCACTTTTATTTTTACATACACTTGTCTATGTCACAACTGATTGTACAGACCTCTTTTTTATTTATTCATCAAAAATATGCCAAATTTCATTACATTCTGCAATATGAATTCCATTTTATGACTGATTTCTGGTTCAGTCCCTGGCACTAGAGAGGTAGTTTTAAAACAGTTACACAAATAGTCTGTTCTTATATATATATATATATATATATATATATATATATATATAAATAAAGTAGGTAGGTAGACGCAAATGTAGATATGTAAATTGTGTCAAATAACATTCCACAGTGTATGCCTGATAAAACTAAAATGTTAACATCTCCATACTCTCTATCAATCTTGATACAAAATCAAGATTAAATACTTGATATGCTTTTTGACACGGAAGTGGGTCAACGTTTGAATATTGTGTGGAAAGGCTATGTGTGTGAGAGTGTGTTTGTGTGAGCATGAGCCAGTCACTCTGTGTCTATGTGTCATAATAGTGGGCCAGTCTGACAGGCACCACGTATAATCGCTTTAGGGCAGGAGTTGCACAACAGTGGAGAGGGTAATGCCTGCGGTTTGGGGCCTCGGCAGCCGGCAGGCTCATAAAAGTGACGGCTACAATATACTTGCACACAAATTCTGGCATGAAGGTGGATATTTCTCTCTCTCTTTCACTTCCATGCACAAAAATGACCCAAAAAGGGGCAAAGTGTAGCTTGCTGAGTGGTGGCCCCTGTGATCAGTTTGGGTGGTCCCGTCCATCGCTCTTATCGGTCTGACTCCCTCATTTGTCACTCAGCAGCAGATTAACCTTTTCTTTTTAACAGGAAATGTGACGTGACAGCTCAGTCTTTTTCCGAAGAAGCGCTGTCTAATAACAAACATAATTTCTGCTGGCAAAGTGCACAAAGTGATTTTCTTTTCATCACGACTCGGCTCTCCACTCCTCACCTTTGGAAATTATAATTCCAAAATACAAGGTCAAAAAGAGTGGCAAAATGTGTCTCCAGTTTTCAGAAATCATTTGATTGGCTGCTTAAGAAATACTGTGTTTAAAAGTATAAAAATAAAGTAAAAAAAATAATAAATACTGTATTTATTATTATTATCAAGGTTAAAACAGTTGTGCTGCTTAATATTTTTGTGGAAACAAATTAATTTCTTCAGGATTTTGGATGACTAGGAAGAAGCATTTATTTAACAGATTTTTATGTAACAGTGTAAAGGCCTTTATTATTTCTTTCTCAATTAAAGTATTCATTTTTTTTAACAAAAAGGCTTACTAAGGCTTAGGCTAAGTTAACACTGCAAGCATTAGTGCTCAATTCCGATTTATTGCTCAGGTATGATTTTTTAAATGGCTGTTCACATTATAATTTTTAAATGTGGCCAATATTAGATTTCAGTGGGAACGAATGACAGTCCTGAATTGACCCACATGTGCGAAAGAACAAAATCACTGTATCACTGACGTGACCGTTTACAAGTTCAGTTAAAAGCTGCAGTGCCACAGAAGCCAGCAAAATTCATAAGCAGGCAATAAGGAGGACGGATATATTTTTTAATATTTACAGTACAATCCAGTAAGTTTAGCTTGGCTGTCACTGTATAACAACACCCGCAACTTTCGGTCATTTTCACAGAGTGATCAAAAAATACCGGTATGTAAAAACAAATGTCTTTTATCTATATAATAGTATATAGTATAGCAATAGATGATTAGCAATATATGTATAAAACAAATGTCTGTGTGCATGTGTGTAAAACAACAAACTGACTATTTATATGCTTAATCATAATTGTACATACATTGTTGTGATTAATTGTGGCTGGAATAATAATGTAGCTGTAAAAATAGTTGCCTGCTGACATTGAAATATATACACATCTTCATGACTAGATAGACACAGAGAATTTGTCTCTACTATACACGTTAGATGTGAGTCACTCAACCGGAGGGAATCCTGTCAGATCATCTATTCTTTGAGTAAAAGCGGGTGTGCGGGTCGGCCAGTCTGGTTTCGTCCATTAAAGTTAACCTTTCCAAATAACAATCGCAGTCCCGTACAGTGAGTGACCTTACATATGAAATTGGAATTTCTCCAGTTATTGTTAAAAAAACAAGCTAACAAACTTCACAGCTAGCATTAGTGAAGCGGTCAGGGGACTTTTTCTGCCTCCAACTAAGCTCCGCCCACAGAAAAACGTCACAATGTTTACTAACAGAAAAAGGGTCTATATTACACGAGCAAGAGTGCAAATGCTTTTTCTTGAATATCTGCATGATTGCAAATGTGATCTTGTTTGTTTATTGAAATATTGAACCAAATAGTTAATGTTTAAAAAAGTTAATATTGTTTATCATTTTGGACATAATATTGTCAGTATTGCCTGTTTTTGCTCAATGTCACCGACGGAAATAGTTACAAACAAAGCCAGAACTGCTTTGCCTTTCACAACAACACACAGCATTACTGAATGAATATGGTTTTTGAATAACATTTTCAATAAAGTGTACAGGAAGCTTAACATTATGAATGTTAGAGGATATCTATGCTGTTTCTAACTCAGGGATAATTGTGTTTTCCATCACACGATGAGCCCTTTAATGAGAGTGTTAATTTACAGTGAAGATAGAGTAGATTAGTTTTTTACACTGGTGCCATGCTCACCTACTGCCATCATACCAAACAACTTTGTGACTCACTCTGACTCACTCCCCATGACTATTTGGTTTTAAATGGTCCAGTATGTCTACCCTTAGCATCAGATGGGCTCTTAAATCTAGCAAAGAGAAGGAAAAACAAACCAGTTGGTGCAAATTCCTTCAGTTGGATTTTGCTGTGCCAAATTTCCAGAATATCCCCGACCTGTAAGTTAATATTACATGATTGAAGTCACGCAACCATGTTGTAACACTGTAGAAAGAGCTGCAAGTGGAAAACAAAACTTAAAGCCACAAACTTTAAGTCAGTTGCTACCTAAATACTGACCGGGAAACCTAAATTAATTTGTGTGGTAACAGCCAAATCAGACAATCCTTTTTTTATTATTAATAGATAATAACATCGGAAATCTGAACTATATGTTGACCGCTGGACTAGAAACGCCTCCGGTTTTCATTTCAGAAATCTGGTCACCATATAATAGCCCAAGACTCCAAATGTCTACATCACAGCTGAAACATATAATCAGTGGTGAAACTGCCCGACATGTATGTCCAAATATTTGCCATCTTTCTACTTGAATTTATATGTTATGGGATTGGGGGAGCATGTTGCAACCCAAATAGCAATCCTGCCAACATGCAGCTCTGTGGCCTGTTCCCTCGTGCAATCCCCAATCCTGTTAAACTGAATCATGAGGATGTGATGTTCTGTCCCTGGGCTGCGGCCAGCGGTCCGTTGAGATATCAGCATGTTCTGACCACAGCGAGACCGGTTACGCCACCCTGTCACCCTGCCCAGACAGGCAGATGGGCACAGGAGGGTGTGGGGAGGGGCATGCTAACCCCCGTTGGCTCTGTCAAGCCCCAAAATACTTCCCCCGTCAACCTTGTCCACAGTTTAAATGCAGCAGATGGTTTTAAAGGTCTGCTGCGGACTTGCCGGAAATGTCCTACTTGGAAGGTTTTACCACAGTGCACTCTTACATCATAGGTGAGGGACCTCAGATTGCTATGTAACGCGGCTCAAAATACACTGCATTGCCTAAGCTCATTGTTGACAAACAAAATAAGAACAACTGTTAGTAAACTCTCCCTTTGGAAATTGTGTAGCCATTCAGAACAAAATTCTGTAATGACAATGAATTGCTTGAGTTTGATTTCTTTGGACACTGTACTGCCAAGCACTTGCGGGAGAGCAGAAATCTGCAGTACATGCAGTACGCTTGCAAATGTGTCTCTTGGATCCCACGGTACTTGAAGAATATCAAACACTGCTCTTGTTAATTCCTTTTTCTCTGTCAGTGGTATGTTTAGTCTTGAAGAAGGGCGCAAGATAAATCTCTACTTCTTGTCTCTGGTTCTGCTGCATTCTCTGAGGTCAAAAAAGTAAACAGAGTATTGAAGAAATACAGGGTTAGGATGGTAATCTAGACTTCCGTGCAAAGAATATGTGCCAAGCCAAGTCTTTTTTTTTTTTGCAGGGGTATCCAATCCACTATCCAGAAGAGTTTAGTTCAAATCCTAATTAAACATACCTGAACTGGCTAATCACTGCCTTCAGGATTACTAGAAACTTCCAGGCAAGTGTGTAAACTCTACAGGACATCTACCCTCCAGAAACAGGATTGGATGTTTTAGTCCTTTTTATTTCTATTTATTTCCTCACATTCTACAAAAAGTGATTTTTTTAAAGAATATTCTGGCCTTTTCCATGTAATGAAAGTGAAACACTGGGGCTCTCGTGTTCTAAAATGATGGAAAAAGGACCATAATATGTGATGTGTGACAGACCTGTGAGCTATTTTCTGAAGCTATACAACAGACTTAATCTCCCTCCAGTGAGCTGCTAACCACTGTGACCAGATCAGTTTGATTCCTGAATCCTAAAGTATTATGACTGTTTTGTTTAGATTTTTTGTTGAAAATTTAGATATGAACTGATTAATTGAATACTGAATGAATTCGAAATCCAATGAAGTGTTGACCATTCACATGTTGTTACTTGTTTTATGAACTTTCATGAATGCACCAAGGAGAGCTAGGGAGAATGTCAAGACATTGAGTGAAAAATGACTTTACATATACAAAAGTTTTGAATTGAAATATAGTGTGTTATTCATGTGGACCGTTTTTAAGGTGATTTTTTACTTTGACAGCACTATGTCATTCACTCTCATTAAATGGAAAAGAGTGACCAGGATGTTCTATAAAATTATTATTTTTCTTCTGAGGTCATACTTGTAATTTGGAACAAGTTCAGCTAGTTAAATAATGACAGATATAACATTTTTGGGAGAACTCTTTAAAGCAGGGGTATCCAAATCTTACTTTTAGAGGGCCACTGTCCTGCAGAGTTTAGCGCCAAACCTAATTAAACACACCTGAACCAGCTAATCAGGGGCTTCAAGATTACTAGAAACTTTAAGCAAGCATTGGAGTTTGGAGTTGCAGTGGCAGGATTGGATATCCCTGATTTAAAGAGTAAACCAAACAAGCCTTTCAAACTAAACGTTCCTTCAAAAAGCACAACCATATGACAATGGTTTTTCATACATGACACCTTCACACACGTATGCACTTGCATACGCATATGGCTACTATTTGCATGCCAGGAATAGTGATTCAGCACATAAAACATTCACCATAACAGGGTGTAGACTGAAAGAAAGGATAGCGATACCTCAAGCTGACAGGAGGTTAAAAGAGGTTTATTGCAAGACTAAAGGCCTGGGATGGAATGTGCTCCGAAATTACATGTCCACTGGCCCGTTTATGTCAGTTTGTTGGGTCTACATTTGGAAATGCAGGTCACATTAGTGCACAAGAGAGGGAGAGCCTCCCTGTCTCGCTCACTCTCCGCTGAAGGAGTTCCACTGACTAATAAAGTGGCACCAGACTTTGGCCTGAAGCTCTTGGATTCCAGTAAATGTTTCATTATGCAACCTTTAATGAGTGTCGCCTTATCTGAACTCGAGCGAAGGCAGCAAGAGCCTGAGGGGATGACTGAGGAGCACTCTATCCATCACTTTGGCCTAGCCCAGCTTTTACAGTTAAAAAATAACAGCCTAAGACCCAGTTTATGCAGAGTCATATTTGATTAAGTGTAGCGACCCATGCGTAAGCACAAGCGACAGCCGGAAGAGAGGCTGTTGCCAGGATGCGAGACGAGGGAAGGGGTGAGAACGGAGGGGAGGTCAGGGCTTTTGGCTGAATGCACATATCCTTCATACTCAAGTACAAGGGCTGACTACACTGTCCCAGCAGGAGCTTCACAAGCAAGACACAGATTTCCTTCGGCCAAAATATGTGTTTCTTGGAATAATGTTACATCTAATGTTCTCAGCTCTTCAAGGAATGAACTGCTCTTTCTCGCAGTAATAGAGCAGAAGGCAATGTGAGCATCACAGGAAGCAGATGTGGTCAGATTTTCAGAACCCAACTAGCGTACTCAAAGAAAAAATGGCATTGAATAAATATTCAATATTTATGTGATTGCTTAATGTGCAATGCAAATGTTTATTTACAACTCACTTGTGTGTTTATTATTAAATACATTTGATTCATTAATTGATTATTAAACAAACTTTGTTTTTGGATTTGGTTTTTCACTAACTGAAATCTTTAAATTTAGTTTCAGTAAAAAAATAATTTCCCTGCATCAATTATATAATAATGAATAATAATAATTATTATTATTATGGTTACTTTTATATCATAACTGCATTATATTGATATTTCAATCTTATCATGACATGACATCCACAAAAAATCTTTTACAACATTTCTGAGCTAAACTGTTTTCTTAGATGGCAGAGGTGAATGTACCTGAACTGAGGTCTATGTTTTGAAAACGGTTTAAAAAAAGTGTCAGTTGATTGGAGGATGGGTTATCACAGGAGCAAAGTGTGACGTACCACAGGACAGGAAAATCGATTGCGGACATCAAAGAGCGCTCAAGTGATTGGCGACAGAGACCTGCATCAAATATTTACACTGCAAGAGTGACGTATGTTTCATAGATGTAGCAAAAGCAGACGGAGGAACAACACAGGACAGATCAAACTGAACCATCTAGGCATGTTTGTTTAGAAACACTCAGAGACCTCATATCACGTGTAACCTTTCAAAACAGATGCAAGAGCAACTGGAGTTTACCGCTCTACAGACAGATATACACTACAGGAGCTTCACAGCACAACACAATGCCTCTCTAGAGAAAGCATCAGACTCATATGCATTGTCATAGCTTGTGCCTTTGTAAATTCTGAATTGAAAACTCAAACTAAGACTGAACCTGTGAATTAGTGGTTAAGTGTATGGCTATTCGTAATAGAGGAGTAAAAATGATGAATTAGATAAGTAAAGCACAGCAATACTCTGGTTTAAAATCTGTTGAAATGTGTTTAACAAATGTCCCTTGATGGTAAATTATATGCTATGAACATTCTCTGCGGAGAAGAGATGAGCTATCATGTCAAGTTGCTCAGAGATGGCTGACTCACTAGTTTCCATTTCCTATTAATAGAGGTAATTTGTCAATCACTAAAATCTGGAAAGAAAATGCTCTAAACAAAGCATGTCTAAATGTGACAGTTTTCTCTACAGATATTACTGTCAGAATTCTAAAAAGTATGATGATAAATATTTTATTTAATTATATTTATTATTATTTAACTAATTGTATGTATTCATATTCATATTAAAAATGTTATTTAATTATATTTACTATTGTTAAATAAATTGTATGTATTCTTATTTGAATTAAATGAACAATGTTATGTATTATTTAGATTTTATTTATTCAGATTAGATATATTAAATTAAAAATAGGGATCATATTATAACACACACACACACATATATATATATATATATATATATATATATATATATATATATTGATACTTGTATCAATTTGTATGCTACCTGTCGTTCTACCTTTGTATAGTAAAATAATTGTCTGACTAAATATGTTTTTTATTATTCTTTTATTAGAATGAAGCAGGTATCCAACCTGAACAGAAGTTGCAAAACATTAATTTATCTGAAGCTAAAGAGTCAGTAAATGTAAGATTTATCTCAACTGATCACTGATGAATGTGTATTTAGTGTCTGGTATTCACTTTTCCTTTGAACTGTTTTCTGTTTCCCTTCACTAAACAACCAACATCACCATTTAACTAATGCGCAGTTAGTCTTTAAGCACATCTGTTACAATGTAAATTTCACATGCTAAAGTTCGTGAACATCTTGTTACAATAATACATCAGTGCGCTAGCGTAACTGACACTGGTTTTCAGTGGATTGTGGGAACGGGATACAATGTGACCCGTGTACAGTAACCTGGCTTCAAGAATTCACCCTTTGGAGGTGTGACATTAAACTGTATGATACTTTATCAAAAAGAGTTACTTTATCCCCTGGACTGAAGCCCAGGCTGCAGCAATACAGAGCTCTTCTCTGCTTCACGAACTGACAATTTAGCCAGATGATTCAGCACTGAGGGTTGATTGGGGGAGTTAGGGGGCTGTTAAAGATTCAATTCTCTTGTCACGATCAGAGCGTGCAAGGAGCAGCGCTGATAGATTTCTCCCCCTCTCCCCCTTGCTTGTTTTCTCTGTGTGACTACCAGCTCTCTGGAGAAAACAAAGCTGGCAAAAAGTAAAGTGCTTGTGTCCCTGTGTCTTCCCCAAGAGGACTGACTGCCTGGAGAAAGATGCCTGCCAGCATGTTACAGCTTACAGTTTAAGTTACAAGTTACATTCTTCATCACTAGCTCATATCAAGGGTCACACAATATGACAAATACATTTTAAAAGTACAAATAAACCATGCAGTCTCTTATTTAATAAAAAAACATAATATTATGTATAATTATTATATGTAAAATAAATAATAATTTAATAAAATATATTTAATAATGCAATAATTTAATAAGTATTTTAAGATACTACTATTATGATTGATAATAATAACAATTATAGTAATAATAATAATATCTTAAATATATAATAGCCATTCGCCAACAAAACAACCTCAGATTAAATTATTTTGTAATTTGTCTGGTTGTTAAAATCAATTCAAAAACCGACGATTTTCAAACTAAGCCTCTCCTTCCTTTTAAGCATATTGGTTTGGAGTGACAGAAGCTGTGCCCCCAAGGGACCCTTTAACTGATCATTACCAGCGCCACATTGTTTATGAGATCAGAATAAAATTGAACAGTTCCTGCGGGAAATTTCCTGTGGTTCTCAAAAACATTGCCCCATTATGAGTCACATGTACTTAGCATCCAATCACAGCACAGATCATATCAGTTTTACTACCACAAAACAAACACACACATGATTTGACATTGGGTTTATCAGATGTGCTTCCGATAAGAGTTGGAAAGGCGCTGAGTGCTGCCCGTGCTACTGAGAATTATGTGTCATCAGAGGTAAGAGAGGTTAAATGCACCCGTTTCCAAATGCATTCAATCATCAATTCATGTACGCCTCTCCAACAGACGCACAAAAGCATGACAATTGAGGAATGCAGGCACACAGACACACAATAAATCAGAGGGTGGAGCGGATCTTTCCTTGCATGCGTAGACCGCCATGCTTGCATACTTGGCAAACATCAGGGGGGTATTGACAGTTAATCCAGCGGATATTAATAGTGTGCAGTGTGATGATGCACTACACCTAACAACACAACTTTGGACCCACTTAACGAAGAGGTTTCCATGGATATAAAAAGCACTGTTTTCCTGTTTCTCCAGTTGCCAGGGTGGTTCAGGCATACCGGTGGTACAACTACATGAGACAGCGTGTCACCCGAACTGATTTATTAGGATCCACATTATCACGTATCTTGTGCTAGTGTTTGACGTCTTGATCTTCATGACACATAAATATGACCAAAGCTCAGTCTTATGGATCTGTGTCACACTTAACTCTTCTTCGAATGTACGAAAAACCTCAACCTCTAGTCTGTGTGGTGTCTTTTCATGACCGCAAAACTTTATTTAACCCATTTAAAAAAAAAAGTTAAATGTGCAATACTTATTTAATTAATTAAATCAATTATGGAATTTTTATGGAATAATGGAATTTATCTTTTTGGAAAAATGAAAATAAGGTAAAAACCTGATTATCTTGCTTAAGGAATACTGGAATAAAATCATCCCGATCTGATGAGAAAACAACTATTTTAGTTATGAGGTGATGATTTCGTATGATTTTGTACAATGTGATTTGTATGAAAATGTACAGTGTTTTGGAAAAATATGAAGGTCAACCCCTAAATCTAACCATAAGTGACTGAAAAATACAACTGAGATTCATGCAAATTATTACTAGCCACCAATATGCCGAAAAGAGATAAAAAGTTTTTCATGAGTGTGTTGGATAAATGCAGCATTTTCTCAGTGCTAGTCTAAGTCTGTATATGGGCCTTGAGGGGTCTTGTATTGGTTTAGGGTTTCTTGTATTAGTCCTGACCTCAATCTGTGGTCACATTTACAATTGTTATGCAAATCTTGCAAGTGAAATATGCTAGTCATATGAATTCACAATGTGCTTGGTATAAAAGTGACATCCGTCTTAGCTACATTATTTAAAATAGACAAATCGCCTTTTATCCAACAAAATTGTGCTAATGTGACCAGACCTTTAGGGAGTTTTGTAGTGGTCTGGCACTTGGGGGTCTGGTATTTGAACTGTGTCCACGTTTTTTCTTGTCCTAACTTCAACTCCAACGAGTTCCACCTGGAAATGTGGAAAGATCCTAGAAGTCTTTGCTGTCAGCAGGCATCTATTAAACACTTGTTACTCGGGACCTGTCATGTGACATGGGTAAGCACTTGAACTATTGACTGCAGTGTACCACCTCGCCATGTGCACCTCGTGCAGTTGATTTGAAACAATTTGTATTGTTAAAAGCGTTATAAATAAAGTGACTTGACTTGACATGTCCTGCATGTAACGAGAGGCAATCATCTGTCCTACATGACAATGAATGCAGACTATTGACAATCCTAAAACAATACGTGAAGGATGCATAATAATCAGCCCCTAAACTAATTAGGGCACACGGGACAGCAATAATTAATACCAACTGAGCAAAACCCAAAAGTTCGCATCACGCGGGAGCGTTCACACAAGACGCGTTTTTGTTTTCATAACAGCTTTATGGGAGCGCATCTGAATGGGAACCATGGGAACCAAGACGCGTTTATAGAAGTTGAACTGTTATGCGTAAAAACCCAAAACACAATGTGCAACCGACTGATGCATGAGTGTACAGACCAAAACTGAAAACATAAATACCTTCCAACCAGCGGAGCTGTTACTATCCCCCTTGTCCTTAAAATAAGGGACGTTTTTCACCATCCAGTCGTAGACCTGAGACAAAGTGAGCCGTTTTTCGGGGGAGCTCTCGATGGCTTTGGTAATCAGGTCCGCGTATGACATATTTCCCCAGGCGTTGCGTCTGGACGAGCTGCTCTTGCGCTGAGCGGCTGCCGCGGCGGCGGCGGCCACCGGAGAGGAGAGTACAGGCACCTGTTGCTGGTGACTCGGGATTTGCTGCTGGTGGATGCAGTTCTCCTGGCATTGGAAATCACCGCATAGCATGAGGGGCTTCTGATCAGGGTAGTCCTCATTCTCTTCCAGCAAACTGAGGTTGTTGATAAAGTCCGTGTTGCTGGAGGGCTCCTGCTTGACGGACGGAGCCGGGGACGATGTGTTGGAGTCGGCGGCGGCGGGGTTGGGGAACTCCGGACGCGGCAGCGGCCAAGTACAGGAGCGGGGTCTGGAGAGCGGCTCGAAGTCTGGGTCAATCTCGACCATCTGGTTTTGGGCTGCGTCAGCCATGGTACCAGCAATACTGTTTGTTTCTTAAAATGTCACATATGACAGTCACAAGAAAATATGACGTGAAAAGCGAAAGAACAAACAGAAAGAAAATGAAGTTACTTTAAACTGACTTGGTTACATTGGAAACGACTGAAAAAGTCACAACGTGGCTAGAACGGCATCAGATAGGTGTTGTTATAAAGTTTTGTAATCCAGTCCAGTCCAGTATTATATGATAGTCCTGTTGCTGTCGCTTGTTGAATGTCTGTGTACCAAAAAAGTGCGCTTACTGGAACTCACTATCTATGTCACCTGACTCCGCCCACTTACGTGATTGACAAGTGCTGACAACCAATCACGGGTGAGCTTTTGAAAGCGAAACAAGCCGTGTTTTCGTCCTTTAAAAACTAGTAAACAAACTTTCACGGAGTTTGGATGTTATGAAAACACTCGCGATTTTGACCGCGTGGCCTCTTTTTTCATCATATTGATTCTACATGCACGCAGACGCGCATATTTTTGGTTGTTAATTATGTTATAACAAAATGTAACTAATCGAAATCAAAGAAAGAAAACTAGAAGAAACAGAAACAGCATCGACAATTAACTTTCCAACCAAGGTGTTTTCGTTGACCACAGCTGTTATTAGGAATAAAGATCCCTTTAATGCTATAATGTAACTGAAAGTCGATGATTATATAAATTGTTTTTTCTAGGCTATTATATTTATTTTAATTTTTGTATTTGAATCTGCCTCTAAATAAGGGGAACCAATGAGGACAAGACATATATCTGTTTAATTTGGTGTGTTTATTATAAATACAAATAATACAGTTATTTGCAATATATGACTTAATATATTTAAAACAAATTATTATTATTTAATAGACTATCAATACATGCTTGAATAATTCTAATTTTATTTTTTTTTACTTTAAAGAAACTAAACTATGTGTGCAAGGGAAAGTTATATATAGCCTACATATATACAACACACACACACACACACACACACACACACACACACACACACACACACACACACACACACACACACACACACACACACACACACACACACACACACACACACACACACACACACACACACACACACACACACACACACACATATATACTAGTCAACATTTTAAGTGGATCAAAACCTTTCATCAAAGTTGTCCAACATGCATTCTTGTCTTAGGACAAATTTGATTAACTTTTTTGATCCACTTCAAATGTTGACTACTGTTAATATCAATAGAGTATACTGTACCTGCATAAAATGTTTGTAAAAATGAATGACCGCATCTTATCTGTACATAGTTTGGCTGCTTAGATAACTGTTAAAATACTCAAGGCTATTCTGCCATCTAGTGGTTAAATTGCATAAGTGTCCCTGGTAGTGCTCATATATCGCGTTTGATGAAGTGACCTTGTGTCACAATCCTTATGTTGAGAGTCAACAACTTCTGCAGGATATGACAGCAATAAGGCCGCCTTCTCTTATTTCAAGAGCACGTTTCCAGGAAGCCCCCACACGACGAGCCCTTCACACCCCTGCCCTGCGTGTGTGGCATGTACACACCTGTGGGGCTGATCTAGGAAGTGTGAGTGTTAGAGTAAGAGTGTAAGAGTACCGGCTTCAGGTGTGTTTTGCGTCATAATTAAGAATACTTCTTTCACAGGACGGTTTGTTCCGAGGCTCTTCAACCAAGCACAATATTGGATATAGTCTGACGTGTCCGCTGCCAGACAGTCAGTTATCCAGGAAAGGGGCGGTGAGTGTGAGAATCTGCTCCGTGCGATCATACAGAACAAATGTGAGATTGCAGTAGCTGAGTTTAATGTTACTAAGACATTCTGATCTTGGCATGTGAATGTTGGCACATGAGTTTGTTAAGATGGACAGTGTTGGGCTCAAAGGCTCTCTTGACCCTTCAGGGGGGATTCCATCTAAATCTGGTTTAAAGATTAAAAGGCTATAATTAGAGAGCTCACACGTCAGATATAAATAATACCCTGTTCTTACGTTGGCACTAAACTTATGTTCTGTGAGGACATTTTTTATTATTATTATTATTATTATTTCTCTTTACATTTTTGTGATACTGTATGCCACAATGCATTTTGTATGTGTGGGACAAGGGCAATGCTTCTTCTTCATCTTCTTCTTCTTGTTGTTCTACTTCTTCTATGTGTGCCATGGTATTTGCACTCGTCTTTTATTAGGAGAATGTCTGGCCTTCAACCAATACACTGTAAAAAATAAAAAATAAAACACATTATTGGAGTACGTTTAACAAGACACCAATACGTTTTTCTACTTAGAAAGTACATTTAGTTCAATATTTTATTTGCCGTTTAATTGTGAAATGTGTTATTTTTTTTGTGTGTACTGGGCACGGACAGGTTGATACTTTTTAAAATATGTTATTGATATCAAATGGATATAAACATATCAACATCTAGCAACCACAAGGTCTAATGTGTGGATCAAAAACTCAACTAACTCACCTAATTTACTAAGGCTGCATCTGAAAATGTATGCCTTATCATCAGGCAATGACTTTGCAGGATGTGTTTTTGCACGAAGGCACCTCATGAAACTGATTTTGGACGGGCTTCTGGGGCAGCATAACGGTTCACTGATCTACATTACAACAAAATGAAACAAGTTTTTGTGATAACTAAACAAATATTTAATTATTATAATACTGATTTCTTGTCATTTACACACAAACTGACCACCAAATGCAACTTTCAGATGCCATCTTTTTTTTAGTTTAACCATTACGGATGGAATGTACAGGAATGTGGGATATCAAAGGCAGCGAATGATACATACAGTATATGCTGCTTTCAAAAATCGATCAGATGAAGGTATCTCAGCTAACATTGGATTCGGATGTGCCTTGATGCCTTCCTACCTTAGAAAGCATCCTCCGATTTTTTGAGTTTTCGGATATAGCCTAATTATCCTGAAGACATTGATTAGCATGCTCATGTGTGTTTGATTAGGGTTAGAGCTAAACTCTGATCTCGTGGGCCAGATTTGAGGATCCCTAGAGACACTTCTAGACATGTTTTATGTGCGGTCATAAAATACGCAATCTAAAGACGTTAATCTGTCACATGTTTACATAGAAAAACAATAGAAATGCTTTCTCTGTGAATGTTCTGTGTTTTGATCTGTTGTTCTTCTTGTTTGCTGCCTTATGAATTCTGTTGATCCTGTCAACTATGGTAAATCCGAGTTAAGCAGGGTGGAACCCTTTGTCCTCCATTTTACAGGAAGTGGTGCAATATTGAAGAAGTTGACTATGGCTCCACATCCTGTCACTCAAGCCATCATTGATCTGTCAGCTGGAGCATGTGGTAACAAACTTGTATTATTAATTTCCTGTGTCTACACTAACAGCAGTAATTTATGGGGGGCTTATATGCACATCGGCCCAGAACTGTTTATATTTAAAAATCCCAATTTGTAATCCGTCATTTTAACTGTGTAATAATAATACGAGGCTGCTTTAATACGATAATACTGTATTTTCCACATGCCTGATTTGCAAACATTTTGCATTATGATGAGAATTTTGTTACAATAAGAAACAAGAAATATCAGTTATTTAAAAACATACAAGCATGTTCTGCACTGTTTCCTCTCTTCTGTCTTTGTAAGGTGGGATTGCATGTGTGCTAAGCGGGCAGCCCTTTGATACAGCCAAGGTGAAGATGCAGACTTTCCCCGGCTTGTACAGAGGCTTTGTCCACTGCTTCGTCTCAGTCTATAAACGGGTTGGACTGCGAGGGCTCTATCAAGGCACCACACCTGCCCTCATAGCCAACATTGCTGAAAACGCTGTGCTCTTCATGAGCTACGGCTTCTGCCAGAATGTTGTCCGCCTTGTTTCAGGGCTGGACCAAGGCACAGAACTCAGGTGAGGTACTATTAGAGTAAACTGCCACAAATAAGAATAAGACATCCCATTGTACCACTGAACATTAAACTCTTAGTACTAAAACTATGAAAATCTATCATAAAAATGAATTATTAGTTGTTATATCATCATTATAACAACTAATGAATTATAACAAGTATAAACATCTATTCTAAACCAATAAGCATAACTTATTTGTCTTTTTTGTATTACTTTTTTTTTGCGTGAAAAAGATTTATGTAATACTTTTTTTTGTGGTATAATTTGACCAATTTGTGGTATAAATTCCACCACACCAAACCTTTGCCCCAGTAATGTATACAGGTGCATCTCAATAAATTAGAATGTCGTGGAAAAGTTCATTTATTTCAGTAATTCAACTCAAATTGTGAAACTTGTGTATTAAATAAATTCAATGCACACAGAATAAAGTAGTTTACGTCTTTGGTTCTTTTAATTGGGATGATTTTGGCTCACATTTAACAAAAACCCACCAATTCACTATCTCAACTAATTAGAATATGGTGACATGCCAATCAGCTAATCAACTCAAAACACCTGCAAAGGTTTCCCGAGCCTTCAAAATGGTCTCTCAGTTTGGTTCACTAGGCTACACAATCACGGGGAAGACTGCTGATCTGACAGTTGTCCAGAAGACAATCATTGACACCCTTCACAAGCAGGGTAAGCCACAAACATGCATTACCAAAGAAGCTGGCTGTTCACAGAGTGCTGTATCCAAGCATGTTAACAGAAAGTTGAGTAGAAGGAAAAAGTGTAGAAGAAAAATATGCACAACCAACCGAGAGAACCGCAGCCTTATCAGGATTGTCAAGCAAAATCTATTCAAGAATTTGGGTGAACTTCACAAGGAATGGACTGAGGCTGGGGTCAAGGCATCAAGAGCCACCACACAGACTTGTCAAGGAATTTCGCTACAGTTGTCATCAGAGGTGTCTTACCTGGGCTAAGCAGAAGAACTGGATTGTTGCCCAGTAGTCCAAAGTCCTCTTTTCAGATGAGAGCAAGTTTTGTATTTAATTTGGAAACCAAGGTCCTAGAGTTCAGCTCATAGCCCAAGTTGCTTGAAGTCCAGTGTTACATTTCTACAATCTGTGATGATTTGGGGTGCAATGTCATCTGCTGGTGTTGGTCCTTTGTGTTTTTTGAAAACCAACGTCACTGCACCCGTTTATCAAGAAATTTTGGAGCACTTCATGCTTCCTTCTGCTGACCAGCTTTTTAAAGATGATGATTTCATTTTCCAGCAGGATTTGGCACCTGCCCACACTGCCAAAAGCACCAAAAGTTGGTTAAATGGCCATGGTGTTGGTGTGCTTGACTGGCCAGCAAACTCACCAGACCTGAACCCCATAGAGAATCTACGGGGTATTGTCAAGAGGAAAATGAGAAAAAGAGACCAAAAAATGCAGATGAGCTGAAGACCACTGTCAAAGAAACCTGGGCTTCAATACCACCTCAGCAGTGCCACAAACTGATCACCTCCATGCCATGCCGAATTGAGGCAGTAATTAAAGCAAAAGGAGCCCCTACCAAATCTTGAATGAGTACATATACAGTAAATTAACATACTTTCTAGAAGGCCAACAATTCACTATTTTTTTGTTATTGGTCATATGAAGTATTCTAATTTGTTGAGAAAGTGAATTGGTGGGTTTTTGTTAAATGTGAGCCAATCATCACAATTAAAAGAACCAAAGACTTATACTACTTCAGTCTGTGTGCATTGAATTTATTTACACAACGGGGCCATTGAATGCTTGAATATGATTGGCTGAAGAACGTTCTGAGGTGTGCAATTATTTTCAGGGAAATGAATAGCGAACAAAGTTCTAGGCAGCTCTCTTGACCGCATAACAGTTCCGTATCACTTCGCCAAATGATTTCTGTTATTTCAAAGGTCTTACAACAGCAAAATAACCCACAACGACATTGGCCAAACAAATAAATACAGTAAACAAAAGGATAAAATCGACAGATCTAGTCCATGTTTTTGCCACAAAATTTTACGGTTTAAAATTGCGTTTTGGAATTAGCAAAGGAGGCATTAGATGAGATGTGGAAGAAATAATCCTACTCACAATAGCGATTGAAGTAGAAAAACCAGACAAATGCCTTATATCATCTGATCGATGTCTTGAAGTGTGGCAACCTGAAATAAATTAACTTTGCCACGACATTCTAATTTATTGAGATACACCTGTATATCATTATTTTATTTTTTTTTACCAATAAAAGGACTCAAAGGCCCCCAAAATTAAATTAAAATATAAATATAAAAATTGTATGTTGCCTTATCAAATACTAATAAAATAACAGTGGTATATACAGTATACTGTATATACACAAGATGGATAAAATAATTGGGACACGCCTCTTAATTGTTAAATTAAAACATTTCAGTCAGACCCATTGCCACAGGTGTATAAAAGCAAGCACCTACAGTCTGCATTTACAAACGTTTGTGAAAAAAAAAACATTCTGAAGAGTTTTACTGATTATCTGTAAAGTCACAGAGTGGGGTTTACCGAGTGCTGAGGCGCATGGTGCATAAAGGTCAGCAGTTCTCTTCTGATTCCATAGCTGAAGAGTTCCAAACCTCCACTGGCATTAATATCAGCGCAAAAACTGTGCAGCGGAAGCTTCATGGAATGGGTCTTCATGGACAAACAGCTGCATGCAAGTTTCACATCACCAAGTACAATGGCTAACATCAGCTGGAGTTGTAAAGCATGCCACCACTGGACTCTGGAGCAGTGGAAACAATCATACTTCTCTGTTTGGCAGATGCCAGGAGAAGGTCACCTGCCTGACTGCATTTTGCCAACAGCTAATTTAATGGAGGAAGGACAGTGGTATGTGACTTTTTTTTAAATGTTGGGCTAGCCTCCTTATATCATGTGAAGGGAAATCTTAATGCCTCACTCTACTAAGACATTTTGGAGAATGCTATGCTTCCAAATTTGTGGGAATAGCTGGGGGAAAGCCCTTTTCTATTGTGGCATTATTGTGCCCCAGTGCACAAAGTAAGGCCCATTAAGTCATGGTAGGGTGAACCATAACCTCAACCTCATCGAATATGTTTGGGATGAACTGGAACCGAGATTGCAAGACAGCCTTCTCGTCCAACATAAATGCCTGACCTCACAAATTATCTACTTTATGAACGGACAAAACTGACCATAGAAACACTCCAAAATCTTTGAGAAACAAAGAAACACTCATATATTATTGAATAACATATTCATGTATTTACACAGGATATGATTGTACATTAACATTAATGGAAAACAAAATTATATTACCATAATACCATATGCTAAAAAAACATTTTGGTCCTTATTTTTTTAGTGCTTGTCCACATGCTGGAGAAACTGTAAAGATACAGTATGACACAGAATCATGCTCTGTTAAACACATGGGCTGTTAATGTTATATAGTGTATATGGTGTGTAATTCCAATGTGCTTAGGTTTCAATATGCATGATGCAATTCAATCCTCTAGGACAGACGCTATGTCATGTGACCCACAGCCTGCGTGTTCAGAGCACCTTTCTTTATTGGATAAACATGTGTGTATAGTCAATACAAGGGTTACACTTTCCTTCATGTCATCTCTTAAAATGCTGTGTAAAACATCATAATATTAATGGATCCCAATAATGAGATCAAATGGCAATACAATAGTACTTTAAAAAGGGCTAGGATGGTACTCACCATGGGATATTTATGAACCATGATATTTTATATGTTCTATAAAAGGTATGTAAAAAAATACATAACATTTTTGTTTGTCATGTCTGTTTTGGTTTCTGTTCAGAGAATTTTATTCTGAAGTTCGTTCCGTTCCTATTGTTTCTAATAATCTTCACATGTCATTTTGTTATCCTGTGAATGTATACCACTTAGTGATTGTGAGTCATTGTCTTTGCATTATTATAAAGCTGTTTCACTGATGTGTACATTTTGGATTATTCCTCATCCTGAATTGCCTTCTTGTTTAAATAAAGAGCTGCACTTAGATCCTTGTCTCAACAGTTAAGCGAATCCCCATTCACCGTAGGTGAGGTGTGTGAGGATCACAATCACCCTGTGGCTCCCCAGACCCTGGATATTCTCCCTGAGCCCTCCCAGCCATTCATCGCACCTGCCATGGACCCTAGGCCAAAACCATGCTCGCCACAGACCCCAGACTGTGGTCACGGCCACCATGAACCCTCAGCCTAGTCTGTTCTGGAGCCAGTACTTTTCACTCAATCCATTCCAGAACCAGCACCTGCCACCCAATCTGACCTACTGGGTTTAAGTCCCACCCCTAAAACCCTTCCTCCTCTGCTGGTCCCATCCAGCTCTAGTGACTCACCGGTTCTGCCCAGTTGTTTATTTATTTTTTTACCCTTCCTCTTCCACTGCCCTGCATCATAGCCTTAAAGGTTTTGTCCGGGGCCACTGGTCATCCTTCTTTGGTCCTCTTGCTCCTGCGGTTCTTCTCAGTCCGCTGGCTTCACCAGTACAATCACAGTCTCGTGATCCACCATGGTTTTTGGAGTTGTAGAATCCGAAAAGGCCCAACCCTCAGGCTCAGGCACCTCCGCCTCGGGCTTCCAATTCCCTGGCTCTTTCATGGTCATCAACTCCTCAATCTCCACTCTCTTCCAAGCGTTTGGTGAGGGGATAATGTCATGTCCAGTTTGGTTTCTGTTGAAGAACGTTATTTAATTCCTGTATTTCTATTGTGAACAAAAAAATGTGTGAAAAGAATGTTCAATATATTAATAATTATTTGTTACATCTTTACCATTTGTCCACAAATTTCTAATGATCATAATTAAGTTATTGATCTTCTTCATTTAACAATGCAATGTTAAAGGGATAGTTCACCCAAAAATGAAAATTCTGTCATCATTTACTCACCCTCAATTAGTTCCAAACCTGTATGAATTTCTTTGTTCTGCCGAACACAAAGGAAGATATTTTGAAGAAAGTTTGCAACCAGGCTGTTTTGGGGCACCATTGATTTTAATAGTAGGAAAAAAGTACGATAGAAGTCAATAGTGCCCCAGAACTGCTCTGTTTCCCACATTCTTCAGAATATCTTCCTTTGTGTTCAGCAGAAAAAAAGACATTCATACAGGTTCGGAACTACTTGAGGGTGAGTAAATGATGACAGAATTTTCATTTTTGGGTGAACTATCCTTTTAAATTTCCTTTTCTCCAGAAAATGTAAAAATGTAGTTTGTTTGTTTTTGTTTGGTGTTACTGTTTACTCAGAAATTGTGTTATGATTCATATGCAGTCATTCATATTAAATTTGATTCAGCATGAAATTATATATGAATTATAATTGAAGTTCAGCAGTGTGTGTGATTATTTTGTGTTTCAGTGATGTTCAGAAAGCCTGCTCAGGATCTGTCGCTTCTGTCTTCTCATCTCTGGCTTTATGCCCCACTGAACTGGTTAAATGTCGGCTGCAGGCCATGCATGAAATGGAGGCGTCCGGCAAGATCGCCAGTGGACAGAAAAGGTCTGGTTATGTTTTATTTAAATATATGTTATTCAAGTCAAATAAGACGGTACCGTGCAACAATATGTACAGTATGTGCAGATATATATATATATATATATATATTTATTTATATTATTTTAATTTTTTTCATTAAGATTTAACATAACAGCTTTTTATGAATCATACCAATGAGAATAATTTAGTTTTATGTTACATCAACAAGACAATGAAAACATGTCATAAAAAAGATCAAATGGCTTTTTAAAGTCTCTTTAAACTCTTTGCAAGTAGCATTTTTTTATGTACATCTTTTTGACAGGCCTTGAGAATTCCCTGGATACCTTTTTTTACCAGTCATCATTTACATCATTTACAAAACTTGTTTGCATTCTTTCTTGTGGTATTCAGAAGCCAAAGAAAAGTCTTTATTTATTTATCTGTTTGTTGTTCCACATACAGGTTAGGAATGATATGAGTGTGCATAAATGATGTTCATTTTTGGGCAAATTAACCTCGTAAGGGGCTAATTTTTGTTGAAGTCATCTACTGTTCCTAAGTTCAGAGGACCTGTAATATTATTGAACTTGGACAAATATGATGTCAAAATCTTGTCTAGTAGTTTGTATTTTGCAGAAATTCCTTTTTCTCTTTCAGCACGGTTTGGTCTGTTGTGAAAAATGTGTTACGGACAAACGGACCTCTGGGTTTTTATCAGGGTCTCACCACCACTATAGTCCGTGAGGTACCTGGATACTTCTGTTTCTTTGGAGGATATGAACTCAGCCGCTCAACGTTTGCCCAACACATGGGCAGAGACAAAGAGCACATAGGTAAGTCCATGGGAAGGCCACTTCAAAATCTAAATTGTGGCACAATATACTCATGTCATTGCAAAAAAATTTTTTTGAAGAATGTCCAAACTACTTTTTCCTTAATGTCATTCTTCTGTGGAAAAGAACAGCTCGGATGATTCTTCTCTATAAACAGGAAATTCTCATCTGTATCCGTGTTTCTGACAGGTGTTGTGCCCTTGATGTTCAGTGGTGGTTTTGGTGGTGCCTGTCTGTGGTTGGTTGTGTACCCCATAGACTGTGTGAAGTCTCGCATCCAGGTTCTGTCTTTAGCAGGGAAACAGGAAGGCTTCCTCAAGACTCTTATGGGGATTTTACGAAATGAGGGTGAGATTTCAGTTATCATCTTTGTTTCAAAACCTAGTGACACATACTATATATGTACTATCCTGTCTGTCATGGAACCTCATAAGTGATTGATGAATTCTCGACATAGGAAACTCAACTTATTGTTTAAATACAGTTTAGTGTTACCTAGGTAAATAACATGACACTTTGATAAGCACAAAACTGCACAGTACACAAATATTGAGTAAAATAATAACTTTTTGCTTATATCTTTTAATTATTGCATGAAATATACATTGTGGAATATATTTTTAATCAGAGGCATAATGCCCATTCAAACCGAGGGGCATGTGCCTCCTCGGGTTTCTGAGGATTTTGAATGTAACTTTCAAAAGACAAACAATAAATATTTTTACATTGGAAAATTACGTTCCTTGATCATTGCGGATTTAAAATTAATACATGAGATGGGTTATTCTCAGGAGATAGTGCCACTTGTTCTAGGAGATGTATTTTGATGTCTGACAATAATAATAATAATCATAATAGTTGGAATATATACTGTATATATATATATATATATATATATTAATGTAACAGTTTATTGAGCTTTATTCATTTAGAAAAAATATAGAAAGTAATCTAAATGATAAAGTGTGCATATGAGTTTGAAATTATTAAAAGACACCTATACCACAGAAGCATGTTTTTATTATGCTAAAATATCTTTACTTGCCAAAAAAGTACACTGCAAAAATTAAATAAATAAAACATCTGTCAAATGATGGGCAGCAATGGCTGCCAAACAAAAACCGTAAAAATAAAGTGATAAAATTAAAATATCCTACTTTAAATAAAGTGCAAAAAACCTTTGTGGAAATTTTCATTTAATGTTTTACAGAAAAATTCAGTTGTTGTTGTTTTTTTTACACAGTTGTTTCCTGAAATATTACAATCAAATACCTTCACTTAAAAATAAAATGATAAAAAATTGTCGAATGACTGCCAGCCAAACAAAAACCTTGAAATTAAGGTAAAATATCCTAATTCAAATAAAGTCAAAAATGTTTTACTGCTATTTTCATTAAACACTTTAACAGGAAAAACCTGTAAAATACTGTTTTTCTGTTAAATGTTTAATACAAATTTCTATAAGTTTTAGCTATTTATGTGAATTATAATATTTTACTTTAATTGTGCATTTTTTGTTTTGCAGCCGTTCACTGAATTTTTTTTTTATTTGAATTTACAAAATTTTTATAAGTGGTTGCAATAAATGTATTTTAGCTACATTTATATAAACAAATTTAATTGACTAACTTTCAAAAAAAAAAAATGTAATGTAGCTAAAATAAATAGTTTGCAACCACCTACCTTAAAAATTTGTTTATCTTTTTTTCAGTGTTGCTGCCAGTCATTAGACCATTTTGTGAAGATATTTGACCGTAATAATTCAGGAAGCCTGTAAGATATTTTTTTTCTGTAAAACATTTCATAAAAAAATATTTTTTTCTTTGGCAGGCAGCCATTGCTGCAAGAAATTTGATCTTTTTTTGTTTACGCTGTAAGTAATGGCGTAAGGAAATCTGTTCATTTGCACCATCTGGTAGTGATTTCACAAATTATTTTCGCCATTATTTTTGTAATTTTACGTTTATATTTAATTTAAGAAAACAGAAAAATACTCCATGAATAATGCTCTGTAAAAAATAATAGATTTTTTTATATATATATATATATATATATATATATATTGTAGTTTATGGTTAACAGTGTTGGGGGTAACGCATTACAAGTAACGCAAGTTACGTAATAATATTACTTTTTTCAAGTAACGCATTACTTTTTAATTTAATAGAAAATATCTGAGTTACTTTTTTCCATTTATTGACTGACGCTGTGAACATGATGTTACTGTAGTTCTAGACTAAATCGGACTAATTCATCCCACTCGCAAAAAACTGATTCAGTATTCATCAAAATTAATTAAAACAGTGAAATGCAAACTCAGAATATGACGCAAACCTGCAATAATTAAATATGTTAAACAACCCAAATATATCCAATCTTATTTTATTAACCAATGTGTTTGCTGCTGACCTTTGATGATCCAGTTCAACCATACTAATAAGCAAAAATTACTTTAGATAAACTAACAATTGTGCTTCATTGTTTAGTTTTTTATCGTTGAAGATGAACCTTCTTTTTCTGCGTTCTGCTGTACAGACGTGAATTTACTTTTCCTTCAGCCTGAGGTTTATTCATTACACTTTTTGGTGTGAAAGGGCTTTTACATTTGCTATAAATAGAACTTCTTGTATTAAAAACAAACAAACAAGCCCTGCTCATATTTAAAAAGTAACGCAAAGTAACGCAAAAGTAAAGTAACGCATTACTTTCCATAAAAAGTAACTAAGTAGCGTAATTAGTTACTTTTTTAGGGAGTAAAGCAATATTGTAATGCATTACTTTTAAAAGTAACTTTCCCCAACACTGATGGTTAATGATATACTTTAAATAACATCCAAGTTGTTAAAATTACATATAATGTTAGTAATTTTACAGAGTTGCATACAATTTAAAGTGAAGAAAAATGACGCGGGAGTTAAATAATAACTGTAGAGTTATGCCTACTGTACCTGATACAGACAAAGCTGATAATTAAGGCCTTTTAAATGATCAACATGATCAAAACTTTGCTTAAAAACCTGTTGTACAAAATCTATTGCATTGTCTGATAGTTTATATTCTGCCATCTTGTTTTCAGGAGTGGCACCACTGTATTCCGGTTTGACCCCTACTATGATCCGAACATTCCCTGCCAATGGAGCTCTCTTTTTAGCCTATGAAGTCAGTCGCAAGATAATGATGCAACAGTTTTAACACTGAGTCCAGTCTTTTTAATGCCATCTAGTGCATTTGGTTGCTTTTAAAACATGCCTTTAGAACTCTTTTATATTGGGGAGAGACAATGGAATATATCTATAACTAGGATATATATAGGCAGTTTCCTTTGATCTGTCGTTACACACAGCCTGTCTCTATGGTGAGTAGCTCTTGATTGCATGTGACTCTCGAGACCCAAAGCTCTCTATAGCTGCCTTAATGAGGTCTTGGTATACACATATCTGAACAATTTAAAGGCTGAAAAGGCCTGTGTTTGACAATGTGAACAAACAATACTGTATTTTACTGTATTTTAATGTTTTTTATATTTTATAAAATGCACTCCTTATGTTGCAACCTCTTGGACATTTTTCCACACAAATACATGGCATTCATCCACTTTACTAACACTTTAACTGCACTGTCATTTTCATTTGAATATGATTAAATATTTAGTATATATTAGTTAAAGATTTAAAAAAATTAATAAAATATTAATTGATTAAATGTGTTATCAAATATTTGGAATTCTTTACAAACTAATACTATGAATATTAAATGAATTGCTATATTTTATTAATTGAAAAACTACAACTATTAACATTTTAACTATTTAATGATTATTATTTAAAGCATTATTAAGGATAAGCAAATGTCAAACAAAAAAAATAAAATACAGTTGTTTTTTTTTACAAGAAACTTTAAACAATGGTTTTGGCAAACTTAAATTGTTTTTAATATACTGTATACATATAAAACACATCCTAACATGCTATTTTTATCGAAAATAAAACTTTAAAACTAAACAAGATAAAATAGAAAAATAAATAATCTATCTTCCAAACCATGTCTGTGCCTAAATAGACTTTGATAACCTGTAAGAATGAAACAATTTAGATATATCCAGACAGATTTTGTAGGAAATTGCATACTTTATTTGCACGGAGGAGCAGAGCTTCACCGAAAGGGACCAACACTACAGAAATAATATGATATTGGAATGTCAATTTATACAACACACAGGTTATATCTGGTCATATATCAGCATTTGTCATGTGATTTAACAGCTCATATTTCCACTACCTTGTGATGGTGCAGATATCAATGAATTATAAATGCCCCACTACAATATTGTAAAAAATAAAATAATAAATACCAGGCATGGACAACTCTGAACAAATAAAATCTTATAGGATTTATTTTGCACCATGTAATATTCAGGTTCATCTGATATCAATTGAGTCAGAATTTTCCTCACCTCCAGTGTCAGTTTACATGCACCTGGTCTAGTGGGAAGCAGACACACCCTCATGGTTACACACCATATGTTACAAGCTTCTGTTACCTGCTGTATATAGCAACACATCTAAAGTTTGTGACGCTCTTCAAAATGACCACCGTAATCAGGATTCAAGACCGGGAGACTGAGAGTAGCAGACATATAATACAAGGTAAGCCTTTGTTCAGGTCTATATCTTAAACAAAATCTTAAAAATCTTGATTTGAAATTAATATTACAATTTTCAACAGTAACTGTAATTATTATACAAAGGCTAAATTATTTTTAAAAGTATGTATATTATTGTATAATAATTCCCCATGGCAAAAGTTTCACCCTCATTTATACATGACTATATAGTTTATAAGGAAGACTAGGAAGTTAAGCAAGATCGTTAGTCCATTGTAAGTCAGTAGGAGTATCTCTGTGGTATTTGATATGTTTACCTGACATTCAGTCTAGAGTTAAAAAGAAATGTAATATCCCATTGATTGACCAATATCAGCATTATCTCAATGTTTGGTTTGCATGTATTGCAACCTTTAAAAGTAAGATTTCAAAACACTTCTTTAATATAAAAAAATATGTTGCAGTTGTACATTTAATTTGTGGCCATTTTAGGATTTGCATATGGGAGGCATAAAGCAGGTGCTTAAAATATGTATAATCCACTGCAATTTATATTTCTCATCAGTTGAAGTTTCTTTTCTACTTGAGTAATTGCAATATGAAAATTTAATTTTGAAAACTTTCCATAATGCCGAAGGAAAATGTCAAAATGACATGGGAAAAAGTAGTAACAGACAGTAGGTATAGCAGACAAATAAATATGCTTTGATTATATCAGATCAATCTTAATGCAGCTTAGGTGATATCTGAAAGTTCTTAGAAAAAGAAAATGGGATTTGTGCCTCTTATGCTTGTAAAAACAGTCATGGGACAACAAAATGTACAATATTCATGGAATGTCCCTGTCGGTTCCCTGTCTTTCAGATGATAAACCTCCCTCACTGGGATGCATTGGCTGGTTTATTATCTTTATCTCCATAATTATCACTATAGGATTGCTTCCTGTTACCATATTTATGTGCATCAAGGTAAGATTTGTAGATTTTCCATAGACAATTTAATGTATTTTTCAACAACATATCATCTTTGTAAATGATGACTGCCTGTATTTACAATGCACCTCACTGACTCACTCTTAGATTGTGAAGGAGTATGAAAGAGCCGTGATCTTTCGGTTAGGTCGTATTGTGGACAAGAAACCAAAAGGACCTGGTATGACAATGGTTTACATTGAAATAGTAGCCTACATATGTGTACAATTGAATGTTATTAATTAAGAGCATCCCTTATAATTACTGTACTTTAAATATATAATCATCTATATTTGTATATTATTATATAGGAATTTTCTTTGTACTGCCATGTACTGATACATTCAGGAAGGTGGACTTGAGAACGGTGACTTTTGATATTCCTGCTCAAGAGGTACGAATAATATATCACTAATCATATAATTGTTATTATAGTATTTTTTGTGCTTTTGTAATTTTTATATTTAGCTTTCATATATATATATATATACACACATGTGTGTGTATGTGATTAAATATTATATTACAATTTTCAGTAATGTTCCTTAAGTTTAAGGTTTTAATCTAATAATTATATTTTATTGTAGCTTTATTTTAATGAACAAAATGTTTATTGTTTTATTTTTTGTTTTCATAGTTAACTTAGAACCTTTTAACTGAGATAACCCTTGACCAAGTACAAGTGTCCAAATAAGTGTCATACCAATAGAATATTAAATAAACTAGATCTGAATACCTAATTTAAAGATTCAGATCATTATATGAAACGATACGCATCTATTTGTGTTTATGTGAGAACAGTTCCTGACGAAGGACTCCGTGACCGTGAGTGTGGATGGTGTATTGTACTTTCGTGTCTTTGACCCGATCTGTTCGGTGGTCAACGTGTCCAATGCAGACCACGCAACACGGCTGTTGGCACAGACCACCCTGCGAAATGTCCTGGGCACAAAGAGCTTGTCAGAGCTGCTGTCTGACAGAGAGGGCATCTCATACAACATGCAGGTACATCATGAACTCTCAGAGCAGCAGAACAGAGGCACTATAATGATTCTAAGGCACCCTGAACAGAGAGGGCACCCCAATGGAGAAATTAATGAATACATAAATATACAGTATTGTGACAGTATTACAATAACTAAAGGAAATTAATTTAAAATTAATATCCTGTGGCTAGTTCCTGTGGCTCAGTGGTTAGAGCATTGCGTTAGCAGCGCAAAGGTAGTGGGTTCGATTCCCAGGGAACACATGTACTGACAAAAAATGTATAACCTGAACGCACTGTAAGTCGCTTTGGATAAAAGTGTCTGCTAAATGTAAAATGTATATTATAATAACATTTGTATTCATAAAATGTATATTATTGTATTTGTTTCTATTATTTTTCCAATTATTACAGTTATTTATTTTTAATTTCTACAAGTTTGGGCCACCATAGAACCATAGAACACAGCTCCTTTCCATACAATGACAGTTCACCCTGACCAAACTGATTCACTTTCAAAGAGATGTTAAACATATCACAAAGCAGTCAATTGAATTTGTTCTTCACAACATAATTGTGTTCCTCTGGCTCAGTGGTAGAGCATTGCATTAGCAGCGCAAAAGGTTGTGGGTTCAATTACCAGGGAACACACATACTGACAAAAAAATGTATAGCCTGAATGCACTGCAAGTCGCTTTGGATAAAAGTGTCTGTTGCAGAAATGTAAATGTAATAATGAAAAAGTGAGCTCCAAACTGCAATAATTGAAAAAAGTGAGCTCACTGAACTGCTTCGTGAGTGAATGGAAACCTAATGAATTTCAATTTGGTAATTTTAGAGAACCTAATCATTTCAATTTGGTAATTTTGGTATGGTCAGAATTTTGGTATGTCCCTTATCTAAAGTTATTTTACATTCTTAAAAATATGTTCTTACATTCTTAAAAATAAAGTTCTTATAGCCATTTTGGTTCCACAAAGAACCAGCCATTTTTCAGAGGTTCCACAAAGAACCATTTAAAGAGCTCTCTTTCTTACCTTTTTATAATCTGAAGAACCTTTTTTCGCCACAAAGAACCTTTTGTGAAACGTGTTGAAACGCAGTGGCGGCTGGTGCTAAATTTTTTTTGGGGGGCGCAAATAAACTGAAAGTACGGACGATCTGGTCCAAGCTCCTTGATCCTTTTTTTTCTTCATCCGAACGCCTTGTGAACGGGTATTTTTGTAAAGATAAAACCGAATTTTCTTTCTTCTCGAGCTATTGCGCTTGCTTCCACATTAATTAGTACCTGTCTGTCAACTGACGAGCTGCTGCTGAGTGGAATGAGAGTCGTTGAGAACGGTCCAATCTTCTTCTTATTATTCGTTTTTTATTGGCGGCTTGCAACCACAAATTGAGCATTACCGCCATCTACTGTAGCAATGGATCAGAGACTTGAATTTCCTTTTCCCCAGACCTATCAGAACTCAAGCTTTCGATGTTGCTGCGTGTTCAGCTCCTCCATCTACAGCCCAAGTCCCTCCCAGCCCAGAGAAAATGAGTTACAATAATACTATTAATAATCTATATTCTTTGAAATAACCGAGTTGTTTTTAGAAACTTTATTAACAGACTATCACCTCCTACTGGATTCAAAATCTCTTTTAATGTTACTTGCTGCTCTCCATTCTTTTGAAGTTCAACGATTAGCTTACTTCTTTCCTCCATATATCCATTACACTGAATAATTACATGTTCTACAGTTTCTTTGACTCCACACCAATCACACAGACCTGTTGGATGTTTCCCTATTATGTGCAATGTTGAATTCAGTCCTGTATGTCCCAACCTTAATCTTGAAATAACACAATCTTCCTTTCTTCTCCCTCTTGAATTCCTTCCTCTACCTACCATTGGTTGTACTGAATGTAGATGCCTGCCTTTTAATTCATTATCCCAAATCAATTGCCAATTTGTATTTATCCCTTTTTTAATTATTGACTTAAGTTCAGCTTTACTATACAGAATTTGCATATCTATATTTTCCTTTGTCATTTCTTGTTTAGCTAATTGGTCTACTTCCTCATTCCCTGCCACTCCTGTATGTGCCGGAACCCACAAGAATTGAACCATCCTATCTATCTGCTGCAACATATATAATACCTGAAGGATCTCTAAAACAATATCTTGTCTTGTTTCAGACTGCTGAGCTTCCAGGCATAATAAAGCTGAACTTGAATCTGAGCATACTAATGTTTTATTTATCCCCATTTCATATATCTTATTCATTGCTATCAAAATTGCTAGCAACTCTCCTGTAAACACTGACACATAATTTGATATTCTTTTCCCCCCAGACACTTTCAACCTTGGAATAACATACGCTACTCCCACCTGACCATTCTGTGGATTCTTAGATGCATCAGTAAATACTTGAACATACTGTTCATACTTAATCCCAATATATTGTTTTGTCAACTCTGCCACTAGTAACTCCTGATCTTTATCTTGTCTTGCTTCCAGTAAGAATAAATACATTTTTGGTTGTGGTAATATCCATAAAGGTATCATTGGTAAAATTACCGTTGGAATAACTCTGTACTCATTTAGTTCCATCTCCCGCACTAAATCTTCAATGATCCAACCAAAACTATTGACTTTCCTTTTCCCATGCTCCCAACAAGCCTCAAGTACTCCTTTTATTGGATGATTATCCTGTTGCCCTTTTAAGTTAGCCCAATACGTCAAAATCAGTTGTTTTCTTCTTAGATGAACCGGCATTTCCCCCATCTCCACCTGTAACGCTGAAACTGGGGAGGAAGGATAAGCTCCACAACAAATTCTCAAAGCTTGTGATTGAATTCTTTCTAATTTTCCTAACTGCGACTTAGCTGCTGAACCATATACCATACATCCATAGTCTAATATTGCTCTAATCATTGTTGAATAAATGGTTTTTAATGCCAATCTGTCAGCTCCCCACTCTCGTCCAGAAATACACCTCATTACATTCAAAATCTTTTTACATTTTCCCTCCATCTTACTTATGTGATTATTCCATGTAACTTTTGCATCAAACCACATACCTAAAAATCGTATCACTTTAACTTGTTCTAACTCTTTATTATATAATTTCAACTTTAAATCTATACTTCTCCTTTTATTTGTAAAGAAAATATATTTAGTTTTATCTACAGAAAATTTAAGACCCCATTTATAAGACCACTTTTCAACATTTATTAAAACTGTTTGCATTTTATTAACAATATTCTCAACATTCCTACCTCTAAGCCACAAAGCTCCATCATCTGCAAACAAAGATTTATTTATATTTTCCCCTATTGTTGCAAAAACATCATTAATCATAATTATAAATAACAAGGGACTTATGACACTTCCTTGCGGAGTGCCATTCTCAATACTTCCCTCCCTTGAAATATAATCTCCAACCTTTACTTTAATATTTCTTTCAATTAAAAACTCTTTAATCCAATTATATATTCTTCCACCTATTCCTATTTGATCTAATTTGATTAGCAAACCCTCTTTCCATAACATATCATAAGCTTTCTCAACATCAAAGAAAACTGCTATTATTGTTTCTTTATTGATCAAAGCTTTCCTAATATCTGATTCTAATTTGATAATTGAATCCATTGTTCCTCTTCCACGTCTAAAACCACTTTGATATGGAGAAAAAAAGTTATTCTTCTCCATATTATACATTAATCGGTCAGTAATCATTTTTTCCATTAATTTACATAAATGTGACGTCAATGCTATTGGTCTATAGTTTAGAGGGTTACTTGGATCTTTACCCGGTTTCTTAATAGGGATAATTAACGCTTCTTTCCAACCTTTGGGTAAAACCCCTTCCTCCCATACCCTGTTATAAAATTCCAGAATTATACTCAATGATTCATCACTTAATTTTTTTAACATAACATAGCTAATTCCATCTTGTCCTGGAGTTGTTGCCTTAGTATTTTTCAATGCTCGTTTTAGTTCCGGAAATGAAAACGGAACATCTAATGGGCTATTTGTTGCTCTCTTTTTTTCCCTTATATATGGATGTTCTATTAACAGCTTCTCTCTCATATCCTTACTTTCCTTCATCAAATTATCTGAACTATTAACTTTTGAAAATTCTTTCCTGAACATTTCTCCTTTGTCTTTATCGCTTACCGCGATTTCCCCCCAATATTTAACACTGGATAATCGTATTCTCTCCTAACTCCACTCATCTTTTTAATCATATTCCACACTTCCTCAACTGGGGTATTTTTCCCAATTTCATCACAAAACATTCTCCAATACTCTTTCTTCACTTCTCTTATTATTTTCCTAGTTTCTGCCTGAGTTTTCTTATACATTATCATATTTTGCCAGTTGTGAGTCCTCTTCAGTTTTTTGAATGCCTTCCTTTTCCTTCTCACTGCTATTGAACATTTCTCATTCCACCATGGAACTATTTTTCCCACTCTCTTTCCTGTACTTTTTGGAATGCATTCACTTGCACCATTACGAATTGTTGACACTACCTCTGTATATATTCTCTCAATTCCTATATCTTCATTCACCTTTATCAATTTCAATCTTTCCTCACACAAGACTTTGAATTTTTCCCAATCAGCTTTTTCATACTTCCACTTTCCTTTATTTCCTTGATTAACATTTCTTACCTCATTATTTACAATAGAACTGATTATAGGAAAATGATCACTCCCAATTGTACAATTCCTTAGAACCTCCCAATTTATTATTCCACCCAACGAATTTGAAACAAATGTTAAATCTATTGCAGATTCCCTACCCGTATTTACATCCAAACGTGTGTAACTTCCATCATTTATGCAAACCAAGTTTTTCCTTTCTATCACCTCTTCAATAATTAATCCATTTGCATCTGTTAATATTCCACCCCATAATGTATTATGAGCATTAAAATCACCGCACCATATTAGTCTTTCTCCACTTAATCCTTTTATTTCTTCCATATTATTTTGTGCCAGCCTTTTACACGGATTATAGAAGTTTATTATGACAAAATTCTTCACTCCAGACCATATTTCTACAACTATATACTCCATTGTCACCCCTTTCTCCACAACTCTATAAGGCATTCCTTCTTTTATAAAAGTAACACAACCCCCACCTTTACCATCATCCCTGTACCTTCTCACACTTACATACCCCTTTAACACAAAATCTAACCTAGAATTCAGCCATGACTCTTGTATACATATAACATCTGGCTTTTCCTTCATTTGACTAATATATCCTTTGAACTCTTGACCATTTGCACAAAGGCTTCTAGCATTCCATTGTAAAACAATTAACATAAACCTTTTATTCAACCCCTACCTCCTGACTTAACTGAGATTCTGTATTGAGATTCTTCCTAATGTCTTCACACTTCAAACCCTTTATCTCTAGAAATCTTTCTGCTGCCTTGATAATTATTTGTATCTTTTCCGTTCTTTTTTCTGTTTGGGCAGTACAGTTAATTACCTCTACCATAAAGAGCACAAATTTATTTTTATTTACCAACATTGTATCTTCTGTTATTCCTCCCTCTCCATTTTTTCCTGTATCTTCACTTCTCTTTTCATATACCATTCGTTCTATCCCACTTGGCTTACTCCTAGCCCTTACTACCTTCACAGCCTCAGCATAGGTTAGATTATTTTTGACTTTCTCCTGTTGTACCTCTACTGCCCTTTTCCTCACCTCACATCCACCATATGCCGCATTATGCCCTCCTCCACAATTGCAACATTTCAAATCAACTCCTTCATCACATTTCCCAAATTCATGCTCCCCTCCACATCTCGCACATCTAATTTTAGCTTTACATACTAACGCAGTATGCCCATACCTCTGGCAATTATAACACCTCAACGGTGGAGCTATGTATTCCCTAATCGCACCAGCAGTTTTAACATTATGTGACATGACATCTGACGCACGGACGCCATGACATCTGACGCACAGACGCCATGACACATGCCAAACCTGTGACATCTGACGCACCACATGCCAAACATTTGGCATCTGACGCACAGACGCCATGACACATGCCAAACCTGTGACATAAACTGTGACATAAACCTGTGACAATGTCGCGCTGCGTGTCGTACCTTCGGTAGTGACTGACACCTGCCCCTAGGTGCTGCTGCATAATGTAGATTGCGTGACACAAGCACGTCAGAACGATATTGATTTAATTAACAGTATGTTGCGGTCAAGTTACAATTTATTATCCAAAATTCATTTGTACAACAGTAGCCTGCTTTGTATTCCTTGTTAAGATTAAAAGCCATACATCAAATACGTAAATTGGCTTTTTTTTCTTAATGTGATTTTGTCACTTGCCTGTCCGAAATTTAAAAAATCCAGTAGCCTGCTTTGTCACGAGAAACTCCACAACATTATAAAGTGATTTCAAATGAAACTTACACCAACTATTGGCTTTTTTTTCTCAGAAGTGTTGACCTTGACACAGGAAATTACATAAAAAATGCAATGAATCTGTCACGAGAAAACTCCACAAGCCATTATAAAGTGATTTATGAAACAGTACACCATATATTATGAGAATGCTATTCAAAGTGTCTGGAGTTGTCTGAATGTTTTGTCAAAGCATTGACACAGGCTTTTCACAATGCAGACACGTTAATAAGTAGAAATGTTGTTTAAATAGCAGTGCTCATATATTATGAGAATCATTATACTTCTGGAGTGTCTGAATGTTTTTCAAAGCATTGTGAAAAGCCTGTGTCAACTTTCTGCAGACACGTTAATAAGTAGAAATGTTGTTTAAATTCTGAATGGTTGGTGTAAGACTTCATTATCGTTGCGTTATAATAGTAGATATCACTACACTGGCATTGTGAAAAGCCTGTGTCTCGTGACAGATTATATTTTTTAGTTTCATAAATCACGTTATAATAGTAGATATCACTTTTCAGAAAAAAATGGCTATTTAGTTTTCTCTTATTTGAATGTATGGCAGATTATATTTTTTATGTAATTTCGGATAGGCAAAGTGTCAGCTACTGGCCCGCAACATAGTTAATTAAATCAATATCGTTCTACGTGCTTGTGTAGCAATCTACATTATGCAGCGGCACCTAGGGGCAGGTTGTCACTACCGAAGGTGTGACACGCAGCGCGACAATTCACAGGTTTATGTCACAGGTTTGGCATGTGGTGCGTCAGATGTCACAGGTTTATGTCACAGGTTTGGCATGTGGTGCGTCAGATGTCACAGGTTTGGCATGTGGTGCGTCAGATGTCACAGGTTTGGCATGTGTCATCGCGTCTGTGCGTCAGATGTCATGGCGTCTGTGCGTCAGATGTCATGTCAGGTAATGTACACTGCATTGCATTGTGAAAAGCCTGTGTCAAGGTCAGGCACACTTCTGAATGGTTGGTGTAAGTTTCATAAATCACGTTATAATAGTAGACATCACTTTATAATGGCTTGTGGAGTTTTCTCGTGACAGATTATATTTTTTATGTAATTTCGGATAGGCAAGTGTCAGAAAAAAAAGCCTATTTACGTATTTGAATGTATGGCTCTTGTACAAAGCAGGCTACTGGAAATAAACTTACAATGAAAAATACACATTAAGGGGCATTAGACACATTTTAATCTTAACAGAGGAATATTTGTTGTACAAATGAATTTCGCGATGCAATAAATCGTATACTTGACCGCAACATACTGTTAATTAAATCAATATCGTTCTGACGTGCTTGTGTCACGCAATCTACATTATGCAGCAGCACCTAGGGGCAGGTGTCAGTCACTACCGAAGGTGCGCGACACGCAGCGCGACATTGTCACAGGTTTATGTCACAGTTTATGTCACAGGTTTGGCATGTGTCATGGCGTCTGTGCGTCAGATGCCAAAGGTTTGGCATGTGGTGCGTCAGATGTCACAGGTTTGGCATGTGTCATGGCGTCTGTGCGTCAGAAGTCATGGCGTCCGTGCGTCAGATGTCATGTCACGTAATGTTTAAACTGCCTCTCCCTAATCGGGTAGCTGATATAACCCATCTTAATCCGATCTGGCAATTCCTTCCCTTCAAACTTTAGACGCACTGACAGATTATCTACTCTTCTTCCTTCTCTATTCATCTGTAAACGAACTGCATCAATGATCTTTCCTCCATCTAGATTATTTTTTAATTCTTCCATATTAACTCCTAACGGAACTCCATTTATCACACCAAACACCCACGGCGTCTGTCCTACAATCTTAAAGCTCATCACCGCCTGTTTTCCCACTGCTTTTAATTTTATAGCTTTGTTTTTCTGCTCTTCATTCATACAAGCTATCAATAACGCACCATCTTGCAGCACTTTTGCAAACTCGATCTCACCTACTAATTTCCTCAATTCGTATGTCAACACCAACGGATTTATTCCTGAAATTCCTACCACTTCTTTAAATTTTAATATTACCCTCAGTCCACTTATGACCCTATTTCTTCCATCCCCTTCTTCCTCACTAGCTACCGAACCACTTTCTGATCCTTCCTCCTTACCTTTTTTCCTCTTTTTAGTTTCCTTCTTTCCTGATCTTCCCTCTATCTGTGTCCACCCTACCTCCATATCATCCTCCTCTTCACCTGTATCATCCATTCTTAAAGTCTCTGATCCATTACCAGTTCGATGCCCTCGCGCTTTATTCTTCATATTTTTTTATTTGTCTGATTTAGCCGCCATGATCCGCTCCTCTTCCCCCAGCGCGTCAGGACGCCGTCGTCGCCTCAAAAACGTCTCCCCGTTCAGCATTCACTGGTTCGTAGCCTCACCGACCTTTCGCGTCCTTCCTTCTGTTGAACAATCAACAATCTAACCCCCTGTCCAACCTCAACAACGAGGATTGACCCCCAACGGTCCAATCACATGAGGCCAAACATATAAAAACAATATTGATTGTTCCCACAAAAGTGGGAGGGTTCATGCTTTTGAAAAGTTTGTGTACCTACATATACACTCATTAGTCCGGCGCCCCGCACACAAATATGAAAGAAATTTAGATTTTTTGATTTTCAATAAATTATAATATAACTAACAGTAGAATACTATGACTAAATGATTTTATTTAGTTAATATTTGCGATATATTTTGCGCCCCCAGCCTATTGACCAGCCGCCACTGTTGAAACGTCAGATGTTAAAGGTTCTTTATGGAACCATTTAGACAAAAAAAGGTTATTTTATTGCATAATGAAGCACCTTTATTTGAAGTGTATAGTAACAGAATATACAACTTATATTGTGCTTTTGTAGTATTATGAAATGCATTGGAAATGCAGTGCATTGGGTACACTCTTTATTATGGTGCATTATAGGATATGGAATGTCCAGTATGGTTTCAGACATAACTACAAATGGCTGTCCCCTTAACACTGTCCCCTCTATACCATTTATAATGGTTATAGGAGCAATTTCAGACACAGTCCACATTATTTGCTATTAAACTGCCGATTCAGCTGTAAAGCTACTGTAAAACCAGGGATCTGTTCACAAGAAGGGTATGTCATATTTCCAGATCCTGACAGCTTTGTATCATCATGATGACAGATAGTCTTGGATGAGGCCACGAGTGTGTGGGGCATTAAAGTGGAGAGAGTGGAGATAAAGGATGTTAAACTGCCCCTCCAGCTCCAGAGGGCCATGGCTGCAGAAGCTGAAGCATCTCGAGAAGCCCGTGCAAAGGTGAGACCATCGCAACAAAATCGAATGCAGTCGTTCATGTACTAGTATTTAATTACAGTATGAAAGTCAGTACTGCCCAAATAATGGACCCAACATTGAACTTAGGTTGCACAAATATCACATGCATACTTAGACATCACAAAATAGTGCACAGTGAATATTTAGTTTCAACAACACATGGCATCAGTGCTGATGTATTCTGAAGACTTGCTGCAGTGCATTGTCTAAGCAAATACATATGAAGAGTTTATTTTCAAAACAGATTAATCTGTTTTTATTAATTTTCATAAATCATGTTCTTCATTGTTATCGTGTTTTTATTGTTTTATTGTGTTAGTTAGCTATAATATTATTATATATTTTTAGTTATTATTATTTAATCAAAACAACCCAACTGCAGTTTGATATTACTTGGAGTGAATAATAAAAAAAATATGTAATTGTAAATGTAACTTTAAAAAAGGAAGAAAGAAACATTCCAAATAGATTTTCCAAAATCTCTCACAGCCAACCAAAATTTGGTGACAAATTTAGTATCTAACTTCTGTTAAGTGATACATTAAGCACATTTGCAACCCTCTTACCCATTATGGCATATTTTTCAATAATTGTATTATTATTATTATTATTAAATAGATCATTAGATTATTATTATTAGATTGTCATTATATAAAATAAATAATAATTTTGTATTCATTTTGAACCCCCTTATAAACTGCAATATTTTTATATGGGATATTTATTAAAAATGTCACTTCCTACAATTAAATGTTTTATTTGGATTGAGACTCCCAAAAGCAATGCTCTACAGGATCATTTGGAGAAAATCTGTGATTACAGCCCTACAGTTTAATTTTGTAGCTGAGCCAAATATGGAGGAAAACATTATGTGGAGGAAAACCCACATCAGGCACAACATACGGCATAAGCGACTCAAGTGTTATTATGTCTCTGTGTAGGTGATTGCAGCTGAGGGTGAGATGAATGCCTCACGGGCACTGAAGGAAGCGTCTCTGGTGATGGCTGAGTCACCATCAGCTCTGCAGCTGCGATACCTCCAGACTCTAAGCACCATCGCAGCAGAAAGAAACTCCACCATTATCTTCCCCGTGCCTATTGATATAATTCAGCATTTCACATCCAAAAAGAATGAATGATTTGCAGATTTCCAAGATTCTAGTCTTCTCAGAAAGTTGTAATATGATGTTTTTCTCCATGAAATTCTCTTAATTTCACAATTAAGAGAAAACATGCAGCCTTTGCAAGGAATAGTTCACCCAAAAATGAAAATATGCTGAAAATTGCTAGACTCTTGGAAACTGAAAATAATAATAATAAAAAAATATTCTTTCAAAAGTTATACTTCTTTTTAAATGAGTTGAAAGTCAGCTCTAATACATTTTATTTTAATATTTAAACCCAAAGGGCAATAAAGTGCAACATAATCATCAAAAGTGTTTTTGAATGCATCACAACAGTGTGTAGATACACTAACAAGGTTTGAACGAAACAAATTATATCATAGCTTTAAGACATGCTTTTCCATTAACGTTGTTGTAACATAGATCACACATAAAGCTCATACAAGCTGTACAACACAAATTAGGAGAAGAGAAAAAAATTAATAGGACATTTAATTAACACAATCCATGTTAAAGTCCTCCCTTAAATATCTAACAACAGACAGTTGTGTTTGCTTTCCTGTTGTATTCCAGTTCATCAAAAAATGAACATGCAGTCATTATTTACTCATTCTTTTTTCTTTCTTAAAAGTATACACTTTTCTACTCAATACAACACTAGTTCATGATAGATTTGGAACATAGTGCACAAGACGTAAAGACGCTTTATAAACTATGATGTTTATGGTGCTTTTTAAATCCAATATGTGGATAATATAGCTAATAAGAGATTTACAAGCAATTTTTGAGTGTCTGGAACACCAAATTAGGTCAATATTTTTTAGCACGGCACAATTGTTAAAATTTGAAGTACGCTACACTGTAAAAAAGAGAAACATTTAGCAAACGTAAAAATTTAAGGCAACCAGCTTCAGCAGATATTTGAGTTCTCTCAACTTTTTGTTGTAAACTTAAAACAAGTCAAGTCACCTTTATTTGTGTAGCGCTTTTAACAATACAAATTGTGTCAAAGCAACTGCACAATACCAAAATAGGAAAACAGTGTGCCAATAATGTAAAATGACAAGATCAAACACTCAATTTTCAGTTGAAGGCATTTCAAAACAATAAGTTAAGAAAACGCAAAAATCTGCTGAAGCTGGTTTCCCTAAACTTTTTAAGTTTGCTCAACTTGTTCCTGTATTTATTGTTTATTTTTTTACAAAGGCAACCAGCTTTAGCAGAATTTTGAGGTTTTTCAACTTGTTGTTTTAAGTTTATACAACAAAAAGTTGAGAGAACTCAAAAATCTGCTGAAGCTGGTTGCCTTATATTTGCTCAATTTTTTTTTACAGTGTAAAAAATAACACAAGTTTGGAGCGATATGAGTGAGTAAATAGTGACAATTTTTTTGGGGGGGGCTGAACTGTTCCTTTAGGAATGAAAAAAAAGCATCCAGAAACCCCATTATTATGTTCATGGGACACACAGGAAAAAAAAAGTGCACAAAAGAAAAAAACGTGCTTTTCACAACCTGATTGATTGAAGATTTAATTTCATTTATATTTCAAAAGCAAAGATGAGCATAATCCAAGCAGACACCCAAAGAACTGTAATAGCAGACAGATAGTTTTTTTTATATTTCATTATTTCATCCAGATCTTTCAATTTAATTGCTATATGAGTAAAATACATTTAACAAGTAAAATACATGAGTAAAATATGAGTAAAATACAATTACAAGTCTGGTATTACATTTACGTAAACCCGTAGTTTACATTCCATTCAGTAGATTCAACATGAAGATGTTTTAGAATGTATCGAGGAGGCGAACTATGAATGACATTGTAATGCACCTTCCTAACCTGAGCTGGATCACTGACTGAGGTGGGAGGTGGTACTTTCAGAAAGAGCAGGAATAAATAAATAAAATTCACCAGTACAATGGTATAAAATCGTTTGCCATTTGCAATCTCTGTGTTAGTACAAATGTTAAGGCTGAAGAATGTTAACTAATGATTTTATGTTCCTATACAAAACAAATCATGGTCATTTATGCTAATCCTAAAAAATGTAATCACTAATAGCTGCACTACTAAGTACACTTAGACATAAAATAAAACATGTATATTGTCCCCTCAGGACATTAAAACATTCATGAATAAGATGGCTTCCTAACTCCTTTCTAAAGTTCCCAAAGATTGAGTCCAGATTTTTACCACAATGTCAGCAAGAATACGAGTGCATTTACACATAAAAATATTCCACTTAATATACAGGACAGTTGTTGTAGGCCATTCAGGGAAGATAAATGCAGGTATAGTTTCAATATTTTCTGGTTATTATTCACGACTAAAGACTTTCCTGTATTAAGACTATGGCTTTGACACCGTAGACCCTGAATGTATTACAATAAACAATAAGTTTGTAGAAGCCTGCATTTTTAAGAACTGAGGTACTCGTGATCACTTAAAATGCTAATGTTCGCTCTGTAGTACTTTTGCAAACAACTTTCAGTTAAATATTATGCAAGAAAGTCTCTATGAAGTTTGGACAAAAGCCCTCATAGTGTCCACATGAATGCAGTTTAAGCATATTATCTGATTCAGAGCAACCGGAAGACTTATGATACATACTGTACAGAGAAGAGGGACATAAACAGCCATGACCGATAACTGTGGTGTCAGTTCAAAGGCAGTTCTTACAGTTTATAATGCATTCCGTAGACTATAAACATGGACAGTTGAGATGAAGGCATGGGGATTGTTCACCCTCACAAACATGAGATGAAGGTAAAGACAGCACGTTGAAGTTTTGCAACTTGTTTACACTACTGCATTGTCAGTCCATGCTAATATTAACATCCATGTATAGTGGTCACAAAATGTGAATGAACCACCTTAAAAAGTGTAAGTACATCTCAAACTCATTTGTATCACCATTTAAGCCCCTTCACTACATACTTATTAGTTGACATCCTGTTTTGATAAAGTATTTACCTCTTTTGAATGACAGCTCTCCGTCCTAAACTTGCCTACAAAGATGTCTTCCTGTGTTTTTCTGTTTGGTGTATTGAGTACAGTAATGCCTGGGCTTGCACAGAAGGTTGCTGGTGGGTGGTTTTCCTTTGAAAAAAGGCTAATTCCTAGTAAAACTGTATAGGCTATATGTTGTCCTGATCAATCTTTGGAAAAGCACCACGATGTCCTGTTCAAACGGAAAACCTCAGCACGAGCCCAAGAGCCAAATCCATTAGAGTAGAAGATACAAAAAAAAATAAATATTTCCAAAATGGCCAGTGAAACATCATAATGCACAACATTGTGACTCACATTATATTGTCTTACAGTAAAAAGGGAGACTAGTGTTCCTTTTTTCTGTTCTCTCTAGTGTAGGTTAATTTGTTAATTTAACCATTTTGAAGCTCAAATTTCTCAAATTTTCTCACTGTCGTGTTGTTCCAAACTTGTATGACTGACTATTTTGTGGAACGCATAAGGAGAACTTTTGAAGAATGTGCTGGTCCTTCTTTTCCATGCAATTATGGGACTGATGCTTTCAAGCTTTCAAACCACCATAAAAGTGTAGTAAAAGTGATCTATACAACTGCTAGTCAACTGCCTGTGAGAACTGACCAAAATCCTATTGGTCATTGACTATGAATTAATTAGTTTTTTTTTATTAAACAGTCAGTTCAATTCATGGAGTGGTCTGGTGTGTGCATTTCCCAACATAATTTGCTGCTTAACTACCACAGTATGATGCATCACTAGTGAAATTATCTAGATAGTCACAACTGTTATCTGAAACTGTAGTAACTTTGTTGTTAGTGACGTCACGCAGGTGGTGCAGTAATAACTTCTGCTAATTCTGTAAGATTATTGCCTCATATAATGAACATGCAACCTTAGGACTACTTATTTTGTCTTCTGATGTTTGGCTTCATTTCCAGATGTTTGATTCCTTTTTACATCAACTCTTTAATTTCTATGAAAAATTAAAAAACTTAGAATTAATTTTTAATTTGTATGTCACATCATACTAACAAGGAGCTTCACTTCCAATCACAGGTTAAAGGCAGTGGTTTGAGAATATTTTTTGGAACCGTATTTTCATGACAACATTCCATGTTAAACTGGTAACAATAGAAAAGTAGAAAAGAGTGTTGGTAACAATGGAACTTTCAACGTTTGCTTGAAATGCTTTTGAAAAACGCACCCCCAGGTGATTCTTCATGAAACTGTCTGATTTGGTTTTCGAGATCAACTCACTGACTTAACTATCTGGTCACACTGTATTCGTCGGGGTATATCAGTAAACTTAAATTAGACTATCATGCATCTTTTTAAAGCTTAAAAATGTCAGTCCCTAATCATTGTAATTGTGTGAAAAAGAAAAACAATTGTTTTAACAAATTTCTCCATGTATGCTCAGTAATTCAGTCAAGTAGGTTCAGAACGAGTAAATTATGACAGAATTTTACATTTTTGGGTGGACTATCCATTTACATATATACGCCTTCCACAATTGTTTTCAGTCACACTCAAAAAAAGTCAACTCAAACCCTGATGACTGTACAGACTAATATAATAACATTGGCATTGGCATGATGAAACTGAAAGCGCCATGACCACCGTGTATGGTGGAAGAGGTGTGAGAGCATCCTCTGTTCCATCCAATCAGAATCCAAAATGAGAAACATGAGTTACAGAAAAAGAGATTGTGAGCGACAGAGTCAGAAAAGCAGAGAATTGGACACTCAGCTATGGAAGAGCTGTTGTCGGGAGGGTGAAGCTGGACTAGAGTCTGGTCGATGAAGGGGCGACTGGGTGGGAGACATTCGAGGGCTCAACTCGCCCGTTTGAAGACGCCACAGAAGCTCTTCATTGTTGCGACTCAGCCGTTTCTTCTCGTTGCTCTCTTTCTCAACATACACCTGCAGGTTGGCATTTTCCTCTGAAAGTTGCCTAGTAGAATAGAGGGAACAACTACTGAGCACTATCTGTAGCTTGATCAAGGGATCATGCACTCTTAAAATAAAGGTTTTATAAAGTACTTTTCACAGCGATGCCAAAGAACCTTTCAGTAAACAGTTCTTCAAAGAACATAAGAACATTAAAAAAAATCTAAAGAAATTTCCACTCTGAAGAAACTTTTATGCAATGGAAAGGTACCGTGAATGTGTAAGGTTCATGGAACCATCAATGCCAATAAAGAAGCTTTTTTTAATAGTGTAGTGGAAATCCTTTCAAACTAAGATGCCTTTAACGGTATTAACTAGAAACGTTTTATAAAGACCTGGACATAGCACGGTTGCGGTCAATCCTGTCCTTTAGGTCTTCATTTTGCTGCTGTAACACCTGAATACGCTCCTCCAACAAAACATTCTTTTGGGCCTGTGTAAAAACATGACAAATACACTAAATCACTGAAAATCTTAAAATTTCTAATTTCAGATGACCACTTTAGCTTTATTCATCAATTAAAACACATCAAAATAAATAATAAAATAAAATAAATGAGTTAATATTTAAAGCTATCTTAAACATTGTTTTGTAATGTTTGTTAATGTAATTTACCATTTTTTCCAGCTCTGAAATTTTGAGTTCCTGTTGATGAATCTGCTGGTTCTTCATGTCCAGAACCTCTTTAAGACTCTTCAGGTCTTCCTCAATATGCTGATAAGGAGCAAGGACATCCTGTACACAAACACACAGAAAACAGATGCAAAAATGTCTGATCATGCAATACAGTTTCTTAAATTATGAAGATAGTTAAGATTATCTCTTAAATGATCAAAAGTTGGTTATCTACAAAACAGTAAAAAAGTGTCCAGCATGCTTCATTACTGCTTTAAAAGCATCCCAGGATGTCCAGAATTTGCAGAGCTATGACCTAGACAAAAAAGGGTGACCCAAAAATGAAACTTTTGCAATCACTCACTCGGACTCATTCCAGATATGTATGATTATCTTTCTTTTCTGGAACACAGATGAAAAATTTTGAAACATCTGGGGATGAACACTCATTTTAATACCACTGTCCACACATGCATCTACACACGCGCACACGCACACCACATCACACACCCACACACACACACACACACAAATAAACATGAAGTAAAGTACCACTATCTGCTCATCTGTGCTTCTGCTTCTGTTTCACACAATACACACACACACACACACACACACACACACACACACACACACACACACACACACACACACACACACACACACACACACACACACACACACACACACACACACACACACACACACACACACACACACACACACACACACACACACACACACACACACACACACACACACACACACACACACACACACACACACACACACATGAAGAACAGTACCACTTTCTGCTCATATGTGCTTCTGCTTCACACAACACACACACACACACACACAACACACACACACGCAACACACACACAGAAGAACATGAAGAACAGTACCACTATCTGCTCATCTGTGCTTCTGCGCAATGCTTCTTCAAAGCGCTTGGCCCGGTCTCGCAGAGAGCGATTCTGGAATGTCAAGATGTCCACCTGATCCTAACCACAACACAGAAACACATGCTATTATTAGGAAATGGGTAAAAACAATGTACAATGCATGTTGGCATTTAAAGTGAGGACCTGCAGTGAGAGTCTGAGCTTTTCAAATTCCTCTTCCATTGACTTCTTTTGCTGCTCATGTGCCATCTTCAGGTCTAAATACAAACAACCAGTTCATGGTGGTAATACACAGATGAAAAATAAATAACAGATAGTTTTGTCAATTCAGTTGTCTGTAATAATGTTGTTAAGCAGGGACTTTAAACAGGATCTCTCATTGGGGGCAAAACCAATAGGCTATGATGCCCCAATAATGCTGTCTAAGTAGGCCGCTCATTAGGTTTTTAGACACAGTTGCTTGGATTTCTAGGAGTGTAATGGATGTTTCTGTCAGCAGGACTCACTCTTGATGGTTCTGGTATGTTCTTCCTGTAAAGTGGCCAACGTGGCACCATGGGTCGCTTCCATCTCTGTCATTGCCCTCTCATGGTTTTCACTCATTTCCTCAAACTAAAATGGAAAACAAAAATGGTTGTCAGTTTTAGCAAGGCAAGCAAAGCAATGCAAATATTGGATTCTGATTGGTCAATTTCAACGTTTTACAATGTATATCTGAATGTCAATAGACATACTGTACCCATGCTGCTTTCATTGTGTCTTACTCTGTTGTCTTTCTCTTTTTCATACCAACAGTATTTTGATTAGCTCTATGTGCCATTTTGAGAATTGTGGACAATATGAACTTTTATCTGAAATTGCTGAAACAGTATTTTTTATTACTAAGTTATGAATCTCTGCCCACACAGAGGTGAAGTAGCAAATCTGTGAGTTAAATTTCAAGGAACTTAAATCTGTGGAATTTGCATAGGGAAACTGCCTCCGGAAATTGTTCAGGCAAAAATATAAATGTCTTAAATTCCAATTAAATTGACTGGATTTTGCTTGCAAAATTTAATTGAGCATTGAATACTTTACTTTTCATGCATACACTAGAGTATGTGTACAGTACGCATGACGCTAATTTAATAAAGGCTGTACGTTTGGCTGTAAACATTTCTGTACGCAAAGCTTTCGTTTCCAAACTGAGGTATATTTTGTTTTAGGGTAGATGATTACTGCATCATCAGACTACAAAGTTATGTAACTACCTTTCCGGGCTTTCTTAACCCTCATGAGCCTTCACACCCTGCACTGCTTTGTGCACAATTCTAAAAGCCTCTTCAAGGTGTGTCTATGATAATCTCAGTCTTAACACCCTGTTACTTCCTCATCTCACTTGTTCCTGGTGCTGGGATCGCAGCTGTTCCAGGCGGCTGTTCAGCTGTTGCTGGAGTCGCTGTCTCTCAGAAGTGTGCTCCTCTACCAGTCTCTCATGTAAGGCCTTGAGCTCCTGCTGTTGCTCCTCTTGTAGTCCTTTCAGCTCCCACTCAAAACTCTGCTCCAGCTGGGCCTTCTCACCCTGCAGACGCTCCCACCGCTGAACGCTGACCACTAGAGAGAAATAAAATTGTTTGTTATAGTCAAGCTTAACCTTCAGAAAATGTTAATGTTGATAAATGTTGATAAATTTGCAACCCTGTTACTTTCAACCATGGTAACTATTCTGCTGAACAAATTCAATAATATATGAGCTATCATTTTCAATTAATTAAATATGGGGTTTACAATTTATGCAACCTTTTTAGGAAAATGTGAGTCTAAACATTTAATCTTAACCCAAACAGATCAAAAGCATAGAGAATATAAATCATGCTGGAACATGTTCACATGCAAAATAACACAAATACATTGTTTATGGTCATTAATGTTAGTACATTTTTTTTATGTAATCAATATTAATCAAAACCACCTGTATGATTTTATATGAGATATTTAATGTATATTTGAAAATCATGGGACATCAAGTATTTTAGGTGCAAATCATAAAGTATAATCAGAGAAGGTCTAATATAGTTTCTTTCTTATTTTATGGTTGAAGTCACATTTGTGAGTATGCTGCAGCACATCTGTCAGCATGAGATCACTGTGAAGTATAATGTATTTATTTATTTATTTTAATCTCTGAGCCAGAAGAGACTTACCCACTTCATCCCTGATCCTGGCTAACTGCAGGGACAACTCCCTCTCCTTCACGGCCGCATCCTCACTCTGCAAAACACACACAAACTCACATGAGTGTAAGGAACAATTATGCAGAGGAATGGTTTTAAAAATGGTAAAATATGCTCAAAGCATTATTGAATTAGTTTGTAATTAAAATGAGGGATGAATCTGCAGAAATGTGCACAACTTTTGCATAACTGGTTATGGATACAATTTTCATTAAAATAAATTTAACATACCAACCAAAATACCACTTTAAATAAGATCCCTGTATACCAGTGTCAAGCAATGACTTCTTTGCTATATAATTGATTAATTTATCTGAACTGACAAATAAGAAACCCCATGGCAAGTGTCAATTTAAAGTGTCATTGTAGGTCTGTTGCAAGGAACAGCCATTAGCTGGTAGTGCCTTTCAAAGAGACATGCACATGCAGCATGCTTAGATAAATATGTATACACGTCACAAATGCAAGATTTGACAAGCATGGGGGAAACAAATGGAACAATATATATGTGATTTTCAGTTATCTGTAAACATTTTGCAGACTGAGCATTGAGCAAGCAACTCGTGGACAGACTCTCTTGTGCATGAAATAAGGCACTAAAGCTGTTGTGGATCCACTTCATCGAAACCATCCTTAACTGGCACAGATTTGCAGACAATTACTGTCTTTTGGCAAATAATAATTTACAGACAGTTACTTAGATATTTACCACATTTCATTATGTAACCCTTATGTTACACTTCAAATGACAGGGGAATTTTATAGTATAGTATAGTATTTAGCCAGTCTCCAAACTCCTTCCCTCAAATTGTTTGGGTGTGCAGAGCCTTTAAAGCTCAAAAGGAATACACGCTCCTGCTGTATAAAGTTACATTTTTACATTTATGCATTTAGCAGACACTTTTATCCAAAGCGACTTACAGTGCATTCAGGCTATACATTTGTATTGTCAGTACGTGTGTTCCTTGGTAATCGAACCCACAACCTTTGCGCTGCTAACGCAATGCTCTAACCACTGAGCCACAGGAACATTAGCTTTAAAATAAACCACCATGCTCCAGATAACCATGCCAAAGAGCTTAATCGGCACTAATTACACTAGGAGTACCTGTATCGGTTAATAACACACATTTTCTCCACAGTGACATAACCAATCATATCTATACTTGGCATGATTGATGATGCCACAATACAATGAAATGCTTAGGATCCATACTTGTTTATAAGAATCAGTGTCAGCAAATGACATGGGCGTAAATCCCGGGGGAACGGAGGGGACATGTCGACCCCCATCCGAGGGTTGTCCCCCCCAAAAAAAAAATATTTAAAAAATCGCACTCTCTATTGTGAAAAATATATGTATGTATACCTAAAATAATTGTGTAAGTAGAAGAAAAAACGCAAAAAATGCTTTTAGAAACAGTTGATCCCCCCCCCTTTCACAGTGGTTTGGCCCACTACCTGCTTTCCCAGTTCATCTCACCTACTCCACACACGAGTCAGGTGTGTGGCTGCGGCTCAGTTAATGTGAACTCCAGTAAGTAGGGTACTTTATTTCACTTTAAATAAAGCGATTCTGAATCTTTAATGTAGTTGATGCAGCAGACTCATTCATAAATTAGTTGTGGCAAAAATGCTGATTAACATTACCAATAAAGATGTAATTTTCCATGAATCTGCTATATTAGCGATTAAAATATTTGACTTATCTAGTTAATGTTAGCTTGTTTACAATAGCTTGTTGCATAGTGCACTGCAACTTATGGGGGTTTTCCACTGACTGGTACCAGCTCGGTTCGGTTCAGTTCGGTTCTGCTCTGTTTCGACCTACAGTTTTCCACTACAACTGGTTGCTATAGCGACCAAACATTCTGAGAAGCAGCACGAGCAGAGCGCTCTAAGCTGAGGTAAACAACCTGGCATCATTACAATCGTCAGCATGGATGAAATAAAAGGGATTTTATTATTTCTTATCCTTGGTGTGTGGCTGTTTGAAATGTGCTGATCTGCTTTGTCATTGAACATACCTTAGAGAAACACCTTAACAACCACCCAGAGCACTTTAGTTTAGTAACCTGCAAAATACTACCTACAACACTTTATAAACCACAAAGCAGCATCCTAACAACCACCCAGAATACTGTAGTTTAGTAACCTACAAAATACTACCCACAACACCTTAGAAACCACATAGCAACATCCTAACAACCGCCCAGAACATTTTAGCGTAGTAACTTGCAAACAACCCATAATACCTTAGAAACCACATAGCAACACTCTAGCAACCACCCAGTACACTTTAGTTTAGTAACCCGCAAAAACAACCCACAACACCTTAGAAACCACATATCTACACCCTAACAACCACCCAGAACACTTTAGCATAGTAACCCACAAAAAACAACCCACAACACATTAGAAACCACATAGCAACACCCTAACAACCACCCAGAACACTTTAGCATATTAACCTGCAAAAAACACCCACAATACCTTAGAAACCACATAGGAACATCCTAACAACTACCCAGAACACCTCAGCGTAGTAACTTGCAAACAACAACCCACAAGACCTTAGAAACCACACAGAATCCCACTCGAACCTTGTCATGGTACAGTGCCATGTCAGCATGAAGACCACACGCAGAGAATTAGACATTATTAATTATTTTCTCAACTGCTTGTCACTTGACCTACGTCACTAAGTCCTCAAGGCGCCATGTCTGCATATAAAGCACCATCCCCTCACCCCTCCTCATCAGCGCAAAAGCGCACCTTTCGCAGAACAAAGGGAACCTACAAAGGATTTCCAGAAGAACACTAATGGCCGTAGCCATTTAACGTGTGTACTCAAAGAAACAATATATATAAATATGGATATTAATGTTGTACTTTGCTTTTCAATGCCTGATGGAACGTGAATTATTTAGGAATGTTGAATTTTAAATCTGTGGGCAATATATATTGTTTGTGTCAAATGCGATAGTCTCTAAAAGAAGCTGGCATCAACAAATGATGTTGATGACCGTTAAACTTAGCATCATGTATGATCATACACATATAAAACAATTGTAAGGATATCTTTCACGGAATGAAGAAATATCAGCTGACGTAAGCATTGGAATGGGCGGAGCTCCGCCCCATAAACTCTGATTCGCACCGCCTGTGTCCAAAATCGGACAGTTTAAAAGACGACTGCTTCTCCTCTCCAATCAGTCCGCTGGACCCTCGCCTTAAGACCGGCTGAGCATCCATCCAAAGACTCCGTAAACGTCGCAGAACCAGCAGCGTAACACGCTTTCCATCTTTACCGCGGATAGGGCTTCCCCCGTGACGTGACAACAGCAACGCGCAGCAGAGATTTTGGCAGCCGGGACAAAAGGTCAATAACGAAACCAAAGACACAGCCTGTAAAGCAAGTACCTCAGACTAAATCTCTATTTCTAACTGAATTGGTGAATAGATCTGAATGCAGAAAGGGGCAAGCAGGGCTATTTTAACTTTCTGAGGTTACCTCACACATGATTGTGTTTTTTATTAGTTAACGTTAGTCCCACCGTGTTTCATTGTCTCTCTGGGATGTGATTTTTCAAGTATTTTAACCTTATTGCCACGCTTACCTAAGCTCGAAGCTGAGAAGGATTATTAATCTCACTATTGTTGGCCACGAGGCAAGAGAGCACTGATGTTAATACTTGGACGAGTCTTTAACACCTCATAAGTGAAATATTAATATTACTTTAATCAAACAATATTGAATATTTAATAATTAACAGCACACACACACAAACACACACACACACACACACACACACAACACACACACACAAACACACACACACACACACACACACACACACACACACACACACACACACACACACACAAACACACAAACACACACAAACACACACACACACACACACACCACACACACACACACACACTACCATCATCACAAACTACAGTATATAAAAGATGACAGTAGAATGAAATAAACAAGGTCTTATGCAAAACGCATTACTGATTCTACTTTAGCAAACAAGTCACAGAGCAAGAAAGCATCACACACTATTCTTGCTATTTTTTTACCGTAGAATCCAAACAGCATGTAGGATGGAGACACAGGGAGAGATTACAGCAACACTGGCTCATGCTACAGCAGAATGTAGCTTCATAAAAACCTGTCGGGGGAATACCATATGCACGCCACATGAGAGAGAGAGAAATGAGGAGAGTGAGAGTGAGTGGAGGAAAGACGGACAGGCAGAGTGAGGGAGAATGCGAAAGAAAAAGACCAAAATCGCTCAACTACCAGCCTTACCTCATCCTGTGTTTAGCGTCATAGCCTGACTACTGCAACAATGAGTACCGTGAGTCTGCGATTCCACACATGTTCTTCAGACAACCCCCAAGCTTCTCACCCTCTCAATCTCACAAACACACACTCAAGGATATTGGGAGGAGGAGGGGAGAGATGACGGAGAGATAGAGGAATAGGAGGATGGGATCAATAAAGAACAAAATAACACGTGTGCATTGTCTGATACTAAAGTCTACTGGGAATTATTTTACATTAGTGATGCACTATTTTCCTATTTTGATATTGTGCAGTTGCTTTGACACAATTTGTATTGTTAAAAGCACTCAATAAATAAAGATGACATAGCAATAATATAGCAATGCCTGTGAAACCATTCAGAATATCTAATACTGCCTTTACATGCTATTGGGAATTTACAGCTTCCCGCCTCTGAAGTTGTAATTATAAGTTTGTATAAAGTGTTTTGTTGTCAGAAAGAACGAGATTCGTGGAGGACAGCCCATTCATTAGTTAATTCTTGCCTATTTCTCAGGGAAATCTTATTAAAAGTAAATAAATATTTAGTCAATGTCTAACTGGTTTTGATTAAGGTCCTAGTTCATTGCTAACCATATAAAAAAATCACTACGCTATAGATATTCATCTTGCTGACAATTCTGAAATTTCAATCAAATAAATGCTATTTTCGCTGTGTTCAATGCATAAAATAAGCATCAAATGTTTATTTGTATATGAAAATATACATAACTGTAATGGCAGGAGAAAGCAATGCAGATGTTGCGGGACACATTATTAAAACTTATCAATAGTCCAACTATATTTCTATCCTCCACCATGTTTAAAGTTTATGGCCCGTCCAAATCAGAAACTCGAGTATCATAAAGAGTTTCCCAGTTAGTAAATATAACTTGAGAGGTTGTTTGATGAGCAGGAAACTTATATTTATGATCATTTCGATAACATGTGAATGTAGCATTATTATTTGCTTGGCAATTTAACAATAGCAGACAGTGACCAGTGGATGTCAAGATCCGAAAAGGTCATAAATACACCATAGCAGTTTGTAAAACTCGTGCACAGCCACTTAAAACACCTTAGCAACTCCATAAAGCCCAAGCAACCATCCAGAACACCCTAGAGACTACAAAGCATCATGCTTTCTACAATCACTCATGACAGCATAGCAACAACATAATTCCCTAGCATAATGCCCATCCATAAAACCTTAGCAACCACACAGCAACATGCAAATAAAGAGTCACAACACATTAACAATGCCAGAGCAACCACCCACAACACCCCAGTGACTGCATAGCAACATGCTAAGTGCCACTTTAGCACTTTAGTAACCACAACGTAGTAACACCCTAACAATCACCTACAACACCCCAGCAACTGCACAGCAACATGATTATTATGATTTTTTTTAGTAGAGGCAATGCATTGACATCACTTTCCCGCCAGGACACGACCCCTAAGATGGACTCAGTGGCGAAACATCCTGCAAAATGGGAGTAAACTGATTATCTGCTTAAATTAAATGCAGTTGTACTCAACAGTGATCCTTATACCTTACTAAAGAACCAGTGGCCCATGGACACTGACATTTGGCCAGGATCAGGCTTCCTGATTTCCATGCAAAGGAAATGCATAAAGCTAAGCCTGTTAACTCTGTATCTGTTAGACAACAGTATAAATACAATATACTGTAGGTAGATATAAATCAGGATTGTTATTTATATGACATATTATCATATCGTCCAGCCCTAAAACTTCATAAAGTACTAAGGCATTGAAAAAAATAACTTTTTGACTTTCTGTAAAGCTTCTTGGAAACTTTTGAATTGAACGTGTACTATCGCTTGTGAAGTGTCCCCCTAAAGTTTGAGTTGACATTTGCTTGCTAGTCAATTTTCATCATACATTTTCACACTACTACTTCTTGGTATTTGCTTGTTTTAGTTCTATTCCCGATCTATTTCGAGTTTTATAATATTTTCTATTCTTTTCATTCAACCATTTATTCATTCCCATCGAGTTTTAATATCTTTTTTAGATGTTTGTTATCTTGAAAGGAATGTTCATCGTATAAATATCATTTTATCATCTATCTATCTGTGTAAAATTGTGAATCTAAATTTAGTTACTGGTCTATGTTCTATCCCATCTATCTATCTATCTATCTATCTATCTATCTATCTATCTATCTATCTATCTATCTATCTATCTATCTATCTATCTATCTATCTATCTATCTATCTATCTCTAGATTGACTTTGATCCAGCCTAGAATTAAACTGCTGGTTTCGTCTAGCCAGAGGAGAACAGAACACTATTTCTAGACATATCCCTCACTGACAAAAATTATTTTGTGGTGAAGTAAATACTACAGAAAAACAAATGTAATTTCTACATTAAATAATTTAGTTCAGGCAAAAATTTTAATTAGAGAGTAAATTCAATATTAGTACTCAATTTAAGCTAGTAGAATTTGAAGTTTGAACTTATAAGTATATTTTACTTGAAATTGGTTGTTATTTTTATAAATATTGTTTAAGTAAATATCAACATCATGATCCCGTTGTTCCCATCATGCACTTGGGCATAAATAATTAATAAGATAATTTGTTTTTGCTGTTTTCGAGATGTATTTACACTGTTTTGTGGTTGCTTTTGTTGTTAGGTTAAGCAACTTGCTGTTTTGTGACATCTGGAGTTTTTTTTTTTACTCAAAATGACCCATTCATACTCAAACACTATTTACTGATTGTAAATCATTGTAAACCATTGCATATCATGTGCCAAGTATTCAGTTATCTGTGTTCATTCAGTTAATAATTATATTGAGTCAACATGTTACCTCAAAAGCAATATTGAGCAGTCTACTTGCTTACATACAGGTGCTGGTCATATAATTAGAATATCATCAAAAAGTTGATTTATTTCACTAATTCCATTCAAAAAGTGAAACTTGTATAATGTATACATTCATTCCACACAGACTGATATATTTCAAGTGTTTATTTCTTTTAATTTTGATGATTATAAGTGACAACTAATGAAAACCCCAAATTCAGTATCTCAGAAAATTAGAATATTGTGAAAAGGTTCAATATTGAAGACACCCGGTGCCACACTCTAATCAGCTAATTAACTCAAAACACCTGCAAAGGCCTTTAAATGGTCTCTCAGTCTAGTTCTGTAGGCTACACAATCATGGGGAAGACTGCTGACTTGACAGTTGTCCAAAAGATGACCATTGACACCTTGCACAAGGAGGGCAAGACACAAAAGGTCATTGCAAAAGAGGCTGGCTGTTCACAGAGCTCTGTGTCCAAGCACATTAATAGAGAGGCGAAGGGAAGGAAAAGATGTGGTAGAAAAAAGTGTACAAGCAATAGGGATAACCGCACCCTGGAGAGGATTGTGAAACAAAACCCATTCAAAAATGTGGGGGAGATTCACAAAGAGTGGACTGCAGCTGGAGTCAGTGCTTCAAGAACCACTACGCACAGACGTATGCAAGACATGAGTTTCAGCTGTCGCATTCCTTGTGTCAAGCCACTCTTGAACAACAGACAGCGTCAGAAGCGTCTCGCCTGGGCTAAAGACAAAAAGGACTGGACTGCTGCTGAGTGGTCCAAAGTTATGTTCTCTGATGAAAGTAAATTTTGCATTTCCTTTGGAAATCAGGGTCCCAGAGTCTGGAGGAAGAGAGGAGAGGCACAGAATCCACGTTGCTTGAGGTCCAGTGTAAAGTTTCCACAGTCATGATGGTTTGGGGTGCCATGTCATCTGCTGGTGTTGGTCCACTGTGTTTTCTGAGGTCCAAGGTCAACACAGCCGTATACCAGGAAGTTTTAGAGCACTTCATGCTTCCTGCTGCTGACCAACTTTATGGAGATGCAGATTTCATTTTCCAACAGGACTTGGCACCTGCACACAGTGCCAAAGCTACCAGTACCTGGTTTAAGGACCATGGTATCCCTGTTCTTAATTGGCCAGCAAACTCGCCTGACCTTAACCCCATAGAAAATCTATGGGGTATTGTGAAGAGGAAGATGCGATATGCCAGACCCAACAATGCAGAAGAGCTGAAGGCCACTATCAGAGCAACCTGGGCTCTCATAACACCTGAGCAGTGCCACAGACTGATCGACTCCATGCCACGCCGCATTGCTGCAGTAATTCAGGCAAAAGGAGCCCCAACTAAGTATTGAGTGCTGTACATGCTCATACTTTTCATGTTCATACTTTTCAGTTGGCCAAGATTTCTAAAAATCCTTTCTTTGTATTGGTCTTAAGTAATATTCTAATTTTCTGAGATACTGAATTTGGGGTTTTCATTAGTTGTCAGTTATAATCATCAAAATTAAAAGAAATAAACACTTGAAATATATCAGTATGTGTGGAATGAATGTATACATTATACAAGTTTCACTTTTTGAATGGAATTAGTGAAATAAATCAACTTTTTGATGATATTCTAATTATATGACCAGCACCTGTATATGTTTGTACCATGACCACATGCTTTATAGGCATTTTATTTATCAGTGCTATGTTGTTTGAATAAAGTTTACAAGCCGTGACTTGAGTGAAATGTACTTGAGTATTGTAGGGTAAACTTAAAATAATTAAGTTGAAATTACTCATCAAACTCTGCCTGGCCACGTTAAATTTACTTAATTTTCTTTGCTAATTTCACATAGCTTAATTAGGTAGATTTTACTTAATTCTGTCTTTACATTTTACTTAAAAATATGCGTGTAAAAACTTGCAAAATAAAAATTAAGTAAATTTAACTCCTTATTTTTTTCAGTGCTGTTTAATACTGTAAAGCTGCTTTGATACAATCTGCATTGTAAAAAGTGCTATATAAATAATGGTGACTTGACTTGATGTGACTATCAATTTGCTTTGTACAAAAAACTGGGTTTTTCCAACATTATCTAACCATTCCCCTTTGAAGAACACAAGGCTCCTCATTATGCATGTTTTTAAATAAATGCAGACAAAAACTTTACAGCTATGCAGAATATACAGTTGAAGTCAAAAGTTTACATACACCTTGCAGAATCGACAAAATATTATTTTACCAAAATAAGAAGGATCATACAAAATGCATGCTATTGTTTATTTAGGATTGACTTGAATAAGATATTTAACATAAAATATATTTACATATTGTCCACAAGAGAAAATAATAGTTGAATTCATAAAAATTACCCTTTTCAAAAGTTTAAACACACTTGATTCTTAATACAGTGTTGTTACCTGAATGATCCACAGCTGTGTTTTTTTGTTTAGTGATAGTTTTTCATGAGTCAATTGTTTGTCCTTAACAGTTAAACTGCGCGCTGTTTTTCAGAAAAATCCTTCAGGTCCAATAAATTATTTGGTTCTTTCGTTTTCCAGCATTTTTTGTGTATTTGAACCCTTTTCAACAATGACTGTATGATTTTGAGATAATCTTTTCACACTGAGGACAACTGAGGGAATTGTATGCAACTATTACAGAAGATTCAAACGCTCACTGATGCTCCAGAAGGAAAAACCATGTATTAAGGGCCAGGGCGTGAAAACTTTTGAACAGAAGGAAGATGTGTACATATTTCTTTTATTTTTTTGTCAAAATATCATATTTTTTCATTTAGTACTGCCCTTCAGATGCTACAGAAGATACTTATATGTTTCCCAGAAGACAAAATACATTTACATTTAGTCATTTAGCAGACGCTTTTATCCAAAGCGACTTACAATTGCGGAATACATAAAGCGATTAATCTTGAAGAGGCAAACAGACAGAGGAAGTGCCCCTAACACCAAGTCTTAGGCATTGTTCAAATAAATACAAGCTAGCAAGGGAAGGAGAGAAAGGTAAAGAGAAAGATGAAGATATAGAAAAAGTTTTTTTTTTTTTTTTTTTTAAAATAAGTACAATTTACCCCGATTTACCCCGATCTTCAAATTCAAAACGTTTTCACCCCGAGGCTCTTAATGCATGCTTTTCCTTCTGGAGCATCAGTGAGCATTTGAACCTTCTGTAATAGTTGCATACAGTACGAGTCTCTCAGTGTGAAAAGTTGATTTTCAAAATCATACAGTCATAGTTGGAAAGGGTTCAAATACACAGAAATGCTGGAAAACCAAAGAATGTGTGGGACCTGAAGGATTTTTCTGAAGAACAGCAGGAAGTTTAACTGTTCAGGACAAACAAGGGACTCATGAACAACTATAACTAAAAAAACAACAAAAAAAACAACTGTGGATCATTCAGGTAACAACGCTAAAGAATCAAGTGTATGTAAACTTTTGAACGGGGATTGTATACATTCAACTATTATTTTTTTTCTCTTGTGGACTATTTGCAAACATATTTTATGGGAAATATCTTATTCAGGTCAGTACTAAATAAACAATAACATGCATTTTGTATGATCCCTCTTATTTTCATAAAGAATAATGAATGAACATGTTGCAGATTCTGCTAGGTGTATGTACATTTTGGACTTCAACTGTAAGTAAATATTAAATTGATGAGATGTTAGCTAGCACTTTATTTTACAGTATGTTAACTTACATGTACTTACAGTGTAATTATAGTGTACCTACCTAAGAAAGTACTGGTAATGTAAGGTAACTTCATGGGATAGGGTTAGGTTTAGGAGTAGGTTAAGGGCTAGTACCTAGTTATTACCTATAGTTGTAATTACTATAATAAGTACATAGAATGTACACGAGTAACAGGACTGTAAAATAAAGTGCTAGCAGATTTTAGTACAATGTTTAGAGTACAATTTTACTATAAAACTCAGCATGTCTGACACAAAATGGTAGATGCAAATCCATGTTTCACTGCTTGAATTCCAGAGGTTTCTGCAAATTGCACTGCTCTTTCATTTGGGTGAGTTTGTAGTTAAGAAATTGCCCATTGACATTGCTCCAAACTGTCCTTCTTTGAAATGAGTGTTCTTCAAATAGTAGATAAGATGTTTAAGCTTAAATTACAATTAATTTTTGTCTTGTCCCTAATGTGACATGAAGCAGGGGCTGAGTTACCCTCCAACCAGCATCATATGATCTGATGATTACATAATGCAAGCGGATCAGAAGCTTTGATTTTGTAGTAGTGATGGGAAGTCAGGCTCATTTCCACAAACCGATTCTTTCACATTGTAACTTAACTTTGAATTCTGGGTCATCCCTATTTAGGATTGAACCTGCAACCATTGTGGGTCTTTGGGTCTTAAGTATTAAGTTACCAGCACTCCAGCATGTACAGCTTTGGCAGTGTGTTACCTTCTGGCAGAAGTGTTGTGTGGTTAAGGTGAACACATCCAGGCATTGTGAGGACTTCCTGAGCTCGTCCTGCAGGGTGATCAGCTTCCGAGCCTGATCTTCACATCTCTCTTTCAGTCTCTGTATCATCAACTGCTCCCGCTCGGCATCCACGCCCTCCGCACGCCCACCAAGACGGGCCACACATGACTTCTGACGGACTGCAGGATGAACAAAAGATATGAAAAAAGTTTCCTTTTGGTTTCATACATGTGTCATTTTTAAGTCAGTTACTGTAAATTATTGTTTAATTAAATGTTTAATATTTACAGCTGTATAAGGAATAATGTTAATGTGATCATGATCAAGTCAAACATTCAGCAGTAACTGCTGACTTGAACTCACATAATGCTCCCTGATGAGTAAGCTCAGAGAGGATGGCACCAGAATAACGTAATCCATAAATATATGTAACATATGTATGGTAATACAGTGAAGGCCATGAGCGAAAATACTTATATTTTGCAGACTTTATTTTTGTAATTTTTTTATATGTGAATTTTAAAATGTACATACATGTATACAGTATATACACACATGCTACTGTTCAAAAGTGTAGGGCCAGTAAGATTTTATTTTTATTTTTTTTTTTAAAAATGTAATACTTTTACGGATGATCAAAAGTAACATAAATGATAATGATAATGATACAAAAGAGTTTAATTAAAAATAAATGCTGTACTTTTGAATTTTCTATTCAAGTTCATTAAAGAATCCTGGAGAAAATGTATCATGGTTTCCACAAAAATATTAAGCAGCAAAAACTGATTTCAACATTGCAAATAATAATAAATATTTTTTTTGAGCACCAAATCAGCATCTTGAGAGAATGATTTCTCATCAAGGAGCATGTGACACTGAAGTATTTGCTCATGAAAATGCAGCTTTGCATCCCGGAATAAATTTCATTTTAAAGTTTATCAAAATAATAAAAAATAATTTATGTATTCACAATACACTGTTTTATTGTGTTTTTGGTCAAATAAATTAAGCCTTGGTAACCATAAGAGAATAATTCAGTTGAAATACAGTTATATATATATATATAATATCTAATTATCTAATGTAAATGAAGGAATATATATATATATATATTATATATATATTATATATATATATATATAGGTATTTAAATTTTCAACTGTATTTCAACTGAATTATTGTGAAACCAAAAAATGTAATGAATACAAAATTATTATTATTATTTTAGGACCCATATAGGGTGTCAATTTAGCTTCCATTAGTTGAAAAGTGAGGGAATCACTCGCCTGTTTCCTAATGGAAGTCTTTAGTCATCACAGTGTTGCTATGACAACCACTAGTAGCCGGTTAATGAGGGATGGAAAATGGCAGTGGGAGGAGTGGCAGCAGCGGAGCAGAATAAAAATACATCACACACTCACCAGGGGACTGAGGCTTGGGAGAGACCACTGCAAACCTCTTCGGGGACGACACAATGTGTCGGGTGATTTCTCCATCCCTTTGAAACTCCTTTCTAGAGGCTGAATGAGAAACGGATATTTATGTCTCACTGTAGTAAATGAGAATTAGTTACAGTTACAATTGTGAGTACATATAATACATTTATGGAAAAATACTGAGTACCATCAAATCAAATGGTTATTCTAATCAAAAACCTCACAGATAAATTGTGCAATCGAAACCACCTTTATATAAAGATGAAGTAAATGCCTAAAGTCAAATCAAATCAAATCACTTTTATTGTCACATCACCACAGCACAAGTGCCTTGGTGAGTGAAATTCTTACGAGCGTGCTCCAGACAGTGCAAAAAAAAACAAAAAACAACAATTTACATATGGACAGTACATATTTACAGACTGTACAGAAGACAATGTGCAAAATACACATACATATACTCAGTACACATAGTGTACTATAAAGACATACTTAGTTATCAACTACACATTATACACCGTATGTACACATCTACATTATGTACACTATCTATACATTATGTAATCTATACATAGTAATAATGTGAAGGTGCAACAGATTATACATTTACAACAGATTGGTTGTGCAACAGATAGATGTGCAAGGTGCAACAGATTATGCATATGCAATGTCGTGGGTGTGCTTTGTATGGTGTCCGGTGCAGTGTGTGCGTGTAGTCCGGTAGAACTGTGTTAAAGTGCAGTGCATGGCATGTTGTGTGAGTGGGAGTGTGTTGTAGGGTGGGTCATTTCTGACTGTTCATTAGCCTGATAGCCTGAGGGAAAAAGCTGTCCCTCAGTCGGCTAGTGCGGGATCGGATGCTGCGGAGACAGCACATAAAGTGTCCACTAGCTGGAGTCCTTGGCCCACTAATGTTCTTTTTCTTACACTGTGACTGCAGTGTCAAGTCAGCATGAACAGCTATGATGATATATCATATGATAAAAAGCTCTTCAAGAATATACAGTCATGGCCAAATATATCGAATCCCTTGGTAAATATTATCAAAGAAGGCTGTCAAATTAATCTGCATTGTTAATCCTTTTGATCTTTTATTTAAAACATTCACAAAAATCGAACCTTTCATTGAATAATAAGAATTTAAAATGGGGGAAAATACCATTATGAAATAAATATTTTTCTCTAATACACATTGGACACAATTAACGGCATCCTTTTATTCAATACTTTTTGAAACCTCCATTTGCCAGTTTAACAGCTCTACATTTTCTCCTATAATGCCTGATGAGGTTAGAGAACAACTGACAAGAGATCAGAGACCATTTCTTCATCCAGAATCACTCCAGACCCTTTAGATTCCCAGCTCCATGACGGTGCTTCTTCTCTTCAGTTCATCCCACTCATTTTCTACAGGGTTCAGGTCAGAGGACTGGAATGGCCATAGCAGAAGCTTGATTTGTGCTCAGTGACGCATTTTGTGTTGTTTTTGAGGTTTGTATTTGGATTATTATATGGTTGGGAGATCCAAACATGGCCCATTATAATATTTCTAACAGAGTCAGTCACTTATTGATTTTTATCTGTTGGTATTTGATAGAATCCATGATGCCATGTGTCTAAACAAGATGTCCAGGACCTCCAGCAGAAATATAGGCCCACAACATAAAAAAATACAGCAGTATATGTCAATGGGGTACTTTTTATCCAGTCCCATTTGAAGTTCCAGTCGTGTCTGATAAATGAATATGCTGGAGTTTGTTTTTGGATGAGCTAGGATAATTTTTCTTGAAACCATCCCAAACAACATGTGGTGATGTAGGTGCTGTTTGACAATGTTTTAAATATTTTCTGACCCCGAGACTCAACTATTTTCTGCAATTCTCCAGCTGTGGTACTTGAGAGTATTTTTCGAAATCAACACTGAAGAGCATGTGTTTATCCGCTCCGTTCCGGGAGCCCACAGAGTCCACTCCTGCCCTGCCTGCCCCACCCTGGCCTCCTGCTCTGCCTGCCCCACCCTGGCACCTGTGGCTGCCTCTGTCTCCAAGCCCTCTTCCACTATATGTGCCTGGCATATATTTTTCCAATCTTCTATTGTCCAATTTTGGTGAGGCTGTGTGAATTGTAGCCTCCGTTTCCTATTCTTAGCTGACAGGAGCGGCACCCGGTGTGGTCTTCTGCTGCCGTAGCTCATCTGCTTCAGGGTTCGATGTGCTGTGCATTCAGAGATGGTATTCTGCATACCTTGGTTGTAACAAGTGGTTATTTGAGTTACTGTTTTCTTTCTATCATCTCTAACCAGTGTGCCCATTCTCCTCTGACATCAACAAGGCATTTTTGTCTACACAACTGCCGCTCACTGGATATTTTCTCTTTTCGGACCATTTTCTGTAAACCCTAGAGATGGTTGTGCATGAAAATCCCAGTAGATCAGCAGTTTTTGAAATACTCAGATCAGCCCGTCTGGCACCAACAACCATTCCACGTTCAAAGTCACTTAAATCCCCTTTCTTCCCCATTCTGATGCTCGGTTTGAACTTCAGCAAGTCATCTTCACCACATCTAGATGCCTAAATGCATTGAGTTGCTGCCATGTGATTGGCTGATTAGCAATTTGTGTTAACAAGCAATTGAACAGGTGTACCTAATAAAGTGGCCGGTGAGTGTACATATGCTTATTTAGTGTAACTGTGATAATAGATCACAATAGTAATACAATTATTTACAATTCTGGTATCCCACAATAAACAGATATCTGTAATACGTACAGACAATATTTTCTGTATTTCTGCAAAAATGCAGTTGATGTACAATTATTGTACATGACAGAGGTATTTTTGCACATTACAGTGGTGTAAATGTGTTATTTTCATATTCAATATTTCATATTCAACATTCATATTCATTTGTATGAATGCTGTTGTCATGGTGACAGCAGCATGCTCTGTCACTGACACACCTCTGCACACATGGTCATGTGACTTCACCGAGACACAACACTGGTCACATAATAAATGAGCTGGCGGTTGTGTCACTTACCCACGGGTGAGGCACGAGGGGGCAGGTGCAGAGATCGGCGGGCTGGGGGTGGGGGGCTGCTGCGGTTCTGACTCCTGCCACCACTGCTCTCAGCAGGAGGGAGAGGAGAACGCGAGAGGAGAGTTTCATCACTGCTGCTGTGTGGACCTGTGGAGAGACAAATAAGAAGGCTTTGAAGAAAATAATCCTTTCTCTGCTGTCGTATATACTATAATACTTTTGTTATACAATGAAATACAATTTATTACACATTTAAACGTATTATACAATAAAAAAATGTCTATGGTAGCAGTATTTGTATTGTTTTCTCCCTTTAATGAATCGAATATACTCAGATTATTTTCATTCACAACTCACTTTGGATTCTCACTTAAAAATTGTAAATATGTATGTATGTACACTATATTGCCAAAAGTATTGGGACACCCCCTATTCTAAACATGATAATCCCTCTGTGTTTAAGGCAAGGTTAAAAAAGACAGCTAACTGGTGTGACTTTAAATGCAGACCTTGAGGCAAAAACTCATCACCAAACACCAGTGACTTGTTACATATGAGTAACAATCATTTTAGACATTTCCAAAACTGTTGCAACAGAGATGGAAATATTTTTTTTGAATACATGAATTAAGTTTTCATCTTTGTTGCCACAGTTTTGGAAGTGCCTTTTTTTCATTCTTTTCTAAAGAAGGGGGTGTCCCAATACTTTAGTGTATGTTCAAAGTCATTGGTGTTTGGTGATGAGTTTTTAGCTCAAGGTCTGCATTTAAAGTCACACCAGAGGTGTTCAGCTGGCTTTCTGCAGACCAGTCAAGTTCTACCACACTGACTGAATCATCATTTATCTTTGATCCTTGCCTTATACACAGAGGCACTGTCATGTTAGAATAGAAAAGGGTCCTGTCCAAACTGTTGCACAGAATATCAATATATGCTTAAACATTAAGATTCGTACTCATGGAAATGACTAAAGCCTGTTCATTAGAAGGGGGTGTCCCAATACTTTTGGCAATATAGTGCATGTGTGGTGTGTCTTTTAGCCATACAATGAAGTCATATACATTTGGAACAACATTAATTTGAGTAAAACATGACAGAATTGTAAAAATATTTTGGGAGAACAACTGAATCTTTTTTATTATTTTTTTTGTAGTTCCTGAGCTGAATTATGTGCTGCAAACTAATGGTGGTGTACAGAGTTATATGCAATGTTCTGCTGACACCGCAGATGTGTTGTCTCCATCTTCTCATATAGTCTGTTCATCTCAGATTTATAATGGATTTCTAGCCAGGTTTCCTGATTCAACAAAGGTCTTGAAAATGCTGACGCATCCTCCTACAAGCTCACACATCCTACTACAGCCCAGAAATGTAATCACAAAATGTATGCAAGGTGAGATAAATGTGACTCAAATCATGATTAATGGGACACTGACTGAGATCAACAAGTCAAGTGTAAAGTTGTCAAGGATTAAACTGTACATAACACAGGGTTGTTGTTGTTGTGTGTGTGCTACAGGTTATGACCAAAGCCGAATACCTTATTCAGAAAAAGCACAGATAATGGCTTCAAAACAAATAATGAATTCCACCAAATATTTGGCTCCTTGTGTTTGCTCGGTAACAGTTGAGCTGGGGACGGAGCAATATTATACACTAATCTCTAAAATTACTATGCAATAATGAGTGTGTGAAGTTAGAGTAAGTGAGTGTAAACTTTATGAATGAAGTGAGCACAGCATGATTGCACATCAAACAGTCCTGTGTCATCCTGAGCGTCTCTAAAAAAATTAGAGCTAAGGGTAATATCAACTAAGGTATTGAATCATACACATTTCTGCTACTTGATATGTCTATTTAAATGTTTGAAACCTTGTACCATTCATAATATCATTACCCTTAAACACAGTGTTTATGGCCATATGATGCACTGGCCAACGACAAAGTATTTTAATGATTCTGTAGTAAAAATAAAAAATAAATAAATGCATGAGCAATGCAATCTGAGTAACCTGTAATAAATATATGAGTAAAAGCATCACATGATGTTAAAATGCAGAGGGAACAAAATGCTCCAAATGTTGTCAGAAGAATAACTGTGTCCATCTCAGCAGGAGGTGGACTGATACACTGATACACTACTGCAGGACATGTGCATTATTTATGATGCAGCATTAAAGCTTTTACTGTCTAAACATTCTTATTAATATATTAAAATAACTCTAATCTACATGTAAACAATAAAACCACATTAAATAAAGATGTCATCTGACACAATATTTCCTTTTTTCCTCTCCTCAATAATTATTGCTTTTATGAAAGAACAAACAATTCTTGAAACTTCTGGAAACACAAAAATGGTTAATTAATTTAATATACCAATACTGTTTATGCAATACTGCAATACTGTTAATAAAAAAGTATAAAAAAGCAGCTTTGTCATAATTACAGCTTAGGGGAAAATTAGTAATTCGCCACTGATTTAATGAAACTTGAACATCTATTCAGTAGAAATGTGTGGAAAAAATGAATTTGTGCTACACGGAAAAAAAAAAAAATATATATTATATATAGATATATTTCCTTTTGACAAAAAAAACAACAACAACAATGCACTTTTGATTTTGGCACCACCCACTCTCTGTGAGCAGGAATACAATGTATCTAAATGAACAAGTAGATCTTGGTGCAGGTAACATGGAGAGAAACAGCACACATTGTTCATGTACATATACTTCCGACAACAATACAAATCTGGTTGAAAATCAGCAGTCTTATCCTTAAACTGCAAAGATAACTTTTTTTTTCACACACCTATAAAATCATGGAAATTAAAACGTAAAAAGTTATTTAAAAAAAATCTATATTGAGCTAAACATGACATGGAACAACCTTAAAGAACAAAATGTTTTAATATATGTGACCCTCTCTGTGAAAACCCAGCTAAAGTATTTTTGTGTGATTTGCTGTTTTCTACAAAAAAAATCATCCTTCATAGGGTAAAGAACATTCTGTGGAATAAAGAACATGTCTTTATATATTTGAATATTGACCGAGTAAGGTCATGTCATTTTTATATATTTAATATTGACTGAGTAAGTCATGTCAAACTTTGAAATCAAACTTGATCCTTGTTTTCTCATAATTAGATTTTGACTTTAGACTTTAGCCTGGATGGGCCTCTTTAAAAACAGACATTAATAAATCACAGACAACACTTACAGGGTCACATATTTTAATAAAATAAAAAAATAATACAAATATTAATAAAAGGTCTTGCTTTTCAATATCCCTTTTTAATCACTGACGAAAGTGAAAAACGTGGCTAATTTAAATCCAATCAGTAAAATGGCCCACGACAAAGTCAGATGGGCCTCTTTAAAAATGTATGTGACATTAATAAATCACAGACAACACTTACATGGGCGCAGGTCTTGCTTTTCAATATCCCTTTTTAAAACGAAAGTGAAAAATGGTACAAAATACCCCAGTAATGAAAACATTTGTGCTGCCAATTCGTCCGTTAGTAGAGGAAACACATCCAGGATCCAGACTTGAGATGACAATAAACATAATCTGCTTTCATAAAGTCAATCTGATATTAAAACTCCACAGAGTTGCCAAAAAGCTCCAAACCAACAACGAGTCTTAAAGATTAATTATACTGAATTACGATCTTACGACTTTAAGATTAAACTTTAACTTAAAACCCTTGCAAAATAGTAAAAGCCCAACTCCTCTTTAACTTTCCCAGAAAGGAAATAAGAGTGAAAGTGGGGACTCAGGCCTAGTTGTGGACACTCTAACTTGGGTAGGGTCGACAGCTGTCCTTTATGTTTTATCTACCAAGCACGGCATCGAACAAAAATGCCACATGCATGTACAAGTCTCTGGATTTAAATAACAAGCCAGGAATCTTTGGGTTTTTAAGAGGGGACATAAAATTGGGACGCGAAGGCGCCACGGTTGACCCCTCAGCTGTCCGAGCTGAGAGACAAATGTGTCCTCACTATAGCATCAGACATGTCGGGACGTCTGCTGATGTCATAATGGGATGCTAAACAAAGGTGTGATTTATTAACACACTGTCCTTACAGTACAAGAAAAGTCAACTATAAACCTGAGAGAGAGAGAGAGAGAGAGAGAGAGAGAGAGAGAGAGAGAGAGAGAGAGAGAGAGAGAGAGAGAGAGAGAGAGAGAGAGAGAATCACAGTCTCTGTATTGTGAGAACACATACACATACAACACTCAGCAGTTTAGTGACTCTGTTTGCTAGACTCAGCATTTATCTGCAGTCTTGAGGGAATGACTGCAGTGAAATGGTCTATAAATGAATAAGAGGACACTCAAGCCTTGAATGTAAGGACAAGCCCTTTGAAATGTCATGCCTCGAATTCCTGTTTAAATGCAAATATTAAGGAGGCTTAAATTCCTGGACAAACTTACTGTACAGAGTCAATTGTGTGCATCATATTTTTGATCAAATGCTTACAATTATAAGTTGCAATGTCCAATTCATGAAAAGTAGGGGCTAACAGGACCATGCTAACCAGCCAAACTTACATACAAAATACATTTTAAGTTTGTCATTTTCAGTTGGTATCTACCCTAATTTGAATGTAAAGTAAGCTACTTCCTGTGAATATGTGAGATTTCTAACGTATTAGCTGCAATAGGCACATAAAAGAAGTGCTGTAAAAAGGTATCTACTTGAGCTACAAACCAGGATTTTTATGATTTTGATAATAAATTGAAATTATATGATAACAAATATCCCTTTGTAATATCAGTCAGCATGACAGATACTGGAAGTGGAAGACACCGGAAGCATCACACGTTCATATTACAAAAGATCATGTCTGATGTTAAGTTCAAAATAAGGTGTGTTCTTTTACTCTGCAGAACCTGGAAATATATTGGTAATCTCTTTTAAATTATATGACATATGGCATAATATTACCGAAGCAAAAGATGGTAAAATTAAATATTCCATTCTTCACGTTTTTTTATTAGCATGCTAATCAATGATCCTACTAAGCTAATGTGTTCACTGCAAGTTACCTGCATAAAACAAAAATGTGTGATCTATGTTAAAATTTGATATTATAATATAATTTTGCTCAAAGTTCAAAAATATATTAGACTACAATATCCACACTGAGGCATATTTTATTTTGATTGTATTTTTGTAATCAGCTACTACAAGAAGATGACAGGATCACTCATTAAAAGCAGATAACCCTTGGGGTCCAAATTGGATATTCTGCAGGGAGAACTGAATCTTCGAGAACTGAATTGAAAATGTCCCCATATTGAAAGCATTATTTTTATATCACAGAAAATTGTGTTTAGCCTTAAAAAATAATTTATGATGCACAGCAAGTATTTTTAACCATGCAACTGTACCGAGGTAGTCACTCAAAACCTTGTTTGTGACGGGAAAACAAGAAGTTTTGGAAGGTATGTAGCTCCCTGAAAAATGTGAAACTGAGTAATGAAAGCTTGTGTGGCAATTAAGGAGGCAGACCAAGATGCTTTGAAGTTTGCAAGCTCATGCTCGAGGCATGAAACAACCTTCATTCAGCAAGAAAAAAAAACATTTCAGTATCAATGCAGATTTCTCAAGCAGCATTCAGTTAATTGGAAGAAGGAAAGAGATTTAGATACACTATATTGCCAAAAGTATTGGGTCACCCCTTCTAATGAAAGGTTTGACTAATTTAGTAATTTCCATGAGTACAAATCTTAATGTTTAAGCATATAATGATATTCTAGGGAATTGTATGCTTCTAATTTTATAGCAACAGTTTGGACAGGACCCTTTTCTTTTCTAACATGACAGTGCCCAGTGTTTATAAGGCAAGGATCGAAGAGAAATGATGATTCAGTCAGTGTGGAAGAACTTGACTGGTCTGCAGAAAGCCACGTCCTAATCCCAGCTGAACACCTCTGGTGTGACTTTAAATGCAGACCGTGTGCCAAAAATTCATCACCAAACACCATGACATATGGGTATACATGGGTACAGTCATTTCATACACTTCAAAACGGTTGCAACAAAGGTGGAAATACAATTTTTAAGTACATGAATTATGTTTCCATCATTGTTGCCACAGTTTGGAAGTGCCTTTTTCAGTTTGGAAGTTATTTTCTCTTCTAAAGAAGTCGGTGTCCCAGAACTTTTGTCCATATAAGGAATGTACAAGTCATTAGTGTTTGGTGATTGATTCTTGGCTCAAGGTCTGCATTTAAAGTCACACCAAAGGTGTTCAGCTGGGATTAGGACTTGGCTTTCTGCAGACCAGTCAAGTTCTTCCACACTGACTGAATCATCATTTCTCTTTGATCATTGCCTTATACATAGAGGCGCTGTCATATTAGAATAAAAAAGAGTCATGTCCAAACTGTTGCCATAAAATTAGAAGCACACAATTCCCTAGAATATCATTATATGCTTAAACATTAAGATTTGTACTCATGGAAATTACTAAAGTAGTCAAACCTTTCATTAAAAGGGGGTGACCCAATACTTTTGGCAATATAGTGTATGTTACCCTGGACCACAAAACCAGTCTTAAGTAGCACGGGTATATTTGTAGCAATAGCCAAAAATACATGGAAGGGTTCTAAATGATCGATTTTTCTGTTATGCTAAAAATCATTAGGATATTAAGTAAAGATCATGTTCCATTAAGATATTTTGTACATTTTCTACCGTAAATATATCAAAACTTAAAAATCACTCTAGCATTTTGTGTCTTACAAATGAAAAAATATATGATATCTGACCTAATTTATTGTATACATGTACAGAATCTGATCTAAATGAATGACTACAAAGCAATCATATGCTGCAGTAGCACAGTTTGCCAGATAATGTAGATAATGTCTGGTTATAACAATCATATCTGTTCATTTAGTCATTTAGTGAAATCAAAACGGAAAAAAAGACAGGAGAATCATAACACAACTTTTGTTTTCTAGACAAATCTGTAGATTAGTGCTTCCTGCCTATGAATATAATAGGTGCATAGACACCAGACAGAGGCAGATTTCTGCAGTAATGCTCTTTTTATGTTTCACAACAACTCTGTTCTCTCAGCACACCACAGCACAGGCAAATACAATTATAAGACAACACACGCAGTCTCTATATTTCTCCATCTTCATAAAAAAAAACACTCAAAATCCATTGAACTCAATGAAATTCTGCAATAAGTAATATAACATGTCTTATGGCAGGTGGTCTTTTCTTTAAAATGACTATTATGATGTCTGCTTTAATCATGGATGATATTTCAGATTTACTGGGATTCCGATACTAAGTAAATTCCATTTTAAAAGACTGCTCTATTTGTCTTATGTTTTGAGATACCTCGTCTTGCACAGACACAGAGCAACCAGCAGGGTGTTACAGACATTGATTGTATTTTGCATCTACCAGGCAGAAGGCTTATGACAGGAAGAGTTGGATAATCCAAAAGGCCTAAACTAATCCTGACACAATACGAGTACTAGAGCATGTGGTCTGAGAATGGGCCGCTTTGGTAATTCCTACACTTTTGAGAATTTAGACTGACAAGCAAAACATTAATTTGCAACAGGAAAATCCTTTTTACAAGAGCTTAAAGGTATAAACAGTACAATAAACATCACAACTAGCAGAAGCCTACAAATCTTTTAAACCCAGAACTGTTAAAATCAGGTGCCCCAGTCTGTGACATCTGTGTACCCCAGCAAGTGTGTTTTGCATGTGGCTGACAATAGTTTTATTAAAGAAAGAGTTGTAACACTCACGGCTGGATCGGCAGGGGTCGCTGTGTATGCTGTCATTCGATTGGTTGCTGGACACAGAAGACACGCTAGCACTGCGGACAAAGCCAAAGGTGGCCAGTCGAGTAGGAAGCAGATGGGAGAAGCCGGGAGGACGCAGTCCAGATTGACCCGGTTTGGGGAGCATAAACTTGGGGGCCACACCCAATGCTTGTCTCTTCTGATCCACTGTAAATCAGAAGACAAATCGTAATATTCCCTCAAACAAATCTCATAAGTTCATTTATAGATATCATGGCTTGGAATTACCTTCTACATACCATTAGACAAATCATCAATCAGCCAATCAATCATGATAATACAAAGTTATGTCAAAAAACTCTAGATAGCGCAGGTTCTAACTCATTCTGATATAATTACATCATTATTCACAAAGCACAGCCAATTGGTTTAGTTGCATCATCAGCCAATGAGCTTGTTGCTCAACATTCAAATACTCAGCTGGTGTTTGCTGTGGTAGTTTGCAGCATGCTTCAGAAACCCTCCACCCTCCCCAGCTCCACCTGTATAGATCTGCTACGGGGTAATTTCATATATGCTATATATGCGAGAGTAATTTTATCTTTGTTGTATGCAAAGGAGCATTTGTCTAAAAGGGCACTTTTTTAAAGAACTGTCATTATGCATAGATAAATATGTAGTTTGTATACAGCTTATCAATAAAATAACCAATAAAATGTGAAAGGGTGTAGATATTTTCAATTTACATTTCTGACAATTTTAGTGATGCTTTTTCAAGACTAAGTAATCTGAATGGCTGATTTATTCATTTCCACATTTTCCAGGACATGGTGATATTTAATACAACTGACTGGCAAAAGAAGAATAAGGAAGGACTAAACTTAATATCACATTTAAAAGAGTTATATCTAAAGATAATTAAGTTCCAACAGGCTTTGGGGTCTCCGAAGAGATTAGTTTTACAAAGCTGTAAGAATGCGACAATTTATATCCACAGTCTATTTGCCATCATGGATTTTACAATTCAAAGAGAAATGGTAAAGCCTGTAAGAATCAATACAATTCTAGAACCAAAATGACTGCAGTTCATAACCTCAGCTGATGGAATGTATGTGTGTGTCCATTACGCTAAGAAATGAGTCTGGTTCTGGGTACTGGCAGTATAAAGCTGTGTAGATAATCATTTCGATCCCTGTCAAGCTATATTTTAAGTTAAAAATTTATAAAATTGTTAATTGTCTAATAGAAATCAATACTGCTTAATTAAACATTGCACATTCTGAAGAAAGCCAACTGACAACTGGGGACTTGACTTTGATGGTTTTAGTGCCTACTAACCTGCAGGTTCCTGGTGACTACTTGAGGCCTGAACAGCTGGAGCTGTAAAACTGAGGGGTGATGCTGACCTTTGACCTGGTAATACCATCCTGTTCTTAGTAGCAGGCTGTCTGGTGACAGCTCCAAGGCCAAGCTGAGGCCTTAATGCTCTCGGAAAGCGGAAAACGGCAGCAGCAGCATCATGGGTATTTAGCTGAACCACTCTACCACCCTAAAACCATAAGAAGCATCTAGTGATGTCTTTGTTACCACATTTAATAAAGCAGTTGAGAGTATTAATAAATTATGCTTACTGCTCATGCTTTCACAAGCACAACACATTTATCTAGAGTTCAGTAATGCTGAGTAAGCAGCTGAGAATCTCTAATACACAAGTCCTACCTGTAAATATTGATCTGGCATTTCCTCGTGGAAACTCTCAGATTTTCCCACTAGTTTATGGGGGACAGTTTGGCTGGGTGGCCTGATCCCAGACGTCATCAGTCCTGGAGGGGAGTAGTACCCTGACCTCTGTACTTCCTGACGATACTTATCATAAAAGATATTAGAGGAGCTCAGCACAGGTGAGCCTCTGGACCCCTCGACCTTAGACTCTTTTGAGGTTGGTGAGCTACTGTAAGGCGTAAGTCTTGGTGGTAGCGTCGATACTTCATAGGGACCTTCAGACATTGGTTTTGCTTGAGGGCTTTTGCGGACATAAGTTATGATTTTTGGTCGAACATTTTTGGGCTTTTGAGGTGGAGTAGACTTCTTACATTCAAACTCTGCTCTAGTGGGTTGTTGAGGAACGGCAGGTTTTGGGAGACTGCTACTACTACTGAGAAAACTTTTACTTGGTTGCCTCAAAACAGTTATTTCCCTCTGTAAGGTTTCATTTCGTTCCTGACTTGCTTCTCTTGTGCTAATAGGTTTGGCTGGTGATAAAGGTGGCTGTTTCCGAGGTGAACAGGTGGTCTTAGGGGATGAAGGGGTCTCAGGGCGAGATGGGCTGCCCCAAGGTCTTCGTCTTTCCAAACTCGATGCACTAGAGCTGCGGGTCTTTTCAAAAGAAGCTTGCTTCTTGTATGGTTGGGGTTCAGAATCACCAGAATGCACAGGTGAATCCTTTGAGGTTAGCTTTGAGGTTTTAAGAGCAATTTTATGAGATTCCTCATCCTGGGATTTGAGTTTATTATTTATATCACCAGCGGAATCATGGGAGAACCTTCTGTTGTGTGAAGAAGACTTTGTGTTGTCTGAGACAAGAGGTTGGCAAGGTTTCTTCTCAGATGATATTGTTTTTAAATTTGAAGCCTTGTCTTCAAATGCTGCAGATTCTCCTAGATTGTCCTGACTGGTACTTCCTGATTCATTAGGGACTTTCTTGATGCTTGCAATGCTACATTCACTTATGTCATTTGTCAGTTGACCTGAGCTCTCATGTATTACAAAGTCTGTAGCTGGTTTGTTTTCTTGTGCTTCTAAAAGGGGTTCCTCAGGCAAGATGGTAGAGTTAAGATTGAGATCAACACTGCCGATGTGCATTGTACTTTTTGCTGCTTGATGATGCATGCCATCAGTATGTACGGAGCTCCGGTTTTTATCTGAAATAGTTAAACAGGACTGTGAGGCAAGGGTAAGGTCCTCAGAGAGAGTTCGGTATGGCCCTGAGGGAGCATGCCACAAATCAGAGCTTTGGGTTCGACCTGCATGGTCCAGGGCACTAGCAAGACTTCCTCCAAGACTAGACATTGTGGAGAGGCAAGAGACAAAAACATCATTTTCAGAGCTAAACTCGGTCCTTGCTATGCTGGTCACAATTTCTTTGCTAGTGGACAGAGGACAAACAGTAGACACTTGCTCCTTTGAAATAAACTGGGAGAATCTTTTGCCATCCTTCGGAGACATTGCTTCGGTCTGCATCATATTGGTGGATAGAGCACCCTTGATATCTCCTTTAGGAATACTGCTCTTTCCGTCATCCTCTAGTTCCTGACTTTCCAGCATCTCAAACTCAGCTAACTCTGGATCATCACATGGGGAATCTGTGCCCTGGATAATCATCTTCACCCGTTCCTCAGTGTGAGATACCACAGAGGACAGGGTTTCAGTTGTCTCCAAAGTTGATCCTCCATCTCCTCTTTGGATTTTATTAGCATTGGCATCACCATCAAGGGAATCTTCAGCATGTCTGTTGTTGTTCCTGATTTCCTTACAGCCATCTTCAATGCTGGTCCCGAAGGGTCTGGAGTGTTCATCATTCATGTTTCCTGAAGGTGCATGAGTTCTCAAGCTTTCATGTAGAGTCTTGTTGATCCTCCCTTGAGGTCTGGAGCTCTCACCGCTTTCAAACTTAAATCTAAAGTAAGTATTGGCATCTTTCACACTGTTATATGAGATACTGATTTTGAGAAGATGACATAAGTAGTTGTCTTTAACATGTCAAGGTGGGTAAACAACAAAAGATTTAGAAATGTCTTGACATAAAACCTGTAACAGAAATACAAATAAGAAATAATGTAGACACAAACAGACACATTCATGTACAATATTCTAATTTAATACCCATAAAAAAGATTTGATGGTATATGTTTTGAGATCCAAAAATCCTCTCTTTGTGCAGAATCTCTTTGTTTACCTTAAAGAGAAAGTACTATAATTAGGGGCAATTTGGTATCTGATAGTCAATGAATAGAGTGTAATCATTTGGTTGATTAGTCTAATTGACTGTTAATTAAGTTAATACATTTTCAGGTTAAACATTGCATTTGATAATCCTTAATAAAGCAATGTAAGGTGCAATTTTTTATTATTATTATTATTTATTAGCACATTTGAAAATGGTTGTGGTGCTAAATGAAGAGTGAAAATGTAACCGTTTTTTTTTAATTCCTGAAGAATTAAGACCTTTCGTTTCTAATTACTGTACACTTTTCTACTTTCACTTTTTTTTTTTGCACAATTCTGTGATCTGAACACAAACAGTGGGATTTTTCCATGTAAATGACAACATAATTTCTTAAACAGATTTTCCAGGTAAAAAATATAAAAATTAAATCTATGGCATAATACATATTCTAATGCTTCAGTCAAAAGGGATTTGGAGCATTATTTTACTCAATCATGATATTATTTCATACAGAATTATAAACACACTGATAATTGAAAAAGCACAATCATGCTCAGTTCTCCCTAGCAACAAGAACAGCTCCTACACTCCAGAACTTCAGCCGTAGGAGGTCATTCCCTGAGGTAACGGCAGACAAATGTTCTCAACAGAAACATATTTTCCAGGAAAACAGGTGCAATAACTGATTTTGTTATATATAAACAATAGATGAACTTCTAAAGTGTCTAAAATAGCAAATTATGTATCTTAATAGATACCATGCTGAAGAAAGACTATTGTTCAACAAGAAGGCAAATTACCTTTATACTATTATATAGTGTAAATTTTGCCCTATTGCAAATTATACATTTTACCAACATTTAAACACCACTAAATGCTGTTTTCATAAACAGATAACAAAAAGCAATCAATCACCTACATCTATAAGACATTCGATTGGCTGACTGACATTCTGATTGGCTGAACAAAAAATATTTTGTGTATTTATACTTCTTGGCATGGTCCATTTTCTTGACATCTTGCATCTGATGGTTTTGTGCATCTGCAGTCAATCATTACAGTTCACTTACTATCATAATGATGTCTCATCATCTTTCTAAGCTTTAAAAATGTCTGTAAAATGTTTTCACTTATGAAATACTTGCTTTCAGTATGTCAAGCTCAATTAAAAACTTACCTTGCTTTTGAAGAAACTGTCACTAATCTAACTATTTTATTGTGTACATTAAATGTATTCAGTAAAGATGAAAGTTACATTAAAACAGAAAAAAACTGACCTCCATTCCCCAATGACATGATCATGCTAAATGTTATGGAATAATTTCAACAGTCGCTGTTGAGCTGACAGAGACAATGACTAACTGTCACAGACTGATTGTTAATATGACGGTTTGTCAGTCGCATGTGACGAGTCACATCATAGTCAGGTCTGCAGGTCACAGTAACGCAGCACTGTATGACAGCATGAAGAGATTTAGAATACGTCTCAAGAGATACCCTGCAACAGATCATCACAACCATTTAGAGTCGGGAGCTCAATTATTTACAAGAGGAAGGTAGACAGAAATAGAGAATGAAAACAACCAGTGTCAGGTAAGCTACTTTGAAAATGCAGCTTGTCAAGCAAAGTATACTCAAAATTTAAAGGAGCTCAAAGCAGAGCAGTTTTTATCAGGTACACAGGAAATAAAATCCATCATTTATGCTGACACATTTTTAAATATACAATTTTAAATAAAAAAATGTTTCTCAATTAAATCACAATTTTAAAAACAAAGGTTCTTCAGTTGAAAAGGGTTACTCTGATTATAATTTCCTTCACAATAAGAAAAATATGGTTCTTTAAATAACTGTTGCCCCCAAAATGGTTATTCCATGGCATTGCAAAGCCCCTATTTGGAACCTTTATTTAAAAAAAAACAGTTATGCACAGCAGGATTAAAATAAATCTAAAATTATTCTGTAAAATTATTGTAATAAATACTATATTGTTTTGTAAATACAACATAAGTGCTTCACAGAATCGTTACAAACCAAACCAATTAAATTAATCTGACATCCCAAAGCTCAACTCCACACATCGACATAAACACTCTCTCATACCAAACACACACTCACCAAACCTTCCACTTGACCTACTTTCACAGAAAAGGCTCAGAAGTCCTCAAGTTAAAATGTTCAAAGACTTCACAGCCCAACACTTTTTTGGAATGTGTATAGAAATCCAAAATGGAGGACATTTCAAAATGTCTCACTTTCAACATTTGAGTTATCTTACAGATAAATTTGAATACTAATTATTATATAGTTTACAGTGTGGAGTTTTGATGCACAATGTATTTAAAAAAATTTAAGCATTTTAATTCTACCATCAAAATCTAGGAATACATTCTAATAAATGATTAATAACAATTTTTATGATTGACAGGCCATTTATTATGACTGAATCCACATAACTATGTGACAGAGCACATTTTTATGATGCATCAGTATGTCTCAAAGCTACTCTTCTGCTACACTCTTAAAATTATCTTATTTTTCTTTACAAAAATAGTACATACTTTTAGGGTGTAGTATAATATAGGCGAATTGGCACGCAGCAGGACTCTTTGTAGAACTTGGATAGTTCACCCAAAAATTTAATTGATCATTTACCCACGGGTTGTATGTGTATGTTCTAAACATGTATGGTTTCTTCTCTTGATCATAAGACAAGATATTTTGAAGAATATGGGGACCAAACAGTTGATGGTACCCACTGACTTCCACAAAGAAACAACACACAAAAAATGTCAATGGGGAGCAGAAGAAATAAATCCATATACTTTAGCTTTGGAACAATTTAAGGGTGAGTAAATAATGACAGTCCATAAATAAATGGTGAACTACCTCAACTTTAAGCTTTGTGTACAGAATAATGCTTAAAGGGATAGTTCACCCAAGAATGAAAATTCTGTCATCATTTACTCACCCTCAAGTAGTTCCAAACCTGTATGAATGTCTCTGTTCTGCTGAACACAAAGGTATTCAAGATATTTTAAAGAAAGTTTGTAACCAGGCTGTTTTGGGGCACCATTGACTTCCATTGTAGGAAAAAATAAAATATTACAGAAGTCAGTGGTGCCCCAGAAATGCTCTGTTTCCCACATTCTTTAGAATATCTTCTTTGTGTTCAGCAGAACAACAACATTCATACAGGTTTGGAACTACTTGAGGCTGAGCAAATGATGACATCATTTTCATTTTTGGGTGAACTATCCCTTTAAGTCTTGTACTTTACAGTGTCACTTACTCGCATATTACTTTAGGTCAGTAGTTCCATAGACAGACCCCATTCACAAATGTATTCATTACATTTGAAATATTGTGCAACTGAAAGTGTCTGAAAATACGAAAGCCGCTATAATAAATTTGATTAAATTATGTGAGATTGAATTGCCAAAAAAAAAGGTCTAGATCTATAATAAAGTGCATCAAGCGATTTAGTTTTAGTTACATTATTCTGCAAAAGTTGCATGTTCTTAAAACTATACTGCAATCAGACATTTAAAAATTTGGGGGATTATAAAAAATACATTATTTTTTAAGTATATTTATTATTATTTTATTAAGGTTCCAAAAAAAAAACAAAGACAGGATTATAAAGTATGTCTATGAACCAAAACTACCTTACTTCCTCATCTTCATTGGGCTAGTGACAGATTTATACATAAGACATTAAGACATTCCTTGTATGTTTATATGCTAAATGAAGTCTATATGACACAGCTCTAAGCAACTATGAAGCTTAAGTATATTACCAGCCATTAACAGCATCTAGAGCCTTGCTATTCATTGACTCTCACAGATGATCAAACTAAAGCCTTGTGGTTTCTATCTCATATATTAGTGCGTTATTAAAGGGAACAAACACCAGTCAGATGAACCGAAAAAGCCCAATTTAAAATCAGACTCTTATAATGACTGGCGGAATCTCTACACGGCTCAATCAGCGGGGATGAGGTTTCCTCCTGGCTGATGGATGTCGAGCTGACATTGAACAGATGAGAGAGCACAGCGATGGCTTTGTTTCCACTTTGTTCAAGTGAGAATGCATGATGAATCCCTGCAAACCAAGCTTACTATTGTAGAAAGACACTATATAAAACGAGATGTGGTTTTGCCAAGCTTTTTTGTACTCTAATTTTAACCAGACAGAGGACTTGGACCATGACATTGTGTTTTGCAGCATAAGCGCTAAATCTAGGAGGAGGATAACATACTTTACTAAAGATTTTTAATTGAATTCACAATTAAAGTGCTTTAACAAAACACAGGTTTCACATTCTTTCACTCTTCAAGGAAGACACAAACTGTTCAGAGTTTTTGAACAATGTGGTTGAGTAAATTATACAATGACTCATTCATAAAGACAGCCACTTGTTTAGTTCATGAGTGAATCCGCATTTTCTAACAAAGTGAATGGTTCAAATGACTCACTCATAAACACAGTCTCTTGTCACCACCTACTGGCGTAACGTGAATTAACGCAAACTACAGACCAAATGCACGGAATAACAGTTTGTTTGAATGCACTAACACAGACAAGTAAGTGATAGAAACAGTGAAATGTCCCAATACTGTTATCCAGCATGTTTGGAACGCTACTCTACCAATCAGATTCAAGAACCGGAACTGTTGTATATATTATAATAAGTACTTTGCCATTTGGATGCAGTGTCTTTGGCAATTAAGGTTTGAAGACAACTGCATATTATTAAAAACATATCAGCTTTTTTAGCAAACAGTTATTAGATGAGGTTAACAAAGGCCAAACACAAAACTTGCTGGGTCTTTTTATTTACAGGCCAATTTTTATTTAATTTTTTCATCCCATTTGGATAGAAGATGGTACAATACCAGTGTAAATTCTGCAAAGTGCATTATACTTAAAAATTCTCATTAAACACAGCACAGTCACTGTTTTGGGATACATATATTAATGAAAATGTTAAGTTTATTATGGGTTAACTTAACGCAAGTACTTAAGTTGTAAGCTTTTCACACATTCACACATGTAACTGTAAGCTTAGTGTTTACTCAGATGTACATTAGCGAGCCTATTTAAATACAAATGTTCATCTTATATAGTCTGTAAAAAAATGTGCACCTGTAATGTTTGACAGAGACCTAGCTCAATACAGATACATAGGAAGCTTCCTAAGAGGTCGGTCACTCAATGCATGCGATCCCACATGCAGTTTCTCATTGCAATCTGCAGCATCAGCACTGCAGTAATTCTTCTGTCCTGATGCCAGAAATACATCCAGATGCATTCATGATACATTGGCAACATCTATCTGTCTGTCTATGTATCTGTCTTTCTATCAATCGCATGAAAATATGTAGCTATTTTATGAGGTGGCAATTTCATATGAATTCGTGCAATTTGATTTTTACAAAAAACATAAAATGTTTTAGAAAGCCACCAATTTGCCAATACACAGAACAGTTAGAACAGTATGTATTCGTGTCTTTCAATCAATCTCATAATAAAAATTACTATTTTATGAGGTAGTGATTTTGAATGAATTTATACAATTTGATTTGTATAATTTTTAGAAAGCCACCAATTTGCCAAAACAAAACAAAAACAAAGTTTTTTTATGGATTTCAATGAGAGTGTGTTGATTTGTCTGTCTATCTGCACTGTAAAATTTGATATGATCAAAAGTTATAGCAACTTTTGTTTTTACATGACATGAGCAATTTCAACTTTTTTATAACTTTAATGAAATTCAACTAAATTTTTTGTATCATCTAATTTCAATGATGTAAATTTAGTTTAATGTAATTTCTAATAATAACCTACCTCTTACAGTATTGAACACACACACACACACACCATGAACACACACCCGGAGCAGTGGGCAGCCATTTACTGTATGTTGCGGCGCCCGGGGAGCAGTTGGGGGTTCGTTTGGAGCAGTTGGGGCCTTCCTCAAGGGGACCTCAGTCATGGTATTACATTTATGCATTTAGCAGATGCTTTTATCCAAAGCGACTTACATTCGGGCTATACATTTTTAAAATATGTATGTTCCCTGGGAATTGAACCCACAACCTTTTGCACTGCTACCACAATGTTCTACCACTGAGCCACAGGAACACGTATTGAAGGTGGAGAGAGAGCGCTGTACATTCACTCCCCCCACCGACAATCCCTGCCGGCTCGAGACTCGAACTTGCAACCTTTGATTATGAGTCCGACTCTCTAACCATTAGGCCACAACTTTTACAGTTGTTTTTAAAGTTTACAGTTCAGTGTTAACATGTTAATACCTTTAGATTGAGCAAAAGGAAAAGAGAGAGATGGTTGACATACGGTAAGGACAGACAGTTCTCCTCTTGACTGATGCAGTTTCTGTCGCAGACATGGAGTATAAATAAAACACTCAACATGTTCCTCAAGGCATCAGCATGAAACCCACAGCCAACGACCACGAGAGACGGTCTTTGTTACTTCCACCTCATTGTTTTTCCTCTTTCATGACACTGTACCACATTCAGAGCACTACTGGAAGTAATGCGGCCGGCAGCAGGAAGTTCAAGAGGCAAATTGTTGTCACAGTCATTAAGATGCATGAAATTCCCCTCATTTCCATTGATGCATTCAGAGCATGTCCACTGCACCTGTTCACTAATCAACCAGCTAACCTAGAAGGGACCTGGATTAGAGAAACACGTTACATCTGTCTGTCCTTATGTGTGTGTGTGTGTGTGTGTTTAGCCCCTTTTCTCAAGAATCTCCCATATGGAAGCAGCGATTTCCACTCTCAGAGCTACAGTGCTAATTAAATATTAGCATGCAAATGAAACCACGCCTCCTTTCCCCCTCAAAAGCAAATCAGCTTTGTGTGAGGGGATTTATTGTATATAAATGTTCTTTACTTGATTTAAAGGATTTTGAGTGTTCAGTTTCACCACCTGACACAAAGTGTGAATAAAAACAGAAAGTGTGCTCTGCGTTCCTGTTTTGTTGTTGTTGTTGTTATGATGCATAGTGTGTATGTATTTTGCTTGCTGTTGTCTTGAGTAAACACGATCTGCTAACAGAATCAGAATAGCTGACTCAGAACTGATAGAAAAAAAGTTTGTATTCTTGAATGGAGTGCACTTAACAGTTAAGGCGCATGATGCAAGGAAAATTAGTTTGTATTTTTGGCATTGCATGGAATGCAGCCACTTATCTTAACTTCATGCCAATTAATAAGCCTGTCAATCAGTTATCCTACTCTCCTTTCCAATATTAATTTCTTAAAAAAATAGTAAAGATTTGTAAAGAGTTTACGTGAACCAAAACACACATTACGGTTTTAGGCCACAATAGGAACATATATCTGCATACTGTACATATTTCTTTATAAAGGTAACCAGAAAAGTACTTTTAAAAGCAGCATTTATTTGTATTACTATTCATATTATCGACGTAACATCAATACTTTTAAAATTGACTATGTTAATACATCATTGATTGGTATTAAGCTACATTATGCATTGGTAATGAAATAATATAAATTAACATAGACATAATTGCATAATATGAATAAATATTCCAATATATATTATGTAAGTAGCATTACAATTAACCAGATTATAATTATAATATAGATTTGTATTAAATATGAGCTCTAACATAAATGCACAAGCACAAAAAACACAGATTTAATTAATTTAATCAAATTTTATAATACATAAATTATTTATAGTGTAACAATATTGATATATTTGTTGTTCTTTATGTAAAAATGTATAATGTACATGTACAGTATACTGATTGTATAACACCTAAGAATATTATCATTATTTAATGATACTCCAGTTTTTGCACATAATTAAATACAAGAGTATTAATGTTCAGGTAGCCTATATTTTAATATAAGTATAGGCTACATTTGTATAAATATAGACTACTTAATATTACAATGAGTATATTAAGAATGAATCAGATTATTATTATAAACACGTGCAAACACCCACCAAAAATAATAACAATAGCAGAAACGAAACATAGCAATATGTATAAATAATAGATTGCATTCACTAATTAATTCGGTTTCTATGCGTGCTAAATTAAAATAGCCTACTTACATGGCAGATAGATTCGACCGCGAAAAAAACAGCATGTGATATAAGCACACATTGAGTTCTACTGCATATACACACGACAGCAGGTGGATGTGATGCTCAGCCACAGAGTGTGCGCCATCACATTATCCACACACACACACACACACACACACACACACGCACGCACGCACGCAAAGTCTTACCTGATCTTCAGCATCCGCGAGGAAACGCTGCACGACTGATGCTGAAGACGAATGAGTGTTTGATTCCGCACAGCATCCTCAAGACGAGTGAAAAATCAGGCTGAGAGGATGAGAAGAGAGCCAGACGCGCACTACAGGACGCTGAGCGCAGGAATGAATGGTGAGAAATTAAGTGATCAAATATGGCTGTGTCCCAAAAAAACACAGCGAGTCCCCTATCTAGACAACTTTTTAGTGCATCATTCCGTTGATTTCGGTCAGTTATTTTTGCAGTTCAGCAGCGTTTTGGATAAAATGCTAGGTGCATCTATGATATTCAAACATTTTTGTTGTTTCGAAAGGCGCTTGTGGTCCCCAAAATGCTGTCTAGGAAGGCGGCTCACACGTTTTAAAACACAACCTGTGTGTTAAATGCGCATAGAGCGCCACTCATAGGCAGATAAACACACAGAACATGCCTTACAGCAGCAAATTGTACAGAATTCTTTAGAATTGTAAGTCCCAAGGGCTATAGCGATGGTAATGGCTATCAGGGTTTCTTTTTGACAGGAATGAAAATGATGCTGTTATGGCATAGAAATGCAGTATTAATGGATTGTATTATTATTTAACATACCTATTTGTTATATTATTATTTGTGACTAAACTTTCTGAAAAGACTTTCAGCTGACAAAAACTAGATAAAACATTTTTCAAAGTTGTGAGTTGTGAATAATATACGACCTTACAGTCTATCCCTCACCGCCTCGCTTGTTAAATTCAGTAAGGCATCTAGCCTTACAGTGGGCCTATACATCCATTTTATATTTTAAATATACATGCATTAAATACAACATGCCCAACTATTAATGCTTGTGAGGCAGTCGTGGCCTAATGGATAGAGCGTTGGACTTGTAACCTGAGGTTGTGGGTTCAAATCCCAGCTCCGGCAGGAATTGTCCACGAACCCCAAACTGCTCCCCGGGCGCTGCAGTGTCGGCTTCCCAACGCTCCAGGTGTGTGTGCACTTGGATGGGTTAAATGCAGAGAACACATTTCACTGCTGGTTATACTCTGTATAAATGTGTATGTGATAAAAAAATCTTCTTCACCATAGACTGTAAGTTCAATAAATAAAATCAAATGTATTACAATAAATTATAGATATAACTACTATGATGCATAATAAGGGATTCATACTATATTACAAAAAAAATGTATGTGGGGAAAAAACAAGAGCAGTATATTGCAGTGTCATATTTGTAATAACTTTTCCAAAACACAATAACTTATATTATATTTATTCAAAGTGCTGTATAACATTTGCTTAAATGAAAACCGTAAGTTTGGAATCATCTTAAAACAGAGATTATTCAAGTGTCAAATTAAGTCCCCATTAATAACATGACCACTGGGGAATATTCAACAACCCCTGTCTTGGCAATCGGGCAGGGTTAGTTGTCCTGACCCTCATTTATGGGCTTACAAAAGAAGGAAATCATGTAGAAATATCTACAACCCAACAGAAACCCCTAACTGTGTAAACAAGTATGAAAAGACTGTAACAACTGACCATCAAGAATCAAGAAGACACGAGAGAGAGTGAAAGCTGTCCCAGATTGTGACAGGTTGTGTTTGCTTAACACCTCTTAACATACTGTAAACACTTGAATTATATATGTTTATATGCTTGTTGTTTCAAGTGCTATTCGAAGATTAGTTTAGCAGGTTGATGCTATAATGAGTATTAAAAATATCGGTCTGATTCTCTGTGGGTAAAAGGAAGTCTTTGAAACTTAATGAATGACATTGTATGGGCACATGGTTAGTTTTGCATCAACACCACCAGACGTCACTATTTCCCAACTGCACAGCCTGTAAATGTCATGAAGAAATATCTGACTCATACTTCAGTCCAAATTAATACAAAAAGAAAAATAATAATACAAAAAAATAATACATTACTACTATCTTGCTAAAATAAAATGTATATTTTAATGTGTGTGTGTGTGTGTGTGTGTGGGGGGGGGGGGTTAAACATCCAACAACCAGGCCTTTCTTAAACAAAATACAATTTCCTGTTTTTTTCTTTTTCTTTTGGTCTGAAATATGGTCCTCACAGTTCCTTGACAGTTTTTGAGAGCTTTCACCCTGACATTTGTGTTAGTGCTTGTAAAAATATGACTTGACAGAATCACAGACATTGACCCTTCTGCCATATTCAAAATAATAGTTTACACAGAAAGAGCACAAAAATATCAAAAGTAACATTAATGTCAGTAAAAAATAACATAAATGAGATTAGTTGGATCTGCTAATTAAATTGGAGCCACTTAATACTACATTTAAAAATAAAGCTATACCATTCTAATATGACATATCACTGTGTAAAGTTTCTTCTAATGCCAGAAAAAAACATGATATCTTATGACACAGGTAACCTCCCTCAGGAGGTACAGCTGTTGGCCTGCTTTATAAAGGCCATCATGACAATGATATATGGATTTGAGATGGACAACTTGTTTGGCTGACTGTATTTGTGAGTTAGTTTTTTCAACAGTTTTTTCCAAAGCATTATATATTTAAGGACTGGAAATATATTGCAAACTATTGTGATCTTGACCCCAAACAATAATTCAGTAACAGAAAAGCAACTCTTTCTCCCATCAACCATCTCCTACATGAGATGGTCTTCCCTTTTGCTTATGCACAGATGAATCCCTTGCTCATAAAGCACCTCAGGTTTCTTTTCGTTTAGCTATTTCAATACAATCTTTTGAGACTCATCTGGTCCCTTTGAATCCAGACTTGAATTCTTCCATTTACATAGGGCTTCAGATGGGGAGTAATTTAAAGGCACTGGGACCCAGAAGACAACCAGTGCAGTGGCTTTTACCACTTCTTCACGGTCGAACCACAGGAATTTGGCTCCCCTCTCTCCAAATCTAAGGTATTAGAGATAACTTGCCTGGATATAGAAGAGCCAAAGCAAAAAACCTCCTTAGCCAATATCTTTCTGTTAGTTCTTGAACGCCCCGTAGCGGCTGGCTTTGCTGATGAAGTTCTTCAGCAGATCATGGTCCATGTCGGCGAAGGCCTGCGTCTGAGTGATAGCCGTCAGGTGGTTAACGCAAAACTTGAAACAGAACTCTTCCAGATCCTGCACATGAAGAGTGGATGGACTGATTCAACGAGAAAGAGAACCACCACCAAAGACCTACAGAGTAATATATGAAACCGCAAATATATGTACGTTTAGGGCTGTTCCAAAACCTAGTGAGCTGCCTACCTAGACAGCATTTTTAGACATTGTATATGTGCTATCTTTAATTGTAATTTTATGGTGCTATCTTAGGTAGGGTGACCATACGTGCCAATTTTCCCGGACGAGTCCTGACCAGGATTTCTATATTGCTTTGATTCAAAGTACCTCGAGAGCGTTTCGAAAACATAAGGAACTGATGTCATACACCGATCGGTCTACACACGCAAACAAAGCCAAATCCCAGATATTTTAGGCAATATAGAAATCCTGACCAGCATGCGTCTGGGAAAAATGGCACGTATGGTCACCCTATCTTAGGGCAGATGTCACACTTGATCATTTGGAGTGGACCCGAAGCCAGAGGTCACTTCTTTTGGTTTTCTGGAGCCAGATTCACAAAAAACTTCTCAAGAAGTTTCTTAGTATAAATTCTAAGTTCATAAGAATGATAATAAATACACATCTATATAAATTCTTGTTCTCAAATATTTACATTTATGCATTTAGCAGACGCTTTTATCCAAAGTGACTTACAGTGCATTCAGGCTATACATTTGTATTGTCAGTATGTGTGTTTCCTGGGAATCGAACCCACAACCTTTGCTCTGCTAACGCAATGCTCTAATCACTGAGCCACAGGATCATTTATTTAATCTTATTTTTCCCCCCCTAGGAATTAAATTGCAAGCTTTAGTGTTATATAATTGTATGGAGTTCTTGCCCATTCTTGCTAAAGATTCGCTGAAAACACCCTATAAGCCATATTTTTAACATAATAATCATAAGCAGCAAATAGCAGGTTAAAAAAACTGTTTTCTTAAGAACATTTCATGAACATTTTCTGGCCCCATAGTTGGTATGAAACAATCTCTGAGTACTGAGTCATAGCTTAGCAATAAGCTAACATCAAACTGTGAATGTTAGTCAAGTCTTCTTAAAGTCAGCTATTTTAACCCATATTTGTGTTTGTTTTTTGCTTATTAGAGTATAAAGTAATTTGCAAATGAGCTATTTAAAACAACATTTGTGTTCTTCATTATTTTCTTTCTAATTAGTGTATAAAGCCATTAAGTTAGCAATACGCTAACTTCATTAAGTTAGCAATACGCTAACTTTTTAGAGTATTTGTTGTTAGCTTAGCAGTACGCTATTATCAAAATCCGTTGAATGAATTGTTAATGTGTTCTTTGTATTTTTTATTAGTGTATTAGGATGTTAGTTTAGCTAAATGTTCGTAGAGTCTCTTGTGTATTTCATGTCTTCTTTGGACATTTTGAGTATGGAGTTGTTAGGTTAGTAACATGTTGTTAATCTCACTAATATTTGGAACAGGACCTGTATTTAACTGAGTGTGCACACTCACCTGGGCTTCATACTTGACAGCGGCTGAGAGCAGTGTTACAGCGTTCTCTTCTGTGATGCCTTTCTTGATGGTCTCCTGACACAGTCTTTTCAGATGGCTCTCACGGTAGTACGTGGCCAAATCCAGTAGACCTTTACAATGCAATGATCATAGGATCATAAACACCAAAGAGTCAGATATATTAACAAAAAAAAAGTGCAACTATAAGGTGTACTTAAAGGATTAGATGACCCAAAAATTAAAATTCTGTCATTAAGTACTCACCCTCATGTCGTTCCAAACCCGCAAGGCCCTCGTTCATCTTCAGAACGCAAAATAAAATATTTTTGATCAAATCTGAGAGCTCTCTGACCTTCCATAAACAGCAACGCAACTGTAATGTTCCCAGATCCAGAAATGTAGCAAGGACATCTGTAAAATAGTCCATGTGACATCAGTGGTTCAATTGTAATTTTATGAAGCTACGAGAATACTTTTGATTATAAATGCTGATTACGTTGATTATGTTCCTGGGTACTCTCCAAAATGTGGTTACTCGGGGAGAAGAATTGTTAAATTAATTATGTTATTATTGTTTTCTTTTCACACAGAAAATATTATCGTAGCTTCGTAAATTTACAGTTAAACCACTGATGTCACATGGACTATTTTACCGATGTCTTTGCTACGTTTCTGGACCTGGGAACATTGCAGTTGCGTTTCTGTTTATGGAGGGCCAGAGAGCTCTCAGATTTAATCAAACATATATTTATTTGTGTTTAGAAGATGAACGAAGAAGGTCTTACGGGTTTGAAATGACATGAGGGTCAGTAATTAATGGCAGAATTTTAATTTTTGGGAGAACTAACCCTTTAACAAATTTTTCACTGTCATGTTGGACTCCATCTAAAAGCATGCCAAACAGGTATGTATTTGTGGATAATTTTTTTTATAAATCATTGTAATTCAGATCATGGATGTATGATTGTGATCTAGCGGTTTACCAATGGCATCCTCAGGTGGGAGGTTGATGTTGTCAGTATACAAGTACTCCAGGAATGCACGATACACCAGATAAGAGAACTGATGAATCTCTATGGTCTCTTCATCTGTTTCGTTCAGCAATGCTCGGAAATGCTCACACCTATCAATACAACCACAAAATTATTATTATTATTATTAAAAGTTGTATTAATTATAATTAAAATATGTTATAATGTCAGTAATATTTAACATATCTTGCTTGATTCTAATTTTTAAGATACTGCAGCAAAAACGAATACTAAGCCCACCTAATATAAAGTTCAAACTTCATTAAAGACAAGTAAACAAATGTAAATATAAACAGTCAATAACAAAATAAGAAATACATTACAGCACATTTCATGAATAAATACAATAGAACAAGCTTGAAAATTAAATAAACAGTGCTTCAAGTTTATCAGGAAGGTTTACTAACAGAAGTATTTAGGTAAGAAGTAGCTTACTACAGAAATTGAATAAAATGTAAAAGAAACCACTGTATAATCTTCACTATGCTAATTAAATATAGACTGTTCCTTAATAAAGCTATAAAGTTTATTCAGTCAAAAGCAGTTATTTTCTTAAGCTTAGCAGTACAAAAGCTCAAGTTTACATGTAAATCCTTCATTGTATATTGTTTTATCATGTTACATTTGGTTAAGACACAGTATAAAGCTTATTCAAGGATACAAGGTGACTTATTCCACACTCGTCTAAACACTTGTGTGTTTCTAAAACCTCAAAATATACTTTGTATAGTACAAGCTATCAGTTCCAGACCCAGAAGATGTTTTCCCTGTTGGTCTGCTGACTTTAAACTCCCCTATTATTATTACACTGCTCTGTGAAGAGGAACTACACTAAATGTGTAATTTGCACTCTATGTAGTTTTTACAGCCTTCTTCTCAGTGTCCTGTCTGTACTTGCAAATTTGACTCATTTTGTTCTACAGTTGGAAAAACAAACAAACAAACTGTACTCAAATACAGAACGACTCTGCTGGGCTCAACAATGCAAGCATTTCACTCACATTTGAGTCAAAAAATTAGATCTGAGAACTATAAATTATATTTAAATGCATATATCCACATAAAAAGGTATATATATATATATATATGACCCTCTCTGTGAAAACCCAGCTAGTCATTTTTTTTGTGATTTGGCGTTTTTTACAAGAAAATCATCCTTCATAAGGTAAAGAACATTCTGTGAAAATTGTACCTTTATATCTTTAATATTGACTGAGTAAGGTCATGTCAAAGATTTAAATTATAGTTGAATTAATGGAAGAAATCAAACTTTGATGCTTGTTATCTCATAATTAGATTTTGAGACTTTAGCCTTGATTTCACAGAGAGGGTCACAATATATATATATATATATATCTCCAAAAAACATTTGTAATAAAAAGCTTAGAAAACAAAATTTTTGTCAAAAGAAAAAAATTTAAGCAGAATATATTACTTCCAAATACAACAGAAATATCAATCAAATGAATGAATGCATTGTAATGTGTATTTGATTGTTACACTGTGTAATTTCCCAGAATGTAAGGGAATACCACAACCTTTACGTTATTACGATGTCTCTTTCTACAAAACCCTTAAATACTCCTGCATCTAGTTGGGTGTTGCTTTTAGGAATCGGCAGGATTACAACAAGTGCATTAGTGCTCTAGGGTCTTTTGACTTGGAGGGTCATCTCTTCCATCCTCACCACCATCACTGGCTGGTCCATAATTTTACAACACTCAGAACAAATGAGAAGAGAGTGTTGCAATTACCCTGTGTTTTTTTTTTTAATTCCATATTGTTCTGATGTAATTTGTAACCAATTTCCATTGTTTGTTTGTCCTTTAACGTCAAGACCATCACATTTTCAGTGTGCCGCATGATTGTTTCTACAATCCTAAGCCCAGCATTTTATTATGACTGGAATGACAGGTAGTTCACCTCTGTTTTTCCTAATTGTACCACTGGTGTGGGTTTTCAAATCAAGTAGGCTCAGTGGTACCGATTTGTAAAAGCTGAGCATGAGCAATCTGTAGCCATGGCCACATCAAGAAGAGAGACAACCATTTCTCCTAGCACTTTCTCCACGGTCTCAGAATTGGCCAAGATGTAAGATTTTATGCCATATTTGAATTATTATAATTTTTTGTACACCCAGAAAGCTAGGTGCCCTTGCAAGAGAAGCATACCAATGTCAGTGCAAATGTTTGTGTTAGGTTGATACACTTCATGGAATTTGGACACAACATGATCTAAGACAGGGCAGACTTCATAAATTTTCGTCTCGTTTTCTGGGCTTGCTTTATTATCATTGAAGTGAATAAGTGTCCATATGATTTCAAGCCTATTGGCATGACATTGTTGAAATAGTGTAGCTAACATTTCATCTGTAGACCAGTGAGAATAAAAGAGCCACAGGAAGCATAATAAAAATTATAATTTAAAATAAAAAATCTCAGACGTACTTAGAGGTTTTTGCATCTGAAGTCTTCATACTGTATATAAATATGACTTATTAATTAATACTCATTAAAACATTTTGAAGAGGAAATAAAAAAAAATGTGTCTGCACATGTTCATGTCAAAAGAGTTCAGCTGCCAAGTTTTGAATTAAACATGGGAATGACACCGGTGGGGAAAACCCCAATCTGTTGTTGATTATTCACAGATTATTTTCAGACGCCGTTTACATACCTGAGGAAAATGTTCTTACTTATTATACACAAAATAGTGCTAAAACAGTGCAAAAGACTTTACATATGTTGTTTCTTGATAGCAGGTTTTAATTTACCTGATTTTAAGCAGGGCTTTGTGCACGTGAATACACTTCCCATCAACCAGGAACTTTAGGTCAGAGATTTCTGGGCTGTCGAACTCGCGCTTTAGCGACTGGGCAACAGTCAGGTAGTCATCTCCATCTAATGAGCAGAAAAGTGTTGGGAAATAATACATTATTTGTTTAAAGCAACTTTCTTGCAAAGTTAAGCATCCAGAATTACAGTGGGTTTCTTATTGCTTAGAACTCGTCTGTACTCACACAGGTCAGTAATTTACAGGAATGAAAACATTCTACAACCAAACTAACTCTTGAAAAATTCAGGTAGTTAAACTCTATGCAGTGAGTATGGAACCGAACTGAACAACTAGACTTATTCAAACACATATCAGAGTTGTGTCTTCTGTGTGTGCGGTGCAAGAAATCACAAGGATACGTTTAGACTCTGTGTTTGCCAGAAAAAAACAACTAAAAAAACAGAGAAATGAGAACAAGCCCAAACTAAATTACAAACTCGTTATCTTGGAAATAAGCCACATACCAAAATATAGTGACCTGCATCTGCTTACTTTATTAAATCCATATACTGGATCACTTTACGAGCAGAGCCCAAACAACAAGGTAAAACTTTTACCCCCATTATGAAATCCTTAGCAGCTGTTATATCTAAACAAACAGTTGTCTATATTCTCCAGGCAGTATTTCAGTGTAGTATAGTTTGTGTTCAGAAGTGGTTAGTACAAGCACTTTGTGAAACGGGTGAATTGCTAGACTTTCAAAATGGGGAAATCTAGGAAGCCCATTTAGCAGGAGCGTCTGTAATCTTTCTTAACAGCTCAAATGTTTGGTGTTTTAAGAAAAAACAGTCTATATCTGCAAAAAAATAAAAAATGAAGTAATGTGTCCAAAAAACAATAATAACTACTGCAGCAAAGTCTTTTCTATCAAAGTCATGATTAGAAAAAATGGACAGATGGAGCACCATGATGGACTTTAACATCTGCCCTGGCCAGTTCAATCACCTGATTTGAATAGTATCAAACCACAATGGATAGTTTTGGAAAGAAGTGTGAGAAGCAGATTCCCTCCTTCATCACCTTTGAAACAACTGTCAGATGTTCTGATAGAAGACGTTCCACTGAAGACGATTTAAAAGTTGTATAAATCTCTTCTAAGAAGGTTAGAAGCTGTATTAAAAGCTAATGAAGGTAAAACAACCTTAGTAAATAAATAAGGGAGAGCAGGGCACAACCTAAAGCAGGGCTAGTTGTAACAAGCATAGTTTAAAGGTTTCCCCACATGCTAGAAAATAAAACAATGTATTTACTATTTGTCATATCAACACAATACAGTGAAAACCGCACAATTTTTTTAGGAAGATATCACTGAACATTCAATTGTAGCAAAAGTAAATACAATGTTTTAGTCTTTATCTAAAATAAGACAAATCTACTATTGTTTTAATCTCCAATTAATTCAATTTAGTAGTTTAGATAAAACGTAGATTATTTTAAATGACAATTGCACAGGTGGGGCACATTGTAATACTGTTAAAACATGCCTCGCTATTAGAACTATGTTATTCTATGAAGGTATCAACATAATTTACATACACTGTACTGAACGTTATTGAGAAACAGGTGAAGAAAGACCTGAAAGGGGAAGAACCTGAAAGTTGAGAATTTATTATTTTAAGAAATATAAAGCATTCGTACTGGCTTGTCTATTTGTCCCATTGTGTGTGGAGGGAACGGTGTGTTATATTTAGCTCTGTGTTTTTCTGAATACCTGAATCAACGTTTCTTCATCTATTTGCACACAATATTTTTAACTATGCTGTATAGCTGTTTTATGGTGTTTGTTGTCAAACTCCAAAATTAGTTATCTTTTTTATTATTAAAAGACACTGTTATTTAATAAGAAAAAGGTAGTAAAAATTGTTTTGTATTTAATTGACAAAATGTTTTAGTTTGCCTTGTACAAATATATTTTTTATTAGATCAGAAAACATTTTAAGCTGTTATATGTTCAACTGTGAATGTTGTCACATTTACCTTTCACTCTTTTTGGGGGAAAATAAAAAAAGTAGGGGGGGATGTTGGCTGAACCCCAAGTAAAACCCCTCCAGAAAAGTTGGGACATTTTGTTAAATGTCATAAAATCAAGAATATGTTATTTGTTCATTCTCTTTAACATTTATATAATTGACTAAAGTACAAATATTTTTTACAAAGAGAAGATGACAGAGAATATGCTCCTTTTTTATCCCCATTACCAATCAAAACAGTTTAATTAGGATATTCTATAACATTTTCACTTTTATTTTGCCTCTGTCCCAACTTTTTTGGAATGTCTTGCAGCCATCAAAATCAAATGTCTTCATATTTACAAAATACATTTAAGTTGGTCAGTGAAAACTTTGTAAATCTTTTCTTTGTACTTTTGTCAATTAAATAAAAGCTAGAGGGAATGAACACATGACATATTCTTGATTTTACAGCATTTTACAAAACGTTCCAACTTTTCTGAATTGGGGTTGTAGATTTACACAAATTGAGAAAGCCAAAAAGTTTTAGGGCTTATTCTAACATCTAATTCTATTATATTCTAACAGCCTAGAAATAAATGTGACAATAACAACAAACAGCCAGTCAGTGCATGTTGTTAATATAGATATATATATATAATTATGTTATGTTAAAATCTACTTCTCAAAGTAATAATAATAATAATAATATTTCTAAGGAATTTAATACAAACAATATAATATTCCCTAAGTGTTAAAACTGAAAGTGACGTGACATATGGCCAAGTATGGTAACCCATTCTCGGAATTTGTCCTCTGCATTTATCCCATCCAAAGTGCACACCACACACCATGAAAACACACACAGTGGGCAGCCATTTATGCTGCGGCGCCAAGGGAGCAGTTGGGAGTTCGATGCCTTGCTCAAGGGCACCTCAGTCATGGTAAGCTGTACACTCCTTCCCCCCACCTACAATTCATGCCGGACCGGAGACTCGAACAGGCGACCTTTGGGTTACGAGTCCAACCCTCTAACCATTAGGCCACAACTGCCCCTGCAAGTGTTATTGTGTGCGTGTATATGTGTGTGTATAGTATATTGTATATATTGTAGCCCATTATACTAATTTGCCCACTTGTTTTAATTCAGTGTCTATGAAGTCTTGTTTTGCTTCACTGTTTGCTGGTTGGTTTGTTCCAAGACTTAAAGACACTTTATGAAAGAACTTTTGAAATGATTATAGAGAAAATTAAATTAAAATATACTTCAGAAACCAAGGCTGCAGAAAAAGCGGTCAGAAAAAATTTTTTTTGTTGAATAACGCTCTTACCCACAGACAGGAGATGCCAGGCGACTGCCGGTGTGGCAAAGCAGGCGAAGACATCGTCAGTGCTGGTGAAGTGTGTGAGGTGAGGGGAGGCCACGGCTTGCCCCCGACACTGACCCCACATCAGCACCTGACCGCTCTGTGTTTTCGCCGCTGATGTGTGACTGGTGTGACATGCAGCAACCTCCACCATTCTGCAGGAGACAAATGAGTGACACAGATGCAGTTGTTATATGATCAAACATGTTAAAGCTTTTTTTATATGTTTTATATAGAAGATATATTACATTTTTGTTTGATGAACATTAAAACTGGCAGGAAATGACAATGAACAGCCCACCACATACAATAATTCATGGTTTATAATGAAACATTTACTTAAAATAAACTACAGTATACAGAATTGATCAAATTGAATGGCTTATTTACACAATAATTATTTGAGATTAATCTAAACATATTCAGGTACATTAATGTATAACATTCTGCTGCTTCTATGTTCTGACACTAGGGATGTTCATTTAGGTTATTTTTATTGTTTTATATATAAAATGCATAAATAGGCCTATAACGAGAAATACATTTTCACTTAAGAAAACAAAAGAAAAACTGTGCAACAAGTAGCCTAGTATGCAGAGTTTCGGTTCATTTTTGTGCTGCCTGAAAGGAAACCAGATGGCAGAATGCGGCATCCTATTTTTTTAGGCTTAATTTAAAAAAGAGCAAATATTAGTTTTTATAGTGTATGTACACAAATAAAAGCAAACCTTTTACAATTCCGATTATCTTCATGATTAAAATGAGTATTTGCTTCCACTGTTAGAAGGGGGAAAAAATCAAGTGATTGCTCCAGCGCCGCACAGTTAAGCATTCTACCTTGACAATGCAGCCTGTTAATTTATCATTATAAAAAACAACCAGTCAAACATATGGAAAAAACACACTGCTCCATTTAAATATGTAGTAAAATCTGTGCTGTTAAGCGTTATTACCGTACCGCTGCGAAGTTATGCAAAACATTTTGTTTTACGTGGATATTGGAACATGAGTGATAACATAAACAGTAAATAGCCTACTATTTTGGCATTCAAATACAGAAACATTTGATTTTGTGTTGAACGAGAGACAAAACATTTGTTTCGGTTTCGTTTTAGCCTAAACTATTTAGTTTTGGTTTGTCATTTATATAACGTTCTTACATTTTTAATTCTTGTTCTTTTCTAAAGTCTTTGATGTTTACAGTGATTATTATAATGTTTGTAATACGTGTCGGCCTATTTCTGAATGAAATAATAAAATGTTACTTATAAGCTTCTGTTTCTTATAAAATAAAATCAAACTTATAAAATTCTGTTTTTCTCTCTCTCTCACTAAAAAACGTATATTTTTATATGCGTAGCTTATTTTAACCATGCAGAAAACCTTTTAAAATATTTTGAGAAATTACTGAAAAAAATTATAATAAGTGACTTTAAACCGTTTGACTGATTGTATTAATCGGTCAAAATTCGTATCGGTTGGTTAACGGTTAAAATGAACATTCCTATCTGACACACATACACACTGATGAGCCAAAACATTATTAACATGCAATGGTTAAGTGAATATTGTTACTCATCTCCTGACAAGGTCATGTGAAGGTCTGGGTAATTTATATGGTAAATAAGCAACAGGTTCAAGTAGTCAATGTATTGGTGCAGGAGAAATGGGTGAGAATAAAGATTTAAAGTGCCCCTTTAATAGGTAATGAAAGGTTCATATTTTGGTTTTGGGAGTCCCCAACAACAGGTTGACATGCATGCAAGGTCAAAAAATACTTTCATTGTCTTATAAAATGCATTTATTTTTACCTTACTTGCTCAATGACTCTCAAACGGTTCACTCAACGATTAATTTTTCCAAACCCCTACTTTGTGTGACGCTAATCTGCGGTGATTTGTCCGATTGGTCTCATTTTCATTTCATAATGCCTGCAATGCCTGATAAAGCAGCATTTGGGAGCGCAGTGCTATTATATGTATAGCGTAAGCGGGGAAACAGCTTATTTTTACCGCTCCAAAAGCAGCATCTAGTGGCAAAAAAAATATTTTCATTTTCATTCAGACCAACGCGAAAAGACCAACAAGTGGGTGGGCAATATGCTAACGTTTCATGTTGACGTCAACATGAAACGGCTTGGGATTCATTTTAAAAACGACTAGTTTCAATGATTCAGAGTCGACATTTTCTTTTGAGACAATAAGCGCATTCGACTTGAAGTGGCGCTGCGCAGAATGATCAGTGTATGAAATCAAGTACCGCGAGAGCGATAAGAGAGGAGATGGATCCTTTCGAATCGCTCTTGCGGTACTTTGATGTCATACACTGATCATTCTGCGCAGCGCCGCTTCAAGTCGAACCCGCCTAATAACTTTATACAGGGTGCGCTTTCAGATTTAAAGTGCCCTATTATGCCTTTTCGAATATTACCTTTCAAGCAGTGTGTCATGTAGCAGTAAGTGAACATAAACTTTTTGCAAAGTTGTGAAGTAAATAAATAAAGTTATTGTCTATCAAAAAAAAAAAAAAAAAGAGTCGGCTCGCAATCGCCAAAACAAGTCGTCAGGAATTGTAATATTATTCTGTTATGGCTGTTCGTCACAAAATTAACACATTTTCATAATGTCCACGCAGGGCTGTAATTTGTGCTGTACGCAGTAGACCAATCACAAAGGAATGCACCATCTGACCAATCACAGCAGTGAGGGCTCATGGAAAGGAGGGGTTTAGAGAGACTGATTCTTCAAACTGCTTCGCACAAGTCGTTTAGGAATCATTTAGAAATTAGGTCAAATTAAAGCTATTTTTGAGAAAACTAAAGAGTTTTTTGACCTTGGATGCATGTAAACCTGCTTTAGGACACTCATAAAACAATATTAGCAACCTTAAAAATTGCATAATAGGGGCACTTTAAAAGTTTGCAGGATGCTTTCATTCACTTAGAGCTGTGTTACACTGCATGAAAGGTAATTTTCAAAAATCCATAATAGGGGCACTTTAATTGACTTTGACAAGAGCCAAACTATTGTGGACAACTTAATTTACATGGGGATGTAATGGCACCAGGGTACAATGCGGGAAGATGGCATGCTGGTCGAAGGACTGTGATGCTCTGGGCAATGTTCTGCTGGGAATCCCTGTTTGTAGCCATTTATTTGGACATCAGTTTGACAAATGCCACCCCTCATTGCAAACTAGGTACACTCTTCATGGCAATGGTATTCCCTGATGGCAGTGGCCTCTTTCAGCAGGACAGTGCTTCCTGCTACACTAAACACATTGTTCAGGAATGGTTTGAAGAAACATAATGAAGAGTTCAAGTTTTGCCCTGGTGTCCAAATTCTTAATGTTCAAATATAATCAAATGAAAATAACACAATTAATTTACAACAAAACATTGCATTGGCCATTTGTCCTGAAGATCTTTAAGATTCAGTGTGTATTTGGTGGTAGTTTTTCTGAAATTAAATGGTGAAAACCCTCTTGTGAAAGTCTCAGAGCAGCTCTGGAGATGAAGTTCATGTGTTCATGTCTTCACATATTGAGACAATGAAAGCACTGCAAGCACCACATGTGTTTGAGTTTGTGTTGTAAACCAAACTAGACCCATTCATTCACACAGAGACAAGCAGAACATGCAGACTTATTAGCACCATGCACTGACTGCCTGCTTTCACATTTATTTCTGCTGTGTGATAGATTAATCCATATAAGTAAAAATGTCCAGAGTCTGTCATCGTTATCAACATAAATTGAATTGCGGTCTAGGGTTAGAATGTTATACATGTATATAGTGATATAACATACATTTTGATCATACATAAGTTCTGAAAAATGTAAATGTGAGAATTTTCAAATGGCACAGTAAAACTTTGGGCCATGTTCTTTGCCAAGTCTTAAGAATTAAAAAGTGACAGATAAGCCAATATATACTGATTCTATTTGGTGTTTTAAGATGAGTTCAAATGATTACTATGAAGCAAAAATACTTTTTTCTAATCCCAACTGTCTGTGAAGAGTTCTCTCAGTTTCCCACAATTATTAAGCAAACGCCTACATATTTATTTATTTAGTCATTTAGCAGACACTTTTATCCAAAGCGACATACAAATGAGGACATTATAGAAGCAATCAAAACCACCAAAAGAGCAACAACATGCAAGTGCTATTACAAGTCCTGGTTAGCCTAACGCAGTACACGTAGGAAGGTTTTTTTTTTTAAGAAAACGAGTATATAGAATATAGAAAAAAGAAACTTAGTGTTAGTTTTACAAGAAAAGCTAGCAGTTAGAGAATAAATATGCAATTGATAGAGTAAAAATAAATAAAAAAAAAATAAAAAATTAAAACCTTTTGAAGACAATTTCTGGTGAAGTGACTTTCTATAGCTTCCTTAACAGCAATATGAACTAGGGCTGCAGCTAACGATTATTTTTATTGTCGACTAATCTATCGATTAATTTTTATAATCGACGTAATCGATGATGTCGACAAATCGCTGTAGCCCTAATATGAACTGTAGTCAACATACATCACTTGACCTACTTTTATTGAAATGTGTTTGTTAAATGCTAAGGAAATGCATGACAGGAATTCCAGTATGTCTAAAATGTCACCCAGATATGTTCAAATGCACAAAAAATCAGGTGAGATGTCCACCATATCAACTGTTAAATCAGTCGGGTTGGAGGCTGCGCTTTGAATCTTACCTTTCCTTGTCCACATTGATGAGGGTGGGCACAGCCTGGTTGCTTTTGTTGCCAGTACCCAGCTGCCCGTATGAGTTTGCACCCCAAGAGTAAACAAATCCTTCGTCTGTAAGAGCCAGTGTGTGTGCATATCCACATGCCACCTGTAAAAACAAGACTGTTCAGGGCTGAAACATTATTTGCTGGCATATCTGCCATTTATGATTAATTTATTTTGCATCTGAAAGTTTACAATAATGCAGGATAATTTAGATAAATGTGAGTATTATTTGGCTACTCATGTGGTTTTGACAGGGCGGCCATAAGCGGTTTCAGCTGTTTTTAGGCCACTGATAGGACTGACATGAACATTTGCATTTATTTTTTTGTCAAACATCACTTATAATTTGATTTGCTGTACTTTTGTCTATGGGTCCTTAAAATATCATACACAATTAAACACAGATCATAGCAAATAATTTGACTACCAGGGGTGATTTTACTAAAGAGATGGTGCCAGCTCAAAACAATATGGACTATAAAATAATTGAAAGAACAACAATAAAACATAACTTATATTTAATTAAGATTTTTTTCGTTATCTGAAATAGGGCTTAAGTAATTGAAAATATAAATTTATTTATATAACTTAAACTTAAAACATAAATGTTTAAAACATAAAATAAGTTGAAGTACAAAAAACAATAGAATTAAAACCTAAATAAATATAAATTAAAGTTAAATAGACATTTACAAAAAATTAAAAACCTAATAAAAACTGACAAAAGCATATAACAGAAGTTTCATTTTTTAGATTTTTTATGTTAAAATATAAATAAAGCTAATTCAAAACATTCAAATATACTGCAATAGTATATAAACAATACTAAAAATATAACACTGGATTTTAATACACTTATTTTTGAATCAATGAGAAATAAAATATGCATTAAATTGAAAATGTATTGTGACTTGGCTTAAAAAAAATGTGTGTTAATATAAACATAGAATATATGATATTTTAATTGAATATATAATATATTGTTCACTGCAAATAAAAACTATAACCTAAGCCCTTCTTACAGAAACCACCTCATTTTAGAAGACCACCATATTCCACTGATACATACTCAGAAGTCTTTGTTTGTCACCTGTAAAATGTTGATTCCCTGTAAGGCTGCGATCCGGCAAGGGGTTTGCTGGTTGCCGTTGTTACCCAAACCAAGCTGCCCATTGCAGTTATAACCCCAGCCGTAAGTCTGTCAACACAGAGCCTTGAGATAAATCAAGGGCTGATTACAGCAAGTAATGTACAGTTACAATGATTACCTAAAAAAAACTACAACAACTACAATTATAATTTTACTGACAATGAAAACATGAAAGGAAACACTGTAAATATTAGGTGTGAGAAAAGTATCACTGAGAAGTGCTGAAGGCACAACAAAACTCACAGCTGACAGTTGCAATCAACAACTGCCGCATATCAAAAGACTTAGTAACAGAACTAAATATCATATCCTTACATGTTAACATTTCCTAACAGCATACTCATCAATAATAGGTTTTTATCACATTACTTTAGAGCAAATAATTATTTAAAAAAACACAATAAATCTAAAAATAATTAATCATGCTCCCTGACACATGCAGAAATTCCATAGTAAAGAATTGTATTTTCTTTATTTTGGTGGCTAATCCAGCAAATAGTAATACATGTGATTGCTTGAGAAAACATATAATATAATTTATTTGATTATTTTTTATTTGATTGTTATCTGTAATTTTTGATTAAACTGTTCTTGTTATTTAAACTCACCTCTCCATTGTCCAGAACGGCCATTGAGCAGAGCTGTCCACAGGCAATGTTGACCACCACCTTATTCTGCAGGCAGCTGCTGACCCTGCGTGGAGTGGGCTGGTTGGCCGTGGATCCAGAGCCCACCTGCCCGGAGTTGTTGTATCCCCAAGCAAACACCTGAGAACAAGAGAGGACAGGAAACAGAATTTTTTTAAATGCAAACAATTAACTGTAGTCTGTTCAAGTAACTGTAAGTTGTTAAAAAAGGGGGGAAAAGCATGAAATAATCAGAATGTAAGGTTATCTACACAGGATGTGACAAAGCGACCAGTGCAAATTATTTGAACTTTGTGTCTGTACATCATGAATAAAATGAGGCATCAGTTTACTGCTAACTCGCTCAGTTTACAAGCAGTTTTGCTCGTGCCTGGTGTATACACGGTGTTAGTATTCAGTGTCACATGATCCTTCATAAATCATTCTAATATGCTGATTTGGTGTCTAAGACATTTCTAATAATTACCAATGTTGAAAACATTGTGAAAATGTTCTGCACACATATTTTTGTGATACAATGATATCATACATGGCGTTCTAAGCACCTTCACAACAGCCGGCGCGGTGACGTCCGCGCATGTGTCTACTTTGCCAGAACACGTTGACGCGTCACGGGCAAGCTGTTGTGAACATGCTCAGGACAGTTGGACATTGCGATGAATCAGAAGTAAAAAATTATATAAATATTGTTCAGTTTCTTGCACAGACCGATTGTTTCGTGTCTTAAGACCTCAATGTATTGTCACGAGCCGCAGGGTTTAATTTGGTTTGTGTAAGTTTTTTTTTACTCTCAAAACCGTGGGTCCCATTGACTGCCATTATATGACTGACAGACTGCAACAGTTTGAGTTAAAAATATTTGTTTGTGATCTACTGAAGAAACAAAGTCAACTACATCTTGGATGCCCTGGGGTAAGCAGATAAACATCACATTTTCATTTTTGGGTGAACTATCCCTTTAAGCATTCCTAACTATGGCTTTTTGCAAGAACACTCGGTTTTGAATGTCAGCCAACTGTGATTCACAGCTGCTCCGTCTTTTTGATCAAGTATATCATTGACTTCACTCATGTTTCAGTAACTTCCTTGGAAAACTCCAGCTAATTATTTTCAGGAACCTTGTGTTAGAAATTGTTGGGAATTTTTCTGCATGTCCACAGGAAACTCTTTCTTCTTTCAGACTTGCATATTTATTATGTTGAACATGTTAAGCAAGTGCCTTTGAGTTGCCCATTTCTGGGGTAACTTGTCAAAAGTGGTGAATATTTGTGCAATGAATCTTTTATTATTACATTTTTGTAATCGTATTTTTCAATTTTTTCCATTTCATTAAAAAACTAAAGTCGTAACCCTAGTGAAAAATAAATATACTAAAATGTATTAGAAATACATTTATTTCATAAGTACACTACAAATAAATTTAAATATTTATGTACTTACTAAAAGTACCCTGCAATTGTACTTTTAGTATACTAAACTGGTATACTTAAAGTCTGCTAAATTGGAACAAAACATTTTGTACTTAATGCACTTTATTTGTGCGGAAGTAGTGCTGAAGTCCAACTAAAGATAGTTGATTGTGCTAAAGTGGAACTATTGCAAGTATCCTTTAGGTACACTTTAAATATCTTGCATTCAAAAAACAATATTATTCATACAATCATCATCAATAGTGACATCATTAGTGTTATACCATTGTATAAATATATAATGTATAATGATATAAAGACATTCAGTATAATGATAGTAACTGATAGCAGTATTATATGGAGGATAACACAAAAATAAAAAAGGTAATTGCAACTTTTTGTGAGAAAAAAATAGAACTCAATTTTAAGTTTATACCTCGCAATTCTGAGTTTTTTTTCTCCTAAGTCAGAAGAAAAGAAGAAAAAAATGCTGAAATTGTGGGATTAAAAGTCGAAATTACATTTGTTTTTTTTTTCTGTAATTTGTTCTGTCGTGTGATTTATTGTTTTGTTCTGGGAGATGCAAACTCAGAAATGTGGGGGAAAAAATCCAGAAAGAAAGATTTTCCATTTCCTCATTTTTGTTTGATAAAATCATAACCAGCATCCAGCATATTTGTTGTTTTTTTACCTCTCCCTCTGTGGTGAGGGCTATGGTGTGATGAGAGCCACAGGCCACCTCGGTCACTCTCTTGCTGATGAGGTTGGTGGAAACCAAGGCAGGAGTCAGGCCGTGGTTGGTGGTGCCATTTCCCAGCTGACTGTAGCCATTGTGACCCCAGGCATAAACGTCTCCATCTACAGACACAGATGACAAAACTTTGGCTTAATTCTTATATCTAGAATCTACCATACAAGGCCAAAATGAACAGTGCCAAACAAAAATAAAATTGGCTTTGGAGACAAGGTGAGTATAAAACAACAAAGCAGCTGACATACTTGATTTAATCAAAGACACAGGCCTAATGTCGGCTATCGGAAAACATCTGCTGTGACTCAACTTTTACCTCAGTGAAAACTGAATCATTTCATGTTTATCAGGTATGAAAATGTTTTGCTTTCCAAAACTAATGTTGCAACACATAGAATATTTCTCATATTACAAACTATAAAATCAGACTGTTTGATCATTTGTTTTGTTTTTGCCATCTGTCGTCAGACTGCATAGATGTTTAGTCAATCCTAATAAGTGTTTTTAAAAGGCCTCCTGAAGGTTTTATCACAAAACGAAACCATTTAAAGCAGAGGTGGGTGAAAAAATCGTATCTTGATCTTATAACACAATCACAATCCACGATCGGAGTTGCAATCTTCCTAATTTTGAAATGTGCCATCTAGAATATCCAGACTGTAAAAAGCCAATGGACTTATCTATATGAAAAATGTAAAACTCTATATTGCATTAGAATCGGTTAAAACACAGCATAGTTTTCACTGTATGAATTAAATATAAACCGAGATTTTAAAATCTACTAATGAGTAAAAGTAAAGAGCAGTGAGTGGTTTTCTTTCTGTCTTTTGTTGTTTGATTTAAGACCAATTGAAAGGATCTAATACATGCATCTGCTTATAAAGAGGGACAAAAGTGCACCGCTTTAAAGGAAAGAAAAGCGGCATTGATCATCACATTTTCATTATCATTGGAAGCCAAATTTTAAATCAAAACGTACATTTGATTAATCGCGCAGCCTAGCTAGCTCACGTTGATACGTCAACACTCATGAAAAAAAAACATTATATAAATATGTGATACAATTTGACCAGTCAGCAAAGCCATCTAGATGCCAGTCAATGTTTTAGTTTTAACATTATGTGGACATAAAAGATTCACTTGAAAAGTAGATTGTGGATGTCTTCAGCAGATCGAGCATTGCTAATGGAATTATATTAAACAGATGACAACTCAGTACACTCTGTGAACTAAATCTGTGTACTCAGTACTAATCTGATACATAGTCAAGTCGGCCAAATCATGTCTGAATGTGGAATACTTCTCCCATGAAATTCTGTGATATAATCTCAAGACCCATAAACACTAGATTGAAGATTAAACTTCAGTGTGACAATGTGCTACCATGACATGCCTTTAACCCAATTCCTGTCTGATGTAAAAAGTTTGCAAAAAACTTTCATTACAACTACAAGACCTCATTACAAGAAGTCACTGCAGCTCACCATGTTTTTACATTTTGCTTATGATTATTTTCAAATTCAGATCACACCCACTTCCGTAAGGTCTGTTTATATACATTTACTATCTTGATAATCTAGTATAAACATCATTAGGAACATATGGGGGCGGGGAATGTCCTGCTTATATATTATATCTGACCCCTCATATTAGGGCTGCACAATAATATATAATATTAATAATAATATACATTTATGATACAAATTTTAATATTCAAGAGTTTTCACCATAGAAAGATTTCCAATTTCACCATCCTGTAACCAAAATTATTTGGTACAGGCAAATACCAAATCATCGCCATTGTTTCATGTCAAAAAATCTGTCCAACCTGCAGTGGCGATGACCACGTGTGGCCCTGTGCCGTAGCTTAAAGACACAATTTTTTTCCCACACAAGATGTCTATCCGCCTGGGCTCAATGGTGCTTTGCGTGTCCCCGAGTCCCAGGCAGCCACTGCAGTTCGTCCCCAGTGCAAACACCTGTAGGTGACACACAAACACATGAGTTAGGTTATTTAACACTTGACACAAACTTTCATTATGTTTATATTATATTTACTTACTGTTAGAACTTAATCTTCACAAACTATAAATTGTATATGAATAAAATATTAATTGAATACAGATTCTTTTTTTTCTTTTGTTGTTTGATTTACATCAATTACAGAATGCAGCAGGTTTCACTTTAAATGCAGCGCGGTCTCTTTAAAATCTGATGTGCATGACACGGATCTGACCCACGTCCGATTTTCTTCCCAGTTCTTTACAGTCATTTAGTACTTTTTCAGCATTCTTAAAGGCACTTTGTGCTGTCAGTTTAGCACTTGATCCTACTTACAGTATGTACATGAGATACATGAGATAAAAAAGTCGCTTTAATGAGAAAGCTTTTGTTGAAATGATAAATGGTACCTTAAATGCTGTCCATGTTTTATTGTGGTTAAAAAGCATGAAAGGAAAACAGAGCTAAAAAAGGAAGTGGCCAGGAAGCTCCTCTTAAGAAGCAAACAAGGCTTGAGTTAGTATTAAGAGCCTAAATATAGCTTTATCTATCTGCTTATCATCAGCCCAAGATCACTCTGCCTTTGTCTCTGTCCTATCAGTATATATATGTGCAGAGCTCAACAAAACATTTTTTTTGTACTGTAGTTTAGTTTTTAATTTTCCCTGACAAAATGTTCTTTATTTAATCAAAACGACAATAAAATATATATGTTTACATTTAAACCAAAATAAGTTTAAATTTAAACCAAATTTATCTTAAATTTTAAAACGATTGCAAACAACTACTAATTTGTTTGTAATTATGAACGTATTCTTACTGAAGCATCCTTATTATGGAGTCCTGTGTGAGAGTGTGAGAGAGCAAGAGCTCCACCCAACCTAATGAAGATTTCCCAGCAAGGATGTGTACTCATTTATGGTTAATCGGTCTACTAAAAGCTTTCAGCATGTCTGTACCTCATCATTGACGGTAACGCAGATAGCCTCATTCGCAGCGCTACCGAACACACAGGCTTGGCGGATGAGCCGCAGTTCCTCAGGGGGCAGGAGGGCAAACACTGGCCACTTTCCCACGTCCAGCATACTACTCTGTAATATAACACATATACTCACATTACGAAAGCATTAGCTGCATCTTGAAAAAGTATTAGCATTCTTGGGTACCTCTCTCTCTCCTCTCTCTCTATATACACACACATAGTATTCCATAAAATTACAATGAACTATCATATAATTTTCATGTAAAAATAAAAGCTTCACCAATAAGTACCATTTACTTCTATGTATTAACGTTGTACCATCCGGTTCTTGGAAATAAGTACTACGGTAACTTTACCACAAAAGTACTTTAGTGTCAAGGAAATACCATGACATTTGAATATGAATTAAATATTTGCATTTTGAACTGAAATTTTAAAGTAACTTTTTTACTTTAGGTAACGTTAATACATGTAACTTAACGTTCAAATATTGCTAGCTGTCAGACACTTGTTACTTTAACTGACGTAAATAAAATAAATCCTTACAAAATAAAGTATAATAATAACATATGACCAAACAACAACCTTTTAAATGATAATAATAATATTAAACATCTAGACAGGGTTATAAAGTATAAATTAATGTTTATGTAAATAAACGGGAGTGTTGCTATTCATCTGCTGTTAGTTAGCTAACAAGCTAACACACGTTACCGTTTACATTCATAACACCTCATGTGTTTATAGAAATAAAAAGCAGTTCATAAATCTGCGTAATCCTCAAGCTAAGATGTTCAATTAACGTTGCACGGTGTACCGCTCAATATCAGCTGTTATAACATATCTAAAGGTGGTGTTTGAATGAGTAAAGCTGCTAGCTGATGCTAGCCGGCTGCATAGTTTGGCGTCATTAACGTTACAGGTTTTACAATATAAACTCTCTAAATATTTACCTTGTTTTAACTTACACTCCCAAGTCTTCATTCCGGGTGTCAGAGGATGATGTAGATATGGTAAAGCGGTCAGTTCTGCATACGAGTGAGAAGAGCAGAGATGTGGATGTGCCCAGTCTTCTCAGCTGGCTGCCAGTGTGTCATGTGGGTGGCTTTGACCCACACAGGATTAGAGCCAAACTTTCCTTACAAATAAATTACCATGGCAACTACAGTAAAATCGCATATTTACTACAGATATTGTCACTACTGTAAATTATAAATTGTGGTTAAATGTAAAATTGCCTATTAATGATATACAGAGTGTAAGCTATTATAAGACATAAATAAGACCATTAAAGTCATCACTAGTGACATGAAAAGTATTAAAAAGTTTTGGTGAATTTTTGCCACAGCAGGCAAAACTTTATTATTTTTAATAAACTTTGGTGTACTGAACAAATAGTGGCTTTGTCTTTAAATTAAATTTTCTTAAGCATAAAAAATCTATCTCAGCTAGTACTATAAACTGTACAAGCCCTATTACTCCTTGTATATTAAATAATTGTACTTAAATAATTACTCCTTGTATACTAAGTAGATAAAATTCTGTTTTGGAGCTGGCAATGGAGGCTTGATATGAGATGTGTAAGAAAATATTTCCTCACACAAGTGTTTTAAGGACAAAATACTGACAATTGTCAGTATGAATTGCCGTTGTCATAGATTAATTAAAACAAATGAACAATGGAACGATGTTCTGAGGTGTGGTGTCTGTGGTATAAGCGGAACAAGGCCATAGCTGAGTAATGTGGGGCCCTGCAGGTTAAGCTGTGAGCCCTGGTCCGCCTCAGTTGAAAACGCATTCTGGGGGCCCATCGACAGCCAGGGGGCCCCTAGAATCATAAACTTTCTCCCAGGTAGCGATGGCCCTGAAGTGGAATAATTGTGACTGCATTACCACCAGGTGTGCTTTATTTCAAATATGCATAATATGCACAGTATACAACTTGCGTCATACAGCGTGACAACATGCCCTGGTTTCAAGCAACTGTGAACAGTATCTTTTTTTCCTGGTAAATAGCAGTTTATTATTTTATTTTAAACAAAAAAATTGTAGCCAAGACTTTGTGTCTATAAAGGAACTGACTTTAATAAACAATGAGAAATACTGACAGGAGTAAAAACATATATGGTACTACCACCACAGTGCGTTTCTGTAATGAATATGTAAATAAATCCCAGTGCTTAGATCATATTTCATACCAAATTTGTAAGAAAAAAAATATCAGTAACATGTATTTAGAAAACAGATGAAGGGTGAAGTGTGAATTTCCATTTCATGCTGACTTCAAAGACAAAAAAACAATGTTAGACCCATTACAATTGTTTGCATTCACCTTTTTATTTTTATTAAAAAAAATTAACGACAATTATACACATTTACTTTTCAAATTAAAATATGTGTTATATGTTTTTCTTACATATTACAACTGCAATTGCTAAAGCCTGGCATAAACACATTTTGAAGGTGTTGCCACCCCTGGGACATTATGTAATTTACTCAGTTACTAGTTACAAGAGTTGAGTTTTATGTTTGGTGTTATTCATTCTAAATGCATAAAATGTATAACACCTCATCATTAAATCCTTACTCAGCATGTGATGAATGGAAACACACTTCATTTTGGGAATGTCATGCATCAACAACAAGGAAATCTCAAGAGTAGAGCAAACCCAAACTGAGTTTATCTTGGATCAGACCATGTATACTTCTACATATTTACAAATAGTTTGATCCAACGTATCATACGGTTTTAGTTTATATAATATACCGCTTCTGATACCTCCGGCAGAAGATCAGAGACGATGATGGGTGTGTCTATGGTCTGAGAAACTGAGTCATTTCTCCAGAGCAGCAGCTGTGTGTAGAGTCATGCCTTTATACGGCTTCCTCTCGCCACTCTTACTGTTGCACAGGGTTTAGATTACATGCGTGGGGACTGGACTATTTTGGACTTTGTGGATTGAGGTTTTTGGCTGCCTCTTCACAGGTAAGTACATTAGAATTTGTTTTGGGGAAAAAATAGACATTGGACTGTTGGACTGTTGATAATGAAGTACTGTATATACTATAATTTTACCATACACTCTGAAAAATAAAAGTTCAAAAGAAGGTTTTCATAGTGATGCCATTGAAGAAGCATTTTGAGTTCCCCAAAGAACAGTTGCTAAAATTATTAATTTTTTTCTTAGTGAAGAACATTTTAATCATCTAAATATTAACATTTTCTACCTAAATGTTCTTCATTGAACCACCAAGGCCAATAAAGGACCTTTATTTTTAATATGTCTACATATTATTATAATTGTATAATCTTTACATGTCAGTACAGACCCATACAGTTTGTGATCAGTCAGGGTTGACTGCTTTGGGTTGTTGTGCTGAAAGATGATATTCACACTCAACCCTCTCATTGCTTTTGCCTTAGGCAATAAGTACATTTTACTGCAGATGTTAGATGTGAATGTTTGCTTTGTAGCTGTCCTAAATAGGATACAATTCCAGTTTGAACTATAAAATCATTGCATTATAAAATGAACATCCAACTAATAAATAGAGGATGGTTTTGACATTTACAGAAATATGAATAACAAAACAGCCCATGTATGTATGTCCAACAGTGGACACAAGTGATATGCAAATTATGTATTGCATTCAATTGTATTCTGTGATGAAAATTTTATTTTATTTTAGAATAAATGACTGATCCCTTTGTCTTTCATTGGTTAATTGCATAACTTGCAATCTATGTATCCTAAATACACACATTTGTAATACACTTTTCTTTATAATTTGATAAAATTCCAGCTTAATTGGAAATTATGCACATACAAAATATTTTGTCCTGAAGTGACACTTGATTGACACATGATTTTTTTCACATTTCCTTATTCAAGGACCAAATTGTTGCTTGTTGTTGAAATAATTCCACACATGAGGGAAAGTCTTTGAAAAACTAAAGTAATCTTCACACATAGTAAATGTTTGTTTATTTATTTGCATATTTATTTCACTCTTCATTGTTTAAACAATTCATAATGTATCCTGGATTTTCACAGTGTCACACTGGAAGAAACAAAATCTGAAGAAAAATGTAAATACTTTTCTTAGAGTGCAAATTTGAAACAAGTGTAAAACAATAACACGAGAAAGGCATTAAAACCTGCAAATAAATCTGACTTCAAAGTTACATGAAACTAAAAAGTTTGCAAAGCAGTTTTAATGAGAAGTAGTTCACCCCATTATATTATCTAAAGATTAGATAGATTATTTTATTACTTCATCAGAACAGATTTGAGGAAATGTATCATTACTTCACTTACTCACCAAGAGAACCTCTGCAGTGAATGGGTGCCGTCAGAATGAGAGTCCAAACACCTGGTCCACAAGTGATCACAATAATCCACAACAAGTGATCGAAGCACATCTCCAGTCCATCAATTAATGTTTTGTTAAGCAAAAAAGCTATGTGATTGTACAAAACAAATCCACCATTAAGGCATTTTAACTTCAAACCTTTACCTCCAGCTATCAATAATATTGCTTTTTCCAGTGAAAAATCATCTCATCTGAATTAGGGGTGATAAATATGCACCGTTCTAAGCAAAACAGTTATAAAAAAAATAAGTTGGTGGATTTTGATGTGAATTTTTGGATGAAGCTGTATTATGGATTATTCACTTGTAATTTTTTCTGGAAGCAACAGTTTTAAATTAAAATCATCTTAACGATAGATTTGACAAACATGCAGCTTTTCACTTTACACAATGTTAAAGGTAGGGTAGGAGATTTCGAAAAGGCTAGCAATAGCAATCTAGCTTTGAAACTCTCTCTGCAAATCACTCTCCAAAGCCATGCCTCCTCCAAAACACATGAACATGCGAGACCAGCAAGACCAGTAGACCAGCGAGACAATGAGAGATGGCGTTGGTGGAGGGTTGAATGCAACGCTGTCAGATTACTTCACATCTCATTCACCAGTAAGAAAACATTACAGTACAAAGTGCATAATACTAAAATAATAACACCCTCTATTCTCTGTCTGCAATAGCGCAATAGAACAGGCTGGTGATGTATCATGTCTGCGCTAACAGGATGCGCAGAGGTATGCAAATACATACAGTACGCTGACAGGCAGGTAGGACAGCCTATCGTATAGCCCACAGACCAAGGGATGGATAGATGATTGGACCAAGATTGGATGGACATTTTATGGTCCTACTCCTTCCACACATAATATGAATACATGAATGCACTTAGACCACTAAACTTAGTGATTGAAGTGAAGTGTGCAGTGTCATGTGGCCTAATTGGCAGACCTGATTGCAATCAGGACTTTCAACCAACCAAAAAAATGTAATACATGTTTTTGAACCAAATCACCAACCCTGTCTTTAATTGATGGACTGGAGTTTCACAATAATTGTGGATTATTGGGAAGTCTTTATAAGCTGTTTGGACACTGCCAACATTCTGACGGCACCCATTCACTGCAGAGGATCCAATGGTGAGTAAGTTACGTACTGTAATGCTAAATTTCTCCAAATCTTTTCCGATGAAGAAACAAACTCATCTACATCTTGGATTGCCTGTAGGTGAGTAAATTTGCAGCAAATTTGATATATTTTTTCGCAATCTATTACTTTAGTATAAAGGTTTTAATCAACATCAACCCTTGGGACATAATAGTGCCTGAAACACCCATATATTTAGCTGTCTAATTTGAAAATGGTTCAGATTCCTTATTAATTTAAATGTGATCTCTTTGATTTTGTTCACAGAATTCCCGAACCCAACAATGAATTATTCATCGAATTTCACAAACTGCTCCATCAGCGATTTCAAGCACACCGTCTACCCAATTGCCTATCTCTTCATCTTTTCCCTTGGGCTTGTTGGCAACCTCATATCTCTGTTTTTCTTCGTTTCCTCATCGTCAAAAAGAAAAGCGTCTTTTTCTCCAGTCAACATCCTCATGCTCAATCTCCTTCTATCTGATCTGATGATGGTATGCTCGCTGCCGTTTCGAGCCGCCTACTATCTCATGGACTACTGGGCCTTTGGAGACATCACCTGCCGGATCATGTCCTACGTCTTCTACATCAACATGTATGGCAGCATTTACTTCCTGGCAGTTCTAAGCATGGTTCGCGTGGTGGCCATCGTGAAGCCCTTCACATACGTGCGCTGGCAAAGTGCTAGGAGAGCCTGGGTGTTATGCATTGTCATCTGGCTGATCGTGTCTGTGGCGTCCATCCCGCTTCTGAAAGCTGGAACTTATTTGGAGTCTAATCAGACCAAATGCCTGGATTTGAGGCCGTCCCAGGTGGGAACCATTATCATGCTGAATCGAGGGGCTATGTTTTTAGGCTTCGTTATGCCCTTCGTGGTCATCTCAGTGTGTTACATTTTTGCAGCCTTGTATTTGCTAAAACTAAGGAAGACCAGGCAAAATCAAAGATCTCAGTTCAATCACAAGAAGTCCTGTTCTCTCGTCATTATTGTTCTGCTGATTTTTCTTGCATGCTTTATGCCGTATCATATTGTCCGAACTTTATTTTTGGAGGCTGAGATGGACATACATAACAGTAGTTATGACGAGCCCTGCCATTATATTGAAAGTCTGAGAAAGGCAGCGGTCATCACACACTGTCTGGCCTCAGGAAACAGTTGCCTGGATCCAATGCTTTTCTTTTTCGTTGGGGAAAACTTCATTAGCTTTTGGCGACAACATACACCGAGAAGACAGAGCTGTATAATTGAGCAGAATGTGAAAGTGTTGGAGAAAATAAACAACAATGATTTAGATAGACGTTTAAGACTAGTATAGAGTGCTTGCACCTGTTGGGACTTGAGGGGGAAATTCCTGTAACAGACCATATTCCATATCTGGTGGATCTCTTGTCCCATCCAGGAAGAACTCGATTAACCTCCAGCAGGAAGGCACTGTTTCCATTCCATGTGTTCAAGAGAACAAACAGATAATTATATTAAATATTTTGCGCACGCATTTCAGTTTGACTAAAACAACATGATGGTATGAAATGATGTTGGTCCACTGGTCCATCTGTGGAGTTAGTGTTACTTGAGTTTTTATGTTGTGCATAGAGGAATTTATTTGGTACATGTGTTTCCAGTTTAGTTTATGTGCATGCCTTCTTATCAGATAATAATTATCTGCCTCAATTGGACACATATGTTTATTATGCATTTTTTTAAGGACCTACATGACAGTAATTGCTTACATGTGTGCAGTTCAAAATGATTATTTTGAAGTACATTAGTGTTGATGATATATTTTAAACTTGTTTTGAGATTATACAACTGAACTCACCAAGTTTGCAGTCATTTTTCATGATGTAATGTTGTAAATGATTCAAAGATTTTTTTACAGAGTATTATACTGCTTATCTACTGCCTATCTATCTATCTATCTATCTATCTATCTATCTATCTATCTATCTATCTATCTATCTATCTATCTATCTATCTATCTATCTATTATACTGCTATCTATCTATCTATCTCTATCTATCTATCTATCTACTGCTATCTATCTATATCTATCTATCTATCTATCTATCTATCTATCTATCTATCTATCTATCTATCTATCTATCTATCTATCTATCTATCTATCGTTCTATCTATCTATCTATCTATCTATCTATCTATCTATCTATCTATCTATCTATCTATCTATCTATCTATCTATCTATCTATCTATCTATCTATCTATCTCCAGTTGACCATAATTGTAAATAATATAGTATTGCCAAAACTGACCCGACTCTATCTATGGATTGTTTAAAACTAATTATTTCTCATTATTCATTGTTAAATTGTGGATATTAATACATTTATACATTTACATCTGTTCGAGTTATTCATGTTACTGTAAAATAAAATAAGACAATTGTATTTTAAAGTATTGGAAAAACTGTCTCAAAAATCTTTCTACAGTGCACAGCTTTAGCCTATTTAGGAAAAACATTGCTGTGAAAAGACAGAGTCATTTCTGGTGTTTGAATAATGACAGTTTTTTACAATCATATTTGCACTAATAACAGAACCTTCATGTCATTTTTCAAAACTCTAGACACAAAACTCAAAACAGTCATTGTTTGTAACACAGGCTATCCAACGTTCAAAACTTTGCATATTGCGTTCATATCTTTATAGAAGCCTTGCATTTGCAGAAGCATTGGTTCAAAATAATAATTTATTATGAAATATCATAAACATTACTTCAGATTACTCACACACAAGACACCCATAGTTTCACTGTTTAGTTGTTAGTACAAACAGTACTTGAAGTGGAAAAAAAGAAGTGCCGGTACTCACCCGAACCCCCCCCCCCCCTTTTTATTAAATAATTAATTAATTTATTTACTTATTTAAATTAAATAAATAAGTACTTTTTAATAATTCACAATGTATGCATAGTGCCACAATCAATCAATCAATAATTAAATAAAAGTTTTCAATACAAATTAGCACAAGTCAAGCTGCAATACCAAACAGGACCAAAGGGAGACGCCAAAGACCACTAAATCGCCTGCCTTTAATATACGGTTCCATTCAGAATCGCTAAATCTCTGACCACCGCATAATCAGCGTTAATTATAAACACTCTTGCTTTTAAGCCAAATACATGCAGAAAATAATAATTTTACTGACATTTTCTCTGCATTAGCGCTGTTTTGAGCTTACTGTTTGAATTCGTTCACTGGATCCTTGGACTTTCCAGGAGTTTACGGTTTACAGTGATGTGATTGCAAAAACCTGCTTCTTTTCATTTTTAAAGATATGATTTTCTTCATAAAGTACTGATTCAAATTAGTAATTAAAAATTCATTATTATTCTACAGCTCCGCACGTCTCCCCTGACACCGCCTCCCCTTCTCGCGCACCACACAATGAAGTAGACCGACTCTGCTTGCGTTCATTCACGTGATGGGTCGAGATGAGAGGTGATCCCGCCTGGGTAGTGTGCTTTACATAGTTTCTATATAATTTCTAATCATATATGCGATCATAAAGCCTAATCACCCAGACCCTGATGATTTTACTCTGAGTACCGGCAATATGTCAGAAGTGCCGGTACGCACAAAAAAAGTGCAGGTACTCTAAAGGGTAAAATATAGAAGTGCCGGTACTGCGTACTGGTGCGTACCGGCCCACTTCAAGCACAGAGTACAATCATGAAATATAGTTGGTTAAAACCCTTGATACAGCTTTCATTATGGTTCTACACATTCATACATTATTCTAATAGACTAGAGAAAAAAGTACAGACACTGGAATCCTTAAACAAAGTATGAAAATTATTGATGAAATAATCAACTCTCAACAGGTTTTCAAGAAACAGTTGAAAACCCTGTTTTGTGGATTTGGCCACAGGCTCTCATCCACATCATAATGGATGTTTTCATTAGTTAAACATCTTGGAATTTTTTTTTTATAATCTGGCATGGCAAATACAGCTGACATTGGTCATTGCACACATCATCTATGGCCTGGAGAAGAGGGACTTGTTTGTGAGGCCTATTGTGAGCCTTCCACCTCCATGTGGAGAAAAATTATTCAGTAAGGTTACAGTAAAGAAAGGAGAGTATGGGTGTAAAACAAGGTGACAAACTGTGGATGGACGTAAAACTATAACCCCTTTCACACTGCACGTTGGTCCCAGAAAATTGCCGGAGTGCCTTCTGTGTGAAAGCAAACATGTCCCGGGATTAATTCCGGGATCGATCCTGGGTTGGGGACCTAGTAACATTGCCAGGTTCAGTCCCGGAACGAGCTCTGTGTGAACAAATGCCAGAACCAATGCTGTATAGGCTGATGACGCACATTATTATGCAACTCTTTTACCGGGTGTTTTGAAGGCAGATCAATGGTCACAACGAAAAATGTATAAACTGGAATGAAGCAGAGATCAGGGAGTTCTTCGCTATCCACGCTGAAGCTGAAATCGTTCACAGTTTAGTGAAACGGTATGTGGTGCATTATACACGTCACATGAAATGTCCAGTGTCTTTACGGGATCTTTACGGGTTGTGTGTGAATGCACGCACAGATTCAGAAAAATGACATGAAGGTTCTGTTATTAGTGCAAAAAATGATTGTAAAAAAAGATACTAGTTAGTGTAAGATAAAAAATTTAATGTTTTAAAGAAATCTCTTATACTTACCAAGGCTGCATTTATTGGAACAAAAAAAACAGTAAAATATAAGTATTGTGAAATATTATTACAATTTAAAAGAACTGTTTTTTATTAATTGTATATATTTTGAAATGTAATTTATTCCTGTGATGGCAAAGCTGAATTTTCTTCACATTACTTCAGTATTTCTTGTCACATGATGGTCATTCTAATATGCAGTTTTGCTGAAATGTTTGTTGTGAATTACTGAAACATTATTATGAAATATGAAAAAAGTTGTACTTTAGTGGAATTTTTATGGAAAGCCTGACACTACCATTCAACAGTTAGGAGTACACAAGGTTAAACTAATAACATTTTTGTTGAGCAAGAATGCATTAAATTATAAAAAAAAATATATAATATATATATAAATATATAATATAAAACAGAAAATAAGGCATTTATAATGTTACAAAATATTTCCATTTCAAACAAATGTTCTTATGAAATTTATTATGACTTCTATAAAAATATTAAGCAGCAACATAATAATACAAACACTATTAATTACTGACCACCAATAATTGATAATGACTGAACAGCAAATAAGCATATCAGAATGATTTCTGAGGATTATGTGACACCGAAGCCTGCGTAATGAAATTAAACTTTAACATCACTGGAATAAATTAAAATAGCTATATCAAAATAGAAAAGAGTGATTTTATATTGTAATAATATTTCACAATATCACTAAGATACTTTTCCAGAAAGTTCTAAGATATCTTTTCACCTTGTACCATCCTGACTCCTGGCAAAACTTGGATTCCCAAAATATTCAGTAGCCCCTCCACATCTAGGAGGTGGAGATTGGTAGGTTTAGGGGTGGAGATGGGTTGGTTTAGCTATAGGCGCATTTGACTTTAAGCGACGCTGCGCAGAATGGTCAGTGTATGACATTAAAGTACCGCGAGAGTGATAAGAGAGCAGATGGATCCCATTCTTTCAAATGGCTCTCGCGGTACTTTGATGTCATACACTGAACAATCTGTGCAGCGCCGCTTAAAGTAGAACGTGCCTAATTTGTAAGGTGGGAGGAGTTGGATCTAGATCAACCACGCCCCCTCGATCTTGGCTGCAGCTCCACCTGCTGGTCGTGAATTTTTCACTCCTTCCGTATATATTATATAAAAAAATACTCTGACAAAGAAACTGGTCTATTTTCGAAGTGTTTCGGTGAGGCAGATGTCAGAGCAATAACAACCAAATGCAGCCATACGTCACAGCAGTTTCGGGGGAGTAGTTTCAGAACGGTCTCAGTGAAATATTCAGGACCTGTCTCAAAACCCTATCTTGGGGTCTTGCATTTGGCTACTTACTAACATGACCTATTTCCTATATTTGGCCAAAGTGTTCAAGTGGGCATGAAGACTGCAAGTATGTGTAGAACTTTTGATTATACAACATGGGACACACGTACAACACGTGTTGTAAAAATGTAAGTAAAGTTTCTATAGAGCTTTATTTCAAGGTTCAAGGTTTAAGGTTTTTTTTTTCGTCACTTACTCAATTATACAGGATATAATCAGTAGTGAAATGTAAGTCATTCATTTTATTCATTCATTCAGTTTTGTTTTTTCAATGTTGGCATTTTAGTGTGTATGTATAATTTCGAACATTCAAGGCATGTGTGGTACAAGCGTGTTAGATTCGAACATTGGAGGGCGCTGTAACGGCAAAAAAAATGTAATAATAAATAAATAAATACATAATAAAAAAACACTGTAGACTTGTTAAAAAAATAATCCAAATTAGAGTAAAACGTCTTAGGTTACGTATGTAACCCTAGTTCCTCGAAGGAACGAGATGCTGCATCCGGAGACGCTCAGGGAACGCCATCAGCGCGACCGGCTCTGAATAAAGGTATAATCAGTCTTAATTGATGGCGGGACGTCACGGGCGAGGTGACGTAACGACCAGCTGTTATAAAAGCTGGCGGTCTCCGCACCATGAAGTGAAAAGTTTCCACTTCCGGGCGTACAGTTTCCTCGTTGAGGGAGCTCTGGATTGGAGTATGGTCTCAACAACCTCGGTTGAGAGACCGGAAGCTATGAGCTGCCGCCCCTCAAAGGCACAACCCACAATTCCATAACTCCGGCAGGGGGTGAAAGACCGCCATGGTGTGCAGACACGAACCAGCCTGACCTGCCGCCGCGTACCCCTTGCCCACCAGCGCTGAAAAGTACGCAGAGGATTGGAGGGCAAAGTCGGAGCCTTCAGAGACGACGCAGCGTCAGGGGACAGATAGCTCACGAGCGTCTGTTCCACGAGAGGCATCGCTCTGTAACCGCGCTCACTCGTCCTCATCACATTACCGTAGTAATTTGATGAGGGGACAAAGAGGCGGGCCGAAAATGGTTTCGTCCATGATCTCGACACCTCGGTGTGGAAAAATGGCAGGCTCCAATGTGGAGGTGGTGTCTTAAACTGCAGAAAGCGTTCGTCCAGCTTGCCTCTCTGCGGTTCAATATGACACTCGGCTGGCCAGTTAATGTTTAATTTGGCCACAGGACGAGTGACCACATCCACAAGCTCCTCATATTGGGTGAAATGAGAGGGAACATCATCAACGCTTTCCACATCAATCTCCTCAGAGGAATATATGAGAAGCGCCGAGCCAGCTGCCCGAGGGGAAGTATCCGCAGCGCGGGCTTCCAATCTCGGGGAGCAGCTATAAGATCTGATGGGTGAGGACGGAGATAGAGACACACTCATCTCCAATCCCTCCATCAGATCTAACTGCGAACCCCACGAGCGCAGCCGCCGCTCCGCCTCGGCGGTAGCGGGACCGGCACCGCGGGGAGCACTCGTGAAAGCTCCCCTCTCATCAAACAGAGCCTTCCGTTAGCGAAGCAAACGCAGTGGGAGGAGCTCGCAATTCGGGCAGTCCCTCGAGAGCCGACTCTGCATGCCTCACTCCCAAACAAACCACACACAGGCTGTGTGTATCACCTGCAGACATGTAACGTTTGCAGGGAGGAACACATCGCCTGTAATGTGCTTCATTTCTCTCATCCTCTAATGGCGCTTTTCCACTGCATGGTACGGCACGGTACGGTTCACTTTTGAGGGGTTTTCCACTGGGTACTGTACCTGGTACCTGGTACTTTTTTAGTACCACCTCGGCCGGGGTTCCAAGCGATCCGTACCATTACCAAAACGTGACGTGTAAACTCTACTGATCACTGATTGGCCGGAGAAAATCGTCATTACTGCGTCACTGAACTTGCGACATGAGACCCATAGACCCGCTAGATTTAAATCAGCACAGCCAGTGAAGGAGCGGACGCAACTTTTGTTTGAACAAACGCACCTTTTTGTATCAACCAAAAAATAGCTGTTTCGTTGTCTGTTGAGGAAGTACAGACGTTCCTCTCGTTGATAGCCAAGGAGCGGATCCAGCAAGAGCTTGATGGCGCGACGCGGAATGAAAAAGCCTTATGTAACTTTTGAACTTGCTATATTTTCAGTGTATGTCTTCTGTTTATATTTTTACCTTTGTATCTGTGTTTTGCTTCAATTAAAAACAATCTGATCGAATAAGTGTACCTCCAGACTATATTAAATATGTATTATTGTATGAGCACGCAATGAACCTCTTGAAAAAGACAAATGATTAATGCCACGATTATAAAAACCATCACATAAATAAAAAAACAAGGATTACATTTGTACATTTCGAAATATTCAAAGTTTATTGATAATTCACTTTACAGAACACGCTACATGAATAGTTAACTAATCAAGTAACGCAGCACACCTGCCCTCCTCCTCTACAGCCCGTGGCACTGCCACCACAGTCTCTGCTGCTGGGGGTAAATCCCAAGCATTCTCATAGTCCTCTCCATTGCTGTTAAAAACATCCACATGCCGAGAATGAAGAACACTATTCCGTCTCCTTTCTTTGTTGTGAGTTTGTTTGTGGCACGTTTATGATGATGTCACCGCAGTAGAGGCGGCGCAATTATAACGACGAGTGAATAATCCCGCCCACTCTATAGCGGTACTAAACTGCAGTGGAAACGCAAACCGACCCGAACTGAGCCGTACCGTACCGTAACGAGCCGTGCCGAACCGTACCGTACCATGCAGTGGAAAAGCGCCATAAATGTTTAGCCTTAAGCAGGCTTTTAGACATGCTTGCAGATAGACAGACAACACCTAAAAAAAACAGACAGTACACAGAGCGCTAGTTGAATGGTTTAAGTACGCCGGTTTCACCGCACATGCTTTTATAACAGCTGGTCGTTACGTCACCTCGCCGTGACGTCCCGCCATCAATTAAGACTGATTATACCTTTATTCAGAGCTGGTCGCGCTGATGGCGTTCCCCGAGCGTCTCCGGACGCAGCTCGAGTTCCTGAAGAGGAACTGTAATGACAAAAAATAAGATTTGAAAATAAGAACGTGTCTTTTAATTTTAAAATTACAATTATAATCATTTAATCATACATGTGTTTATTTTTCTCATTTGCTTTGCCTTTGTGTTCGTGCGCGTGTGTTTGCTCTTGTTTGTTACATGTAAATTCCTTATTGTTTGTACAGTATAATTTCTCCCTCTTAAATAAAAAATAACTCAGTTACCGTTTACGCATTCCAATGAATAGGTGATACCCTAAAAGGAAACTTAAAGGTGGCAAAAGTTTTCGTGCCTTCTCTTATACAACTGTTATTCTTGAAAGAAACTCCAAATTTAGCTCACAACAACCACAGTTCATTTCTGATGGCAAGAAGAAATAAGTGGTTTGGCAGTCATTTTACTATGGAACGAGTTTCCACACGCGCTGTTTTTTTTACCTATTAGCATATTACGGGATCTCCTCCAATGATTTAAACAGGTTTGTTTAGATCCAGGGGCGTTATGTTTTTACAAACCGCAAGCCGTGTTAACAGTTAATCTATCAACCGCCACTAGTTTTTCAATTTTTATGTAACGTACTAGTATCTGATTTAATGCTATGGTACTTATTTTTTAAGATACTAGTATAAAGGTGGCAAAAGTGTCCCGTGCCTTCTATTATACAACTGTTATTCTTGAAAGCAAACTCCAATTTAGTCACAACAACCACAGTTCATTTCTGATGGCAAGAAGAAATAAGTGGTTTGGCAGTCATTTTACTATGGAACGAGTTTCCACACGCACTGTTTTCTTCCTTACTAGCATATTACGGGATCTCCTCCAATGATTTAAACAGGTTTGTCTAGATCCAGGGGCGTTACGTTTACAAACCATATGGCAAGCCGGTTTAACATTTAATCTATCAACCGCACTAGCATCTAATTTAATGCTATAGTACTTATTTTTAAGATACTAGTATTTTTTCCATTAAGTACTAGTACTTATTCATTAGCTGCTAGTGCTTATTCTTTAGCTAGTGCTTATTCTTTAGGTACTAGTGTCTTTTGTAAAGTTACAAGTAGGCCTACTTATTCATTATATACTAGTACTTAAATCATTGGATACCAGTACGTTTTCATTAGATACTAGTGCTTATTTAACAGGTACTAGTACTTTTCATTAGTACTAGTACTTATCGAGCAAATACCAGTATTTATTTATTAGATACAAGTACTTATTTATAAGATACTAGTATTTATTCATTAGGCACTAGTACTTATTCATACGATATTAGTACTTATTTCAATAGTGACTAGTAACTATTATATTGTTACTAGTAACAAATTTACATTTTTTGCCATTGACTTCTATGGGGATCCGTCATTGAGATATCAACTATTCAGTTTTGACTAGTATGTATTCCACTAGTGACTAGTACTTAATTTGTATGAACTAGTAGTTATTCATTAGGTACTAGTACATATTTTTTAGACACTAGTACTCATTCATTTGATACTAGTACCTATTCAATTAAATAAACACTAGTACTTATTCAACAGTTACTATTACTTATTTATTAGATACTTGTACTTATTCATCAGGTACTAGTACTCATTTATTAGAAACTAGTACTCATTCATTAGATACTATTACCTATTAAACATATACTAGTACTTATTCAATAGATACTAGTACACATTTATTAGATACTAGTACTTATTTGATATGTTACTAGTAAGATTTTTGATTTTACTAGTACATTTTTAAATTTAACTCTACTGTAGCCATTGGACTAGTCATAACATAAGATGAGTAAAAAACTGATCTGACTAGTAAGATAAGAATTGTTACTAGTAGTAATTACAAAATATAATAGTGTCTAATAAATAAGTATTAGTACCTATTGAATAACTACTAGTATATATTAAATAGGTACTAGTATCTAATGAATAAGTACCAGTATCTAAAAAATAAGTACTAGTATCTAATGAATGCTTACTAGTAATAATTAAATAGATACTAGTCGCTATTGCAACAATTACTAGTCGTAAATTAAGAGATGATATCAAAACAGAATAACTACCACTACCTGTTAATTTGGAGATATCTTCAGCCTCATAAAGAACTAGTAAGAATGTATTTGGAGATATTTTCATTTAAACAGATCATTACATAAACATCAGTGCCTCTCAACCGTCCAATCAGTGTCCACATGGTAATACAATACACTAATATGCTTGATTAATTAGATTTGTAAGTAGGGCTAAATGGCTTTGTATGTTATGCAGCTACTAGGCTACATAAAGAGCAAAAGCTGAATGTCTTTGTCCATATGAGGGATTTCCTGGAAGTGAGTCTCACTAGTGGAGTTTCTGCTAGAGCCCTGCATTTGGGCCTTGGGGCCCGTTTTTTTTTTACGCCTCTTGGGCCGGAATTCGGGCCAATTTTCACACCATAGTTCAGATGCAGGCCGGGCCTCGGGCCTGTTTTACGCTTCTCCTTATTTTTATATTTTAGACATCCATCAATTAGTGATGAAAAAAATTGCTGCTCTGGTGGAAACAACAGAGTCCATGCTGCCACGACTGAGAGCGGCTCGACGGTGTTTAGAGTCAGCGCAGCTGAAGGGTTCTGCGTTCAAACGCACGCATAGTAGAGATGCGCGGATGAGCTTAAACGTCACCCGAACACGCTGCTTCAAATAAATTATCCGCCCGCCACCCACCCGCACCTATATTTTTCTCTGATTTAGATAACCGACCCGACCCTCACACCCGATCGCCACATTACAATGATTATAACTCTTAGTTCTGCACAATGATATGATGAATGGATGGTTCATTTTTAACAGCAGATTCAGTGATGTGAGAGCTGATCTGCGCATCACGTCTGCCGCGCATTACGGCTCTGACGCGGCCACCGGAGCTGATCACAGTCACTCTAGTCAAGTCAATGCTTGTTTTTATACCCATAGATTTGTATATATTATACCAGCCATGCCACGGCACGTTTCAGAAGCATCCCAGAATCTAGTGGTCTCGTGAATCCAGTTGCTTCTCTCCTGGTGTGATTTGGCACCGCATGAAGGACGGAACAAAACGTCGTTGGAGCCTTAAGGCATAACATACCAGGCTAATACAACGATAATAGGCTGCTTTTAAATGAACATTTAATTAAAAAAAACAAAAGTTCTTCTTTGGCCAGATTATAGTCTACACTTTCTTAATAGCAGAAACACATGCTTTACTCCATTCAATCTTTATCTGCAATGCCACTGTATCTGTCACTGCAACTTCCCAAACACACACAAAAATGAAATCTGTGTGTCTGTCTGCCTGATGAAAAAATGAATTTAAAACAAGTTCATATTTTAGAGAATATTTGCATCACTAATGATTTATCTCATCCACACGCGACCCACCCGCAGTTAATTATAATATATTTTTATTACATGACTCACCCAACGCATGGATTACCTGCGGGCCCCACGGATACAACCACCATCCGCGCATCACTAATGCATAGGCACTTGCCGCAACGCCCCAGCAAAAGTAAATACCATGAATGTGTCCGGGGGAAATAGTAAGGAGATATTTGTATTATTTACTAATACACTAGTGTTTTCTGTGTCAGTGTCACAAAGATGAAGATCCTGATTCGCTATCTCCTCATTAGATGCACCTATAGAGAGAATGTAATGGGGCGAGAGGCGTGCGGATCCATTTGCAAAGCTTTATTAGACAGAGGCATGGTCATAACAGGCCTGGTTCAAACAGTGGCAAACAGGTATATTGAGGACAAGACAGAGGAGTACTCAAGTCAACAGACGTGGTCTTCGATCGGCGAACAATATCCAGAGGGATTGACAGGGGGGGTAATCCGATAACGTGAGCAATAATTCAGGCGAGGTGCGAACAGAGTCCGATACAGCAGGCAAGAGGTTAATCCAAGAT
>CM049813.1:5545294-5788284 GCA_027422405.1 Ptychobarbus kaznakovi
TAGCACCTGTGATGTCCAAAATGTTCGAAAGTTCAAAGGCTTCTGTAATGAAAGAAAGGTGCGATTTGAATGTTGGTATGTTTCTTTGATGTTTTCTTTGATCTGCATGTCTATACAGACACTTGCACACACATTCCTAAGTAATCAAATCAGCTTATATTTGTAAAATGCCACAGCTTGGCACAAATATGTATTGTGATATGATCAGAGAGCTTATCAACACATTTAAAGCAACTACACTTTTAACAAAATGTTAGGGAATCAATAGCCTATATGCATTTTATTTTTTCTGATAGAAGCTTTATTAAATAAGCTGTGTTCCAGACTCGACTCAGAACTTTTTTCCACCTCTCACTTGAAAATAACACCGCTCCAATTCTGCTGGAACTGCATAGCATTATATTTGACAATTAGACCGCTTTTACATTTCTAATAACGAATGACAATGAACAGATTTTGGGAGAGCCTTAACATTGCTTTAATTCATGATTTTGTCATAATCTGTAGAACACAAAGTGTTTTCGTTGAGTCATGGTGCCTTCTTCTGGTGTGATGGACTGAAACTCAGAAGTTGGAAGTAGTGTCTCTACTCCGATATTCCCATGTCTAACTTTGTCACGTATACAGCATCAAAGCTAAAATATGGCAACCAAACTTGCGTTTTCTCAAACTGTGATCGTAATAGGTGAGCGATAGCCAATGGAAATTCCGCTTGTGCATTAGTTTCATCTACTACTGGCAGTGGCTTCTGCTTATGGGTTTATGTGTAGTTTGGACTTCTGATATTAAAGGTTAAGTGTGTAATTTCTGCACTTCTAGTGTCACTAAATTAAATTGCGTAGTTAAAGCCTTATTATTATTGTTATTCCATGATCTGTCTGCATACTTGATTCTGATTGGCTGGTAGGTATGCAGTAAAACCGTTTAATGCATAGGTAGTTCCAACTTCCAAGTCAGTTTAATCACCTTTCCATATTAATGCGCTGCTTTAGTTGATGGACACTAACCAACATGCATCGCTCGCATGCACGCACTGCACGCACTGAGAGAAAGATAGAGAGAGAGAGGTCAGAGATCGTAGATTGCGCTGCTCACTCACATAAAATAGTTGTCAACGCTTCCCTGCCATTTTTATTAATAAAATAAAAGATAGATACTAGGGATGGGTTACGATTTTCGAATATTCAATTAGTCGATTTAATTATAGAATATCGATTAGGTTGTGCGATTATTTTCTAAAGGTGTACCCACACTGGGTGTTTTGAACCGTGCCCGAGCATGTCTGAGCCCCAAAGCCCTGTTCGTTTGACTAATGTGATCGCTCCGTGCCGCGCTCGGGCGCGGTTCGTTTAGCAGGCCCTGGCTTGGTTGTAAGAGGTGGGCCAGAGTGCGGTTCAGTTGGACTCGGGCACACATGTAGTGTGAGCGCTAACAGTGCCGGAGCACGGAACTTCTGATACGTGCAGCCTGATTGCGTGAACAATAGACCTGTTAAGCAATATATGTGAGAGGGCCGTTTGTTACAGCATCCCAAACAACTCAAAATAATAAACCACAAAGTTAACAAAACGATGCACTCCACTGTGCTGAGCGAGAGCGCTTCTCTGCCACCTTCACGTGCTATCGGAAACGTCCTGTTTCCCACTTATGAAGTCGTGACGATCTCGTTGCATTCAAATCATTATTTTTGTTTTTAAAGAATAATGTAATATTCCACTGGTTGATAACCATGAATATTTATATGCAAAATATTTGTGCTGTTTTTCGTGTTAAATGTGAAGAATGACAGGTTGGATGCCACAGACCTTTTTTTTGGCGGAGTATACAGGTGTAATTTTCACTTTAACTTCAACGCAATGTAACGTGATTTCATTATCGTACTTTTCACTTTATTCTTAAAATATTATGATGTTAATGTTATTTATTTGAGAAGGATAAACTGATCATACTTGCGCTGGCCGCTTGGTATTTTAAAAAACAAAAACTTGAATTTAACAAACATAAAATGTTCCAATCATATTTCTGAATTAAATTAATAAAGAAACAAAATTAAATAATGACCACTTTGCTATTATTCTGTTTAGCGCGCAATATGTTTTAAGCCTAATATTAATTGATGAATTAATCAAACTGTTAATTTTTATTTTTTTAAATAATATGAATTTTCATGCTCATTTTTAAAATAGAAATGTCCTAGCCTTATTAGCAGTTGATAATTGACGGACTGTTCTGTTAATAAATGGTGTCATTCGTTTCTGTAATATTAATATGTTTCAGCAATCATATGTTACAACCAATAACTCAACCTTTATTTATAAAGCACATTAATTGGCTTGGGTTAAGATAGACTATTCTCTAATTAATTAAACAGTTTGTTATCATACAGATTGAAAGCCTGAATGGGTTCTCTCCCTCTCTCTCTGTTTATGGGTGTGTGTGCGTGGGTGGGTGCATGCGCGGGAGGGGTGCGATTTTCGAATAGTAATCGAATAATACCCAGCGATTATCAAATACAACTTTTGCATAAAATGCCGATCCCTAATAGATACTAGATCGCTACATTATAATCTCCAGCAACGAGGTGATAAAATCGCTGTTTTTGAAGTAGCCTAGTTGTTTGTAGATGGAGGCTTCAGGCACGGCAAGCATGTAGGCTACACACAACTATCATTCTCTCTCTCAAATTGTATATCAAATTTTATATATTTTAGATTTTGTAGTAAAACGTTTTAAAATATACCCAGCATGCGCCGCGCGCGCACCTCTCTCTCTCTCTCTCTCTCTCTCTCTCTCTCTCTCTCTCTTCTCTTCCTCTCTCTCTCTCTCTCTCTCTCTCTCTCTCTCTCTCTCTCTTTCTCTCTCTCTCTCTCTCTCTCTCTCTCTCTCTCTTCTCTCTCTCAATTCATGCTTTAATTCATTCAAATAAATGTGGTCTTACCGCACTATTTCATCTCTGTGTCTGATTTTAAGCAGGCAGAAGGCTAGACCTAACAAACTGTAACTGACGAAAATAATTTTTTTACCCATTTGGTTAAATATTGCGCTGCAAAGTGCAATACTAGTTTTAACTTGTCTATAACTTGGCAAATTACCATGGAATAAGCGGGATATTATCCACTTCACGTCGGGCGGTTCTTTGTCTCCACGTCATGCATTAAAATCCTTTAATGCAAGGCTAGCTGATGATTATCCATTATTGAACGGTCACGTTTGTTTGGACAAACAGACAATCCCACTCCAAACCCATGCAAATAGTTAGACTAATTGGCATGCTCAAAGAGTGCAATCTGGAAGTGCCACAGTAGTCAGCTTATTAATGTCTGTCTTATATTTCTATTTTTGTTAATATATTTTGTATTTTTTATATTTAAAGAAAATGCCAACTTTACCCTAAAAATATGCTTAGTCCAGCTTCGTTCCCACATTTTTTTAAATAATAGATTAACTTATACTGTTAATAAAGGTTTTTGCACAACAACAACAAAAAACAAGTTAGCCTATATATTCTCAAAAGTAAATGGTTTTCAACAAATTCTGACCCACTGTCTGAAATGTTCCATTTCCACTGTTAGTATTGACTAAACTCACTTCAACCTTGATTCATTAAATTGCTTAGGAAACATGTAAACACCCCCTTGCTTTTGAACATGAGCAATTTGCAGTCAAATGCTACGTACAAACGTAGTCCTCTAATGCAATCTGGAACACCACTAAAATAAACCATCCACTTGTTAATTTTTTTATTCATCCATTTTTCCTGTTGTCGGAGTAGCTCGAATGCATGGAGTATGTCATTAAATGGGCAGTTAATTAAGTGGGCAGTTGTATACGGTGTACAAAACATTAGAGTCATATGCAAATGTATTTGACTGTTCAACATAAAAAAAGTATTTGGAGTTTGGTTACATGAATGCTTTTTTTGTACTGAGGAGGATGTTTTAAGAAATAGCTCACTTTAAAATTAAAGTTGCTGAACGTTTACTCGTGGATGAGTTTGATTTGGAGAACATTTGGCACGTAATTTGCTTGCTCACCAATGGATCCTCTGCAGTGAGTAAGTTATATTATGGATTAGTGTTGTCAAAAGTACCGACTTCGGTACCAGTCGGTACTGAAATTTAAAAAAAATCCCAATTTCTCGCTAACATTTGAGTGCTGTTGAGTGGATTCTTAAACACTGCTGATTGCCATTGTGTTCATGCTAGGGCTGCACAATAAATTGCATGTGATGATCATGCGCATCTCGTCTGTAAAGCCGGTTCTGTGATTTGTAGTAAATCTTCATCACGTGCTTTCAGATGGAGCGGCATTTAATACACTGAGCCGTAGTTCGCTGACAAGCTACGCAATATCACGTTCATAATTGAATGCGATTAATCTGTGATAATGAACGCCATATTGCGTAGCCTAGTTCACAGGCTCAACAGGTATGATTATGATTGGCTACAATGATCATACAGTAATAGCAGGAAATAGACGTTTGTGAAATCTCAGTACCGATCGGTACTTGTACTTTTGCCGGAAGCAACAGGTTTGAAGTTAAAACGCCTCAATGTATTTGTGTCTTACAAACATACAGCTTTTCAATTCCGGTTTATCAATTAAAGATGTTAGTTGATGGACTGGAGTGGTGTGGTATTGTGATGTTTTTATTAGCTGTTTGGACTCTCATTCCAATGGCACCCATTCACTGCAGATAATCCATTGGTGAACAAGTGATGTATTGCAAAATTTCTCCAAAATTTCATGGCCTAATGGTTAGAAGGTCAGACTTGTCAAGTCACCTTTATTTATATAGCGCTTTTAACAATACAATTTATGTCAAAGCAACTGCACAATATCAAAATAGGAAAATAGTGTATCACTAATGTAAAATGACAAGATTAAATGCCCATTTTTTAGTTCAAGGCATTTCATTATTGAATTCAGTGATGTCATCGTCCAGCTAAGTTCAGTTTAAATAGTATCTGTGCAATCAATTTGGTGATATCGCTGGAAATGAAGTGTCCCCAATTAAGCAAGCCAGAGGCGACAACGACAAGGAACCAAAACTCCATCGGTAACAGAACGGAGAAAAAAAAACCTTGGGAGAAACCAGGCTCAGTCGGGGGGCCAGTTCCCCTCTGGCCAGACGAACCAGTAGTTTGTTCCAACTGCAGCAAACTCAGATTGTAAGGGCTCCACTGGTTCCAGTGGTCTTTTCCCGATAGCTGTCTAGGTGACAAGGTCCTCACTGGGGATCTGTCTCTGGGGCTCATCTAGGTGTCCTGGTCTCTGCTGACGTTCAGAGCTGTAGAGGTCGTCTCTAGGTGCTGATCCACCATCTGATCTGTATACGGACTGGATCTGTTGACTGCAGTGATCATCTGGGCTGGATAAGGACCGGATCGGGTGGCTACAGTGACCTCGGAATAAGATAGAAAAAGACTAATATTAGCGTAGATGTTAATCTTCTTACAATGTAACAAGTACATCATATTTTATGGGAAGTGTTCCCGGTTCCGGTTGACCTAATTAATGCAGCCTAACAATCCTTTAACGGATTTGAATATTAGAAGCGTATTAGTGTGTTAAGTGTACGCCAGGTTAAAGAGATGGGTCTTTAATCTAGATTTAAACTGACAGTGTGTCTGCCTCCCGAACAGTGTTAACAGGTAGATTGTTCCAGAGTTTGGGCGCTAAATAGAAAAAGGATCTGCCGCCGGCAGTTGATTTTGATATTCTAGGTATTATCAAATAGCCAGAGTTTTGAGATCGTAGCGGACGTGGAGGACTATAATGCGATAAGAGCTCGCTCAAGTACTGAGAAGCTAAGCCATTCAGGGCTTTATAAGCAATTAACAAGATTTTAAAATCTATACGATGTTTAATAGGGAGCCAGTGCAGTGTTGACAGAATGTTGACATAACCGGACTAATGTGGTCATACTTCCTGGTTCTAGTAAGAACTCTAGCTGCGGCATTTTGGACCATCTGTAGTTTGTTTATTAAGCTTGCAGAACAACCACCCAATAAAGCATTACAATAATCTAATCTTGAGGTCATAAACGCATTAATTATCATTTCAGCATTTGACATTGAGAGCATAGGTCTCAGTTTAGATATATTTTTAAGATGAAAAAAATGCAGTTTTACAAATGCTAGAAACGTGACTATCAAAGGAGAGATTGCTATCAAATAGCACACCTAGGTTTCTGACTGATGATGAAGAATCGAGAGAGAAGCCATCAAGTGTTAGACAGTGTTCTAGGTTATTACTTGTGTGGTTAGTTTTCCGGTAATTAACACCTCTGTTTTTTCAGAATTTAGTAGTAAGAAATTATTCATCATCCAGTTTTTTATATCGACTATGCATTCCATAAGTTTCTCAATTTGGTGTATTTCACCGGGCCGTGAAGAAATATAGCGCTGAGTATCATCAGCATAACAGTGAAAGCTAACCCCATGTTTCCTGATGATATTTCCCAAGGGTAACATGTAAAGCGTGAAAAGTAATGGCCCTAGTACTGAGCCTTGAGGTACTCCATACTGTACTTGTGATCGATATGCGTGTTAAAAACATACAGGGCTTAATTTATTAAACCACCTGTCATAAAGAGAAAACAAATATTTCAGGAATCTGTCAAAAAAAGTTTACATCTAAACATTTATTGGGCAAATTACAAACAGAAACAACTAATTAGTATTTATAATAACAAAAATGGCCTCATAACAGCTTGCATTCTTGCTTACATTGTTTATGTACTTTTTGACCGTAATTGCGTATCTGAAAAAAACACTATAAAGTGCTCTGCCTTTCTTTCATAGATAACAGCAATAATTATATTATAGCATTAGAAATAGCCTACTACTGTTATTAAAGAGCTTACGCATTTTGGAGGACTAACCAGTACAGAAAGCTAAACATGATTTTGGTAATCACCAATGCTGTTAGTTTAGAGCAGCAGTGGCACAAACCTTACATAATCTGTTAAAAACCATACATACATTTGTTTTAATAAATTTGTTAAGCACTGTAATAGTGAATATAGTTTAAATCTCTATTAAAAATGTAAATAATAATAAAGATAATAAAGACTCCGTGTAAACTAACAGGTGAGAGGAATGTTCTGCAGGAACACACGTTCACTTTGATCACAGTCCAGTCTCTATCTTCCTGCTGATGAAAGTTATTACATAAAGAAAGTTCATTTTTGACATGCAATTCCCTTTTCTACCAGTAGGTATAAAATGGAAGGTTGTGAAAAATGTCCACTGTCCCCCTCTTGATTAACACTGGTCTCATGTCTGTAGGCCCTTTAACTAAAAAGCTATTATAGAAACACCGCCCAGTGAGCTATAGCAAAAAACGAAGAAAACGTGCACTTTCCCCTCGGTCCCTTACTGAAAGCTCCGCACAGAGCGAGCTCTCCCGGCTTGATGCACATTGAGATGGCTTGTGCAGGCTAGTGCTTATTACATCGAGCGAAAACTATGAAAAAGAAGGCTGTGAAACATGATCAGCTTTGCCCTTTTGGCGGTCACACTGTTTAGATTTGTTTTGGGCAAATCGATTTGGAGTTATTGTAGTTTATCGCTGAATGAGTCACGAATATTGAAAACTAAACCAACCCCCCTCTCTGTGTTCCATCTGCCTGACGCGCGTGCAGGTGCCATTCGGTAAATTAAACTTAACACAGCCAGTCAGGACGGACCTTTAATGCTCGCGTGAATTCGTGACATTTATAGATAAGGATATGACCGTATACTGAAAGTTTTTGCGCTGAGGACGCACACGCATCGTTCAGAGCGCCTGACAGGGCAAGCCTTTACACTAATGCATTAACTTAAAGCTCAAAATAAAGAATGATCATGTTGTGGTCAGCTTGGATCACGTACTTCTCCCGCAGCATCTCATTCTGTTTCCTCCACTATTGTTAGATGCATTTTGTCTATAGAAATGCATCATTCAGTGCTGTAATTTGAGCAACCGGCTGAAGCTGGACGTGCACTGTGGGCGGACCCGACTAATCGATAATGAGAATCATTGTCGATGATTTTTCATAATCAATATAATCGATTTTATCGATTAGTTGTTGCAGCCCTAGAATAAAGATCATGGTATTTTAATGTGAAGAGACTTTGACATTAATTTTAAAACATTTTAAAACTTTCAGTCAGCTTTTAGTTAATTATAATGGATAGATCTCAAAATAACTATCTAAAACTGAGACTGTTTTACAGTTAGAGTTTTCCATCACCGTGCTGTAGGACACTTGGTTATTTATTAATAGAGCCATGGCTAATTTCTATGCAAACATCATTGCTTGTTTTAGACCTCTCTGACACTCTGTATCTGCTTTCCTATGAATGAGTGCACTTTTCTCTGAAATATTATAACCTCTTCATGTACAACAGCATTGTTATTTCATTAATTATTAGTTCCAAATGTCTCTCTTTTTATTTATTAGGAAAATGTTTGGTTCAGAATCTCATTTAATTGCAATTTTAAAATCATGTGTTGTTCATGTTCTTCCCACAATGCCGTCACAATGTGGAGAACTTATTATGCTTTTATCTTTGAGACTGTGCAGAAAATCAGTATCCTAGGGAACACAGTTATTTTAAATTGTGATGAGTTTGTTACAACACCACTTTACACTATAGTTAGTTACACAAGCTTATGAAACTGTTGATACATTTTTTTTGGAGACTCGCAATGACTCTAAAGAGTTCATATCCCGTTTAATCAGAAGATTGAAATTGACCTGGTCAGTGTTTGCATAGTGGTTTGAGTGAGACCAAAAAATTATCAGCTGCAGCTTAACAGCTGCGCAGGCCAAACTGCGACTGAAACCACTCTGCTTGAACACTCTGAAAACTCATGTTCTAACCACTGAAACTGAAACGCTGACTCACAATGAGAAAGTTAGCTTGCAAGAACATCTGATAGGCTGACATATTGACAAATTTTATTAGAAATTCGTGGGAACGTCTTTTTCCCCCCTTTTAAAAAAAGAATAATGAAGTAAAAGTAATTGTATTACTACTTAATTTTGAAGTCTATCACCATTTTGCCTTCCTGACTGGGATGTTATGTCATCTCACTGTACTTTTTATGTATATATATGTGTATTTTTGGTAGGACCATTTACGTTTCATTTTGGCATCTGCATAAGGGACTTTCTGATCACACACCAGAAGTTTTTTTTTTTTTTTTACTGTCAGGCAGATGTTGTCATGCTTGATGCTTTCTCTCTTAGCCTATGATTATGATTTGTTTAGTATCATGATCATGTTTAATCATACTCTTGATTTCAATAGCTACAGTATGTACTAGGGACGTGCATCTCCATAACTAGCTGCCGATGCGATACGCATCTCGATGCATAGCCAACGATACGATACATATGAAGCAGCTAGCGATGCGATACGATTCACCCCTATTATGATGCAGTGCGATTCGATTTCGATTCGATGCAATATGATGCAATGGAAAAAATATGATCGCTATTATTTCTTTGGTTCAGACAGACAGGAAATCATAAATTAACTTGTGAATTCTAACGCCTCAAGGCCTGTTTCATAAAACAAGTTTACCAAATAGGCCAGGATTATTTCAGTTAGTCTGACTCAGTGTCAAAATTATTTGGTTCCATAAAGCAAATTTAACAAAGATCAACCTCAGTCACTATGGCTAGTACTTATGCTGGAAAGCTAACCTGGTTCAGGGCATATAAACTGAGCTCTTATGGCGCTTTTCCACTGCATGGTACGGCACGGTACCGGTACGGTACGCTCACTTTTGGGTGGTTTTCCACTGGGTACTGTACCTGGTACCTGATACTTTTTTAGTACCACTTCGGTCGAGGTTCCAGGTTCCATGTTACCAAAACGTACCGACGTGTAAAAACGTGTAAACTCTGCTGATCGCTATCACTACTTTGCGACACGACAGACCTTCTACAATTGCGACACGCTAGACCCTCCTCTACAATTCAGCACAGATTTAAACAGACAGTTTAAACAAACGAATTTTTGCATCGGACGCAAAATAAACAAACGCAGCAATGTCGTTGTCTGTTCAACCACAAAATAAATGTCGTTGATAGCCGAGGAGCTGTTGAGGAAGTCCAGCGACTTTGGCACGACGCCGAAGGAAAAAGCCTTATGTATAACGCTTTTGAACTGTTATATTTGGCACGACGCCGAAGGAAAAAGCCTTATGTATAACGTATATATTTTTACCTTTTGAACTGTGTTTTTTTCAGAGTATAAAAATTTTTACCTTTGTATCTTGTTTTTGTTTACCTATATTAAATAGCTATATTAAATATGTATATTGTATGAGCACGTAATGAACCTCTTGAAAAAGACAAATGATTAATGCCGCGATTATAAAAACCATCACATAAATAAATAAAAAACAAGGGATACATTGTACATTTTGAAATATTCAAAAGTTTATTGATAATTCACTTTACAGAACACGCTGCATGAATAGTTAACTAATCAAGTAACGCAGCACACCTGCACGAACATCCCTGCTCTCCTCATCTACAACCCGTGTCACTGTCACCACAGTCTCTGCTGCTGGGGGTAAATCACAAGCATTCTCATAGACCTCTCCATTGTTGTTAAAAACATCCACATGCCGAGAATGAAGAACACTATTCTCCTTTCTTCTTTCTTTGTTGTGAGTTTGTTTGTGGCGCGTTTACGATGATGTCACGGCAGTAGAGGCGGCGCAATTATAACGACGCGTGAATAATCCCGCCCACTCTATAGCGGTACTAAACTGCGGTGGAAATGCAAACCGACCCGAACTGAGCCGTACCGTACCGTACCGAGCCGTGCCGAACCCGTTACCGTACCATGCAGTGGGAAAAGCGCCATTATATCACTAACCAATAGGAACGCAATGATATTACCACTGACTCTCTCACATACTATCATGGCCATGCAGCCTTTCTCTCTGGTTTTATAACATAACAATCACTAAACTAAAAGTAAAAAATGACTAAATTTGAACTAAGAAACACACAGCTATAAGAAACACACAGTACCGAAACCCGGGTACTCATCTCAGAGCAGATTTTAGCTAACATTTTATTTATTTCATCATGCCTACCGAAACCCGGGCTATGGTAACATTTGTCCTTGTTTTCTTACAAGAACCGAATCAGAACGCAGATTTCACCGGCACCCATGAAAAATATTTCCCAATGAGAAAATGCATCGGTTGAACTCAATTCGGAAAACTCTAATTCCGAAACGGACGCCAACAAATCTTTGTAGTCACGGCACCGCCGAGTGTGAGGTTTCATATTCCAACTTAAATTTCCCAACTGAGAAAATGCAGGAAATGAGGAACTCATTCGGAAAACATGTGAATGCAGTAATTAGAAGGCCAACCAAACCCTTGTAACAGCGAGTGTAGGTTTGCCTTACATTAACTACTTAAAGCTTCTAACCAGGAAATGAGATCATCGAAGTACACAAATCAAACTTGAGTAAAAGCAGTATAATAAAATACTTACTCCAGTGACGACAGCAGTGTACCTACATTAACTAGAGCTTTTTCAATTTTACTCGAGTGAAAGTACTACTAGATTTTTATGTATAAGTAAAAAGTGGACTGATAGATAGATTTATTTTCCAATTTTATATCAAGCTTGAGTAAAAGTACTTTATTTAATTTATATACGCACATATTTTTATAATCCCTGCCCAAAATAGATTTTCCCAAAATAACCACTATATGGCTTTTTCAATTTTATCAAGATATATATTTTGTACAAAAGTTGATTTTTTATGTACGTTGAATGAAGTGATTAGATGATTTATTTTCCAATTTTATATCTACTTAGATTAATTAGATTTGCACATATTTTTATAATTTCACCAGTAAGAAAGTGTTTTACCTTGTTGTTTTGCAGATTTTCCCAAAATAACCACTAAAGTCAAGATATATATTTTGTTGTTGATATGGACTACGTTGATGAGAGTGATGTAGTAATGAAAATATAATTATATTTTATTAGATTTTTTTCTTCTCAAACCTTGACCATCACCCCTGTCATGCCCCAGTAAGAAAGTGTTTTAAAGCTTGTTGGCACCAGTTATATATGAAATGAGATAATTACTGTAGTTACCATATTCTGAAAATTAATTTCCAATCCTTTCTTTTTCCCTCATTTTGAAAATATAATTATATTTTCATAGGTGGTTGATTTTTTTCTTCTCAAACCTTGTCTGTGATGACTTTATATCTAAACATTTCCTCACCCCTGTCCAAATCCCCCAGAGGGCAAGCTTGCTACTCCCACAATTCGGTAACAAATTTACTCAGTATGGTTATGAATCACATCCTTTCTTTTTCCCTCAATATCTGTCTACTCGGCTAGGTGGTTGATCCTAAACAATATAAAAAATTATCTGTTGATAAAACAATATAAAAATAGACTTTATATCTAAACATTTCCCACTTAGGGCAAAGCTTGCTAGCATTTTAATAGACAGTTAACGTATACAGCAGCGGGGTAACAATATTTAACAGTATGGTTATGAATAAACATTCATATCTGTGTTATTTTAATGTTTTGTTTTTTTGACCAAAACATGATCTAAACAATATAAAAAATTATACTGTTGATAAACAATATAAAAATAGACATCACATAGGGCTTTAGCATTTTAATAAAATCAAGCATTCAGTGGGCGGGGAATATGAATGATCAACGTGCATGAGTTATTTTATTTAACTGTGTTATTTTAATGTTTTGTTTTTTGCTAAAACAAGACACTGAGCATTGATCTGAATTTCAGTTACAATAATTAATCCTAAAAATTTCATGCTTAAATAGATCACCCTTTACAGCATCAGTTGCGCTAAACGCGCGCGCCCGGGGTTCTTTAGTTACAATAATTAATCCTAAAATTCAGTTCACTGAAGTAACTTACTTTTTCGCAGCTCTAAAATTTTGCGCACGCGCGCCCGGAATCAGTGAGTTTTTCGAGAACACTCGCTTAAACGGATCTTTCAATTCGTGAATGAATTGTTTGTCAGTGAGTTTTGCGACTCGATTTAACATCGGATCATTCCATTGAAAAGAAATATTGTTTGTGTTCATGATTTACCGATTTAACCTGAAAAGATCGTGATGTATTATAGGAGTAACGATATGTTTTATGAAATGTAGTGAATAAAAAGTACGAACCGCTTCTGCGTCTTTGGAATGTAGTGAAGTAGTTACTCAAAATAAAACTACTCCGTGATGTATTATAAAGTAACGATATGTTTTATGAAATGTAGTGAAGTAAAAAGTACTTGAAAAATTACTTTGGAATGTAGTGAAGTAAAAGTTACTCAAAATAAAACTTTTACTTCGTTTAGACCACCACTGCTACTAATACATCGTAACACATTACTTTTATTAGCAATGCTACTAATACATTGATTCTAAATATACTTTATTATGAAAATACCAGAGATGGTTTGAATACCACAGATAAACTATACATAGTCGTAGTCAAGTTTTTATTGTATTTATTTTATAATTTAAAACGTTTATATCTTCTGTTTACTTATCTATATCCCTGGAGCATCATGAGTTCCGCTACTTCTGTGACTGGATCTGTGGATTTTCTGTGCGAGGGTGCCCTCTGGTGTCCTGTATGAATGAAACAGACATCACCCCTCGTTTTTACAGACAAGGCTTGAACCTAGTCCTAGACTAAAATGTAACTCTTAGCTGTTTTAACTGAAATAAACTTGCACTGACTGATCCTAAAATATATCAGTGCCTTTGTTTTGTCTCAAGATGCACCCCAGTAATGTTTTTTTTTCTAAGCATGTTTATAAAAATTACTTCAATGTCCTAATTGAACTATGATCTAATCCTGGTTTAGTCTAAGCCCTGTCTGTGAAACCGGGCCCATGTGTTTAGTGCTAATGGCCAATCCAATTATTAATTGGTAAGTTTACATTTTTATAAGTATCGGTTTAGGCACGGTACTGTTTTAAAAGTATCGATTTGGCACCGGTATTGAAAAAAAAAAAAACGATACCCTACCCATTACAGGGAAGTCATGGCCTAATGGTAGAGAGTCGGACTCATAATCGAAAGGTTGCGAGTTCGAGTCTCGGTCCGGCAGTGATTGTAGGTGGGGGGAGTGAATGTACAGCACTCTCTCCAAGTTAAAATACCACGCCGAGGTGCCCTTTAAAACCTTTTATTTTTTGGCAAATAAAGTGCTGCACAACAGAGGTTTACTGTTAAAATTAAAAAGAAAAATGGGATTATTCCTTTAAAAATAAAGATTTATTAATATTTAGTAGTAGTAGCATTGAGTCTTAAAAGTGCTAAATAGTAATATATTCTGACACAGTTTCTTAACGTTAACATTAAACTAAACTTTTATTTTGAAGGGTTGCCGTGAGGAACTTGCAGCTGCTGTGTATGTGATATGACGGTAGTTTTATCAAATTAAACGGTACAATGCTAATGAAGTGACTCTCAGAGCAGTGGAGATGATATTCATGTGTTAATATCATCATAATAGTGAGACAGCAGAGGCTGAAAACACAGCGAGCGTCGTCCGCACTTTAGTATGTGTGTAGTAAACAAACAGTGCGTCGCGCCATCCGCCATTCATTCATTCATTGCGGAAATCATGGTGCCTTATGCATGATATCAAATGCTTCCACAGATTTATAGTATTACTATAGCATTTAATCTGAGCATTACGAATCACGCGTATGGCTTTGTTCTTGGTTCTCATCAACCGTATCTCTGCCATGATAAGCACTGAATGAATGACAGGCTTTCTGTTGTAACATCGCAAAGGTAAATAAGAGGGTGACATCAAGTGGAGAAGACTAATAATAAGAATCCCATTAATCAGATCTTGTTTTAAATGTGTGCTGAAATAACTACAGAAAAAGATCGATTCGTGGCTTTTGCGAATCGATATCGAATCAACGTCATTTAAAAAAAACGATTAATCAAAAAATATTTTTTTTGCCCTGACCTTAGTAGCTCACACCAGCCCGGTGGTCTCACGTTAACATATACATTATGGTCCATGGGCCTCATTCATGAAGCATGAGCAGAATACATTTTTGTGTAAATCGTCCTGATATAAATTTTCAAATTCAAGAAAATTTTGCATTTCAAAATGTTAGTTGCTACAAAAAATAAACAATCTACTTGGTGTGTAAAACATCAGAGCATTTTGTTCTTTTGTGATCTGCATTTTGAAAAGACTACATGCAATTAAGTAGGATAAAACTTTCATCCGATAAGAAATACAAATGTTTTCCAATAAGCATAAACTATGATGGAAATACATATACCGAATTAATTCCACTATGCACATCAAAAAAGTATGGAAGCCCGTTTCCGCCACTAATTGCAACTTTTTATCTCACAATTTCTCTCATTCTCTCTCTGACTCAATTTTTCTCATAATTCCGTGATACAAACTCACAATTCTGACTTTTTGTGCAGATGAAAATGGAAAAAAAATAATTTGGAAATAAAACTGATTTCATAGGGAACTATAATTATGATATTTTCTTTTTGTGGTAATAAAAATAGATAAACAATCGCCTTTAAAATTTCTTAAAATACATATAATAGCAATGAGTCAATAATTAGTTCAAATAAAGTATCAAAAGCAAGAAATCATATGGTTTTATTGAACAAAACTGTTAAAATACATAATGTATAATAAATAATAGAGGTAATGTAGATTACGCATTACAATAAAGGCCTGCAAGCGGCATGATGACTATTTTTACACATTACTGCACAATCGAATCCTTGTTTAATATTGACCAAGCATAATTTAATTCAAATGTCCTATTAATCTTTAATATATAGCCTTTTAATATTTACTTGAATATGATATTACTTTATAATAAACCCAAACTCACAACAACATGCAGATATGGAGTTTGAGATGCTCCACACATGTAAATAAGTTTCTGCTGAACTACTGTTAACACAGCCGCTGTGTGAAGCACGCACGTAACCTACGCGCATGTAAATAACTAAAGCGCATATACTGTATTAGAACTGCATCCCATATAATTATTTAATTAAATTCTAGTGTTTGTGAATTCAAAATTATGCTTAATTATGATTTTTAAATGGGTTTAATGTCATACAGCCTTGGAAAACAGTCTAATAATGTGTTTCATGGATTCTCGTCCGTGAAATGAGCCACTTCCGGTATTTAGCCGGTTAGTCGACGCTAGCAAAATGAAGTTGAAGATTTTTAAAAATCTAATAGTCGAATAAAATAGAGTAATCGCGACCGCACTAGTTTGAGGGAAAATCAGAAAGGCCACAGAAACTTTAGAAGTTCCTTGTTCTCTCATACACTAAATGGGATTTTCCCTTCTGAGTCTTGTAAAAATAAATGTGCCTGTTAAACTTAATATTTGAATTTAAGCTCTTTAAATGAATGAATATTGATTAGTAAATTATTAGTAGTGTGATGAGCTGAAATGAGCGAGCCGAAGAAATTTACATAAGGATTTGAACAATCCATATAACCCTATTCAACTTTTGAAAGAAACTCATCCAACATACACACACTGCTTAGGACATGAATTGTACTTCAAATCGTGTGGCTTGTAGAAGTGTGTGATTATTTTTAAGCCATCATACAATTTTTGCTAAGTTTAAGATTTATGTGTTTTAAGTTCATAGTTAATTTCCATCCATGTGGACACAGTTTTAACATAAATAATACAATATGATACATATTTGTGAGTCATTCATAAATGAAATAGGTCAGATATCTGTAATATAACTAATACACTGAGTACATTTTAAAGCAACTGTCCTTTTTTGTATTTTTTGCAACTTTGGAGCCCACTACAGTACCGCTGTGCATTCCAAATGAATGGAAATTTTATATGCAGTTCAAATGCATAAATATAGCATTTAAGCCTTAATATGTTTGGAGTGCACATAGCAACATTCAGGCAACTACCTACAATGCCCTAGCATCAAAGCGGAATTTTTGCAGATAAGCAGTGCTTAAATTTAGTAAAATGTAAAAATCTGGTTTGTCATTGTTAATTTCCCCTAGAAATTTCCAGCTTTTTCCCCTGTAGGCTTCGATGACAAACAGTGCCATGCATGCACAGATTTTTTTTTCTATGCAACGGTGACTAAATAAAACAAGTGCTATAGTCTAATCTCTGAAGTCATCCCCTTCTCCCCCACACTTCCTGCTGACGAAACACCATCATTCCTCATTTTCAGGTACTACCAAGTTGCAGTACAGTAAGAGTTCTCCTTTGTGCTCTTAGATGGGTTAGAGGAATTCGCCACGTAATCACTTGAAACAATTACAGTTTCACCGAATGCAAGAGACAGTCATTTAGCAACTGACCCCCCCCCCCAATCTTCTCATTACACCTCTTAATAGGAAGCCGTCACCTCCAGTGTCCAACCTTTTGCCCTTCCTAGAACAGATTTGCACCCTTAGGCCACGCTCCACAGTTGGCGTCATCCGCTCTCTTGCTGAGACGAGGAATTAGACCACGGAAAGCACTCAACTGTAGTGCTCAGAGAGAGTAAGCGCTGACTTCTACCTGCTTGCTGTCTTTTTTTAACACCCCCCGCTGTAGCTTCCCTCATATTATGGTGTTGCAGTTTCAAAATAGCAGGTTTACAACTGTAAAGCAACATAGTATGTTGTTGTTTCTTTTCTTTGTTGCTCAACACTTATGCACTGGAATTACCTGACTGTTAAATCAGTGGGGCAGTGTAGCAGGTCACAGAATTTCACTAGCGTGATAACCGTACCAGATTGTAGATGCTATTTTCAACATTAAAAGTGCAATAAATACAGACTGTCAAGCAAATAGTTTCTAATCTAATTAATTACATGATTTATGAATTTGGGCCAATTTTAAAGTTGCATTTAAAGTAATTGTTGTGTTAAATGAGAAAAGCATTGAATATACATTCTAAAAAATGCTGGGTTAAATTCAACCCAGTGCTGGGTAAATATTGGACCGAACACATGCTGGTTTGTTTTCAACCAACAGTTGGTTAAATGTTTAACCCAACCATCTGGGCAGTAACCCAATCGCTGGGTTCATCCATATTTTACCCAGTGCTGGGTTGTATTTAATAGGGGTGTGACGACGAGACACCTATTCCACGAGACGAGACACGAGACTGGGTTCACGAGAACGAGACGAGATTTTTAGACTTAGACTTTTTTTTTTTTAATCCTCAATGATGAAATATATAGGGAAAAATAGTACTTCATTCAACTGAAAAACAGAAAATGCAAAAAATATAGGTGAATTTTGAAATGAACTTATACTTTATGAAATTAAACTTATTTTTTAATGATTTATATGCAGTAGGCTAATAAACAACATGTAAACTAGAGCTGCACGATTCTGGACAAATTGAGAAACAGTTGTTTTTTTATAAATTGGAGATCACAATTCTCTCACAAAATAATGTAATTTACTAGTGGTTCTGACAAAATGTTCATCGCTTGAGTCTTTTTAAATATATATATATTCATTTGAATAAAATAAATAAATGAAGGAGACAGTGTCTCACTGTTTTACTGTTGAAATCTCCTGAATGAAGGATTCATGGTCAAATACATGTTTTAAATGGGTTGTCAACACATCCTAGCGGAAGATGATAAACATTACAATACAAGTGTTAAGATACTTTCGTTTTGATCGCTACTGTAGACAATTAGTGTTTATACACAAACTATAAACTTTTATCCCAGTACTTCTGTTATTTAAATGTCTGTAGGGCTGCAGCTAATGATTATTTTTATTGTCGACTAATCTATCGATTATTTTTCAATTAATCTATTTATTATTTTCTCATCAGTTGATTAATTATTTAGTTAAACTATCAATACATAATAACAGTAAATGCTGCTATTAATCTTTTATTTTATTCAAACGTTTTCTCATAATTAATACTTTACAAAAAATAAATAATAATAACAACAACAAAGAAAGAAGGAAAGAAAGAAAATAACAATAAAGAAAGATAATAACAAGAAAAGAGAGAAAATAAATAACAATAAATAATCAATAAAAATGAAAAAGAAAATAACAATAAAAAAGAGAGAAAAATAATAATACAAATTAATAAGTAAGAAAGGAAGGAGGAAAGAAAGAAAGAAAGAGAATTACAGGGCAGTGATACAGTCAACAGAAATGCACATTATGGTGCATACACAGTTCTGTTTGGGACTGACAGCAGTTGCTTACAGGTGAGAGACTTGAAAGTAGGGCTGCACGATATTGGAAAAAACTCACATTGCGATATTTTGTTTTTCTGCAATATATATTGCGATATGAAGAAAAAAAACAAAAAGAAAACATGATTTTAATATCTCTGTTTGGGAAAAAAAATCAATGATTGGGGTGATTTTATAGGTGAGTAAATCAGCATAGAAAATAAACAAATTACAACCATAGCATCTGCGTGCTCTTACCTTGTCTACACCTGACACGCAGACGCCACAAAATACGTAGAACCCATAATCAGTGATGCTGTCTGTCTACACTGGATGCATTGCGCGGCGCGACAAATTCCCGCTCTAATCCGGAAGGACACAAAAGGGAAAGAAGTAGAAGAAGAGGGAATTACAGGGCAGCATGGAAAACGCCAGCATAGCGCGTGCTTTCTCCTTCTTTGCAGCGTCAACCTTGCTAAGCAACCGTGATCAGCGCTCTCCTCGACAACGCGGAAGTTTCAGCAAAGGATAAATGGATTTCCAGCGCTGAAATCTTGCAGTAGCTCTGCTATTAAATTTATTTAAAATTGATATCTCTGTACAGCTGTCGCGTCTGGTGTAGATGCAGTGTCTGTGTTGAGCAAAGAAAACAATCAGTATATATATATAACGAAAAGTATAGGCCACTAACATCGCACATCCTGCGATGTGACTATTGCGGATGCGCACATCGCGATATCGATGCTGATCGCGAGACTTGAAAGGTTTTATTTATTTAGCAGATTAAAACATCTGCTTGAATACATATCTGTATATGAATGAACAGCTGAAGTCACAACCGCATCAGGACACGAGAGCGACAGAATCAAAAATGGCGTCATAACACCGGGAAGTTTTATCACAGCTGACAGCCCGTTTTTAAATAAAATGATCACAGTCGAGGCTTGTCCTATCCATCACACATTAAACAACTAACAATGACTTTAAATGCTTTGTTGGCGAGTGCAGAGAGCGCGTTTGGTGCGCGCTTGTCTCAGAGCTCGAGCGATCGCGCACACACACACAGCACTGACGGCAGCTCCAGTTTAAAATGAACGTGAATCATTTCTCCTTCTCCGTCTCTGTGAGTGCATTAAACCCGTCATGATTATATAGGCAATTCGATGTCCCGTGCTGTTCCGGTCATTCAGCGCAGCTTTGAATGCGGTTGTGAATCCTGACAATGTAAAGGCGTCAGTTCGGCTATATACATGCTGTTCTGACGGTCGTATGATAATATAATGCTCTATGAACTCTCTATGAAGTGAAGTGATGTTGCCATACTAGCCTTTACCTTCTGCTCTAGAGTCTTGTTTGTGTTAAACATGGCAGAAAAACAGTCTTAAGTAGGTATAACTGCAGGGTGCAGCTCTAATGTAAACATTGCACAATACTTTGCGAGGATATCGTCACATCCGACTGGTCTCGCGAGATCTCGTGCCACGGGATCTCGTCACACCCCTAGTATTTAACCCAGCATTTTTTTTGTGTACATTACAGAAAAGCAGCTTCAGAAACATTTAGAATATTTTCAATATTTTAAAGAAATTTTGAAAGGCTACAATGTGGCTGTAACATTTTCAGAAGCTGCCTCTGAAGTGGCTTTTAGGTATATTTGCGCAGACTGTTCAGAGGTGACATGAATGCATTTACACTGTCAATTAGATAATTAATAAGCATAAATAATGCTATGAGATTAATAGGTAAAAAAAAAAATGAATATTGAAATATGAAATAATTTCTTATATAAATTAAATAATACTCTAATGCTATGTGTCCACCAAAGCATTTTTTTTCAATTGTTTTCATTGGGAGTGCCGTGTTTTTTGTTTTGTTTAAAACCACAAGCATGATGAGCATCTTTTTTTAATGCTGAGTGCTCGAGCATTGTTTTTTTTTATTTTCTCGTTGGTGAGAGTTGAAGAATGTTCAACTTTGGACAAACTGCAGCGCTCATCGCTGTCACTTTTTAGTCCGCAGTCCAATCTCAGTGGAAGGGGGCGGGGCAAATCAAATCAAAACCGATCAATTGTCACACATTCTGCTTGTACTACGAATAAACAAAAATGGAGGGCAAGTTAATATTGCTTGATGTCTGTACCATATATACATCTGCCTCCTCACTTCTGTGGATATTCTGTATGATAGCAACCAAAGCACCTAAAATGATGAAAACAATGTGCTGCAGAGGCTGCCTAAAACGCTTTGGTGGACAGCTTAAATATGAAACTAAAACCACCAGTAAGTGGCGGCAAGTCACTGTCTTAACGAGTGAGTCATTCAGTCAGCTGATTCCTTCAAACGGCTGATTCATTCAGAAAAGAAAAGTGACTTGAATGGCTTACTGCGTCATTGGCTTACTGAATTCATTCAGAACCCTGAATTCATTCAGTAACGAAACACTGCTGTGTGTTGCTAAGTAAGGCACAACAGTTCTGCTGTGACTTTGTTTGGAACTGTTTTCATTGGTGAGACTGAGCAAACACAGACAATACTCACAGTATTTTGTCTCACTGTTAACTTGTTTAATCAATATCACATTTACATAATGCAGCCGTTCGTGAAAATGTTTTTTGCTTGTGTGATATTGCTGAACTATGTCATATGATATGAATAAAAGATGAAAAACCCATAATGGGGCATTTATCACTCATGTTTTTAATTTTAAGGGCATGTAATTGAATTATTATATGATACATCAAGCAGTCAGTCATCCTGCCTACATGCCGAAGTATTGTATGTACCAAACCACCAATTTTTATGAACCATTACATGCCTAACATATACTTTCTCTTTCTCTCTCTGTGTGTGTGTGTGTTCAGTCTGCCTGTCTTTAAATTCAAATATAATTTACATTTTCTTAAGGATAATCTCATTAGTCATCTCATCTAATGGTATAAACTACTTATAGAGCCCTGTTACTTTCACATTACTGTAATATTAAAGGTTACAATTAACAACATCTGACATATTCAATTCATTTATATTTTTTATATTTATTACATTTATTATATTTTTTTAAATATAATAAACACTCAATTAAGAAATTGTGGGCAAACATGTAAATTGTAGTTTTTACATGAACTTCTAAAGAAAAAATGTTATCTCTAATTATAATAAGTTTCTACTCTATTCGTTGTTAAAATATAATCATTTACACAGTGTCATAACTTTTATATGTCTCAGTAAAGATGCTAGTAATTATTATTAAAAACATTTTATCAAATAAACTGTTTATAATAAAAAAAGATTCAAGGTTCTGAAGTAATTAATTTAATAAATTAACTTTAAAGCAATTCAATTTATATAAAATAACACATTAAGGGTGCAAGTTTTCAATATTTAAAATAATTTAAAATAAAAAATATAAAATAAATGGCTTTTCTCTAGCTCTAGTTATACAATTATTTAATTTCTTGAAGAAAAATTCAGCAATGATTTCTTGTTTTAAAAAAACCTCCACAATACTTGTTGTTCTCCAGAATTGCTGTGCTAATGTTGCTAATGTTTTCTGAGAGGATGTTAGCACACTGTTACTGTAGTGTCTAAAGAGCACAGACCTCAGTTATAATTCAAGTTCAATGTGTATTTTTGACCCTAGATATGAATGAATAAATGAATGATGCATTTATATAGCGCTTTATTGTGTATTGCTGTACACTCATAGCGCTTTACAATCATGTGGGGGGGGGGGGGGGGGGGGGCTCTCTCCTCAACCTCAACCACCACCAGTGTGCAGCATCCACTTGGATGATGCGACGGCTGCCACAGGACAACGGCGCCAGCTATAGGTGGAGAGGAGAGAGAGAGTCATTGAGCCAATCAAGTGGATGAGGATTATTAGGAGGCCATGATTGACAAGGGCCAGTGGTGGGAATTTGGCCAGGACAACGGGGTTACACCCCTACTCTTTACGAGAAGTACCATGGGATTTTTTAATGACCACAGAGAGTCAGGACCTCGGTTTAACGTCTCATCCGAAAGACGGATAAGATATGGCTCTGATTCCACCTTTAATTAACATCTATGGGATTTTATGGAACTGGTAGTCTCTCCTTGTAGTCTTTTCTGATGTTTTGAGGTTAAATATGTTGTGAGATGGCTTCAATACCCTATTTTAGTATTGACTTGGAAGGAAAGTACCAAAGATGTTGTGCACGAGGTCCGACTGAATTAAACCTGTAACGCTGTTAATACCTGATTGACATGCACAGGTGCTGCATTTGCCCATCTTCCTAAAGCCGGTGTCTGCTGAAAAGGGGTTTGTTAAGTCTTAGTAGGATTCATCTTATTGAGCATCACCCACATAACCTGACTCTGTGTGTGCGTTTAAGTAGGGTACAAGCTAACGGATTAGGCTGATCGCTGCGGCCGGCGAGAACGCATGCGCTAGATACTAATGAGCTTCAAGGACACATGTCATTTCCTCCTTATTATTTTCTGCTTGTGACTCATTGCGAGCCTGATACATAGAAGAGAGAGAGCGTGCTCACACCGGGCCGCACCCAATACTATGAGTTGATTAGTTAATTTGAATTCGTTTCAGAGTGCTTGCGTGTGGACGTGGCAGGGAACAAATGGCGCATTTTCATTCCTCTGCTGTGTGGCACCCAGACAGGTCAAACAGTCCCTGAATACAATGTATGGAGCTTAAAATAGGTTATTTTTTTCTCTTACGCACTATTCTAAAATAAGAAAGAAATGGCAAAAAGCATCTCTGGCCTCTTATGTTTGACGTCCCACTTTATGCCCGAAACCACGACTGACCCTGAGAAGACAATACAGTTTGCTGAACTGCCTGGCCATTAAAGCCAAATACGTTGGCACAAATTAGTCAAATGGAATTGGAAACACTTTGAATTTTAATGTTCTTCCCCCATAAGGTTATGAATGTGTAAACTCAACAGTTAAATTAAAAGTCAAGTCTAAAGGGTGTCCATACCACTGTGGGTGTAAGGTTAGAAATGACCTCATGAGCAAAGGAAGAAATGTTAATGAGAGGATCATGTTTGGAAGCATAATTTATATGGCTCTCCGCAATTAACTTTATGTAGCACTTTTATATTTCACTTTTCTACAGAGTTATTTATAGGAAACATGCTGTTCAGTCAGTAAGATTTTGATTTTGAAAGGTGTTAAGAATTTAGAATGACTTTATGAACACTTTAGGATTGTTAAAAAATGACTAAAAGTGAAAGTAAAGACTTGGTCATAAAAGTGAATTTCAAATAAATACATTTTTTTTTAAACTTTCTATTCATCAAAGTATCCATAAATGTGTATCATGGTTTCCACAAACATATTAAGCAATACAACGGTTTTTAACATAATAATCAGCACACCATTATCATTTTTTTTTAGATTAATGGGACACTGAAGTAATGACTGCTAATATTCAGTTTTGCTATCACAGAAATAAATTAAATTTTAAAATATATTAAAATAGAAATAAATTATAATAATATTATATTAATATTTTACATATAAATGCAGACTTGAGAAAAAAAAGGAATATTGACCCCTGACTTTTGAATGATAGTGAATGTACATAATGCGAATTAATACAATGTAAATCATCAGAATTTAAGTCAACGTGTACAAATTGTAGGTTTATTCTCTAAACATAGTAGCAGACCTCTCTCCAATGAGCTGCACGATTTAAAGTATCATATGGCATAAACAGTGCAAGAAAAAATAGGTGCTGTGGTTTGTGAATGAGGTGTTAAAAGCGAACAAATAGCTTTAGATCAAACCTATATTGTCAACATCTAGACAATCATATACTAATTGACTGAATTGTTTGTGGTTACAGGAGCAAGCAGTGCCTCTCCTGTAGTGTGGATGAGGGAGTCATGGCTGACCACACCTCTCCACTGGAGTCCGGCCAGTTGCTCAGCCCAGACATCCCAATGCTCACCTCTCCGCCTCCACCGCCGCACCCGCCCAACATCGTCAACGGAGATGGACCACAACAGGTAGGATAAATCAGCATCGTTTCTTCATGCTCAGTTTTGTGCGTATTCTCTGTCAAGTCCTTAAGCTATGTTCCACAGAAAAAGCTATTTTCTACCCAGCAGACTGCTGAAATTCTGCTGAAATCATTTCTCATGGCAAACTCAATTATATGGTTCTGTTGAACCCAGGTGAGCAAGCTGAGCCAGGTCTGTCTGTTGAATATAATAATATATGAGAGAGTGTATATCAAATTTTATATATTTTAGATTTTGTAGTAAAACGTTTTAAAATATACCCAGCATGCGCCGCGCGCACACTCTCTTCTCTCTCTCTCTCTCTCTCTCTCTCTCTCTCTCTCTCTCTCTCTCTCTCTCTCGTCTGCTCTCATCTCTCTGAGAGCTGAAACATCTCTAGGTTTCCTCTCATCTCTCTCTCTCTCTCTCTCTCTCTCTCTTCAATAATAATAAACTCTCTCTCTCTAAAGCATCCTCTCTCTCTCTCTCTCTCTTCTCTCTCTCTCTCTCTCTCATTAGAGTATCTAAAAACTCTCTCTCTAACTCTCTTCTCTCTCTCTCTCTCTCTCTCTCTCTTCTCTCTCTCTCTCTCTCAAGTTCTCTCTCCTCTCGATTAATCATGATAAAAAATCTCTCTCTCTCTCTCTCTTCTCTCTCTCTATCTAAAGACTACTCTCTCTTGTTTGTTCTTGTTGGCTCTTTGCCCCTCTCTCTTACTCTTTCTCTCTCTTATCTCTTTCTCTCTGTTTAATAAAAACAATAACAAGTTATTTTGTTTGGAGGTGTGTTATTCTGGAGACTCCCTGTGCTCTCTCTCTCTGACAGCCCTAGCAAAATCTGTTACTGATATGCTCTCTGACTGAAGCTCTAGACTAAAAGGAGTGTGAGGCTTTTATCTCTTTTGATTTAATAAAAACAATAACAAGTTATTTTGTTTGGAGGTGTGTTATTGGGGCTGGAGACAAGAGGTCCCTGTGCTTTCTCTCTCCAAAATGTGTTACTGATATGCCCGTGACCTCTAGACTAAAAGGAGTGTGAGGCTAGCTCGTAACAATATTTAGAAAATATTTACATGTGTATATATTTAAATTCATATAAATTTTTATTTTTTTTACATGTATACATATATTTGTAAATATATACATGTATGTGTGTGTATTTGTATACATAATAAATATACACAGTACACACGTTATGTACAACAAACTTTTATATTGAACATGATTTATCATTGCCCAGCACTAGAATAAAATTATAAATCTTACCACTACTACTACTAATAATAATAATAATTACAAAAATGGTAAAAGTAAAAAAAAAAAATTTTTAAAGTGGAAAAAATACACAAAACTATAAAGCCTTATAGCCAGGGAACTGCAGAGGTTTTAATGAAAAGCAAAAAATGTAATTAGAGATTTTTCCCGATATTTAAGCATTTTACCATAATCGGATATGGGTTATTTATTTATTTTTTATTTGTCACATACACAATTATACAGAGTATAACCAGCAGTGAAATGTCCCTGTGTTCTCTGTCCAAAATTTGACCCATCCAAGTGCCCCGACACACACACACACACACACACATGACCTCTAGACTAAAAGGCAGTGGGCACTGTTCACTCAGGAAATGCTCCAGCACGACCACCGCATGTAACTTTTAACAAGATTCACTTGTTTGAAACAAGCTAAATTATATTAACATTTACTATAGAACCATTATTTCACCAATAAACATCTAAATAAATACATCTCTATAGAAATTAATTATTATTTATCTCCACAAGCGATCGCAGTTTGAGTATAGTTCTGTGTAAATGCATAGATAAACCGCGCTGTCAGCAGTTTTCATAATTTAGAATGACAAAAAACATTTATATAAATAAAACGTGCCAGTTTTAAGCCAGTTAAGAAATGCAATAAAATACGATGTTTTGTTTGTTATAGCTTATTTCAATATTCCAGAGAATATTATTCAGTGAATTAACATTATCCAGTGAATTATTCTCCACTCTTTAGCCTATTAAACAGCTTATCAACCTAAAACTGTAGTTTAAAATGAAGTTGATATGACTTCTGTCCTTTATTTTCTCCATTTGAAAACATTAGACATTCTTTTGCTTATTGTTAATATCAGTGTTGCTGATGATGCTTTTTATAAATAAAATGTTTTTATTGTTGTAATTTTAAGATTAAATTTGACATGAAAATGTTAATTTTCAACAGTTTTTTGTTGTTGTTAAGGTGACTGAAAGGAGGAAAAACCAAAGAGAAGAATGGACTTACTTCACTCTGTTATTTATTTACTTTATAACAGTAAATAAATATCGGTTCTGCATATCGGTTATCGGGTACATAAACAAACAAATAATCGTCATCGGTTATAAAAAATCAATATCGGTCAATCACTAAATGTAATCCTAAAAATTAATCACCATTGGGGTCCACCCTAAAAATTTAAATAAATAAATAGGGCAGCAAGGTTAATTAAGGTAAAATTGAAGTTGTATCTACGTCACGGATGGTGTGTGAAACAAGAGGGCAATAAAAATGCATTTAAGATAATTGTGGTGTTCATGACGGTGCTTATTTTCTTAAAAAAAAAAAAAATGTCATCTTCAATAATCATTGTTGGGCATTTTTTTCAGTCACTGCACTGCAATTGTTCTTGTGATATTAGTATGCTTAAAGTGTTACTATGCCGTCATCGTACATGAGGAGTGGCGTAACTCCCAAAATGTCGGCATCAGATCTTGTGGCTCTGGGCAGTCCTTACGTCACTGACCCTGACCCAGCATGGAGACGTGTGCTAGTGCGAGTAAAGGCCATGGAGAGGAGCTGTCCATCCGTCGCTGCCCCCTAAGGCTGTCATGGTGAGAGTCAGTGGCCGTGACGAGGCTTGGTGCCACTGCTGTCACTTTCATGGACGTCAGGCTAATTTCTCTCAAGTGACCGTGACTGGCATTCCCAAGAAACTGATGCATTTTCACCTTGTTTGAATGTCATATATTTTTTTGTTTTTCTTTTTTGGAGGCTGGTTTTAAGTCAATCTTTTTGGTGTATTTACCATTAAATTGTAATGAGTAATTGCACTCTTATGTATACTTGTGGCTTGGCTAATTATAGCGCACTCATAAGTGTTAACAATTGTTTCAGACTCTTAAAGATATCAACCATCAAGTCTAATACATGCTGGAAGATAAGGATGTTTTACTCGCCCGCTGTGTTTAGTGGAAGTCTATCTAGGCTCGGCAAGGCCGTGTTGTTATTAGCCTGTTGTTGACTTTTCAACTCCCTGCGGAGATCACCTGACAAGCCCTTCCCAATCATCCTTATGGTCCGCTGAGCACTTAAAGAGGCAGAAAATGCATACACACCATCCCCTGCTCCAGTCTTCCATTCCTTTGACCCTTTTCATCCCCGTTCATTTTTATCACCTCCTGCTCACCTCATTCATAAAACCACAGGATGTGGAAGTGCATTGCCAGGCAAACTGGTTTGTAGAAATGGCTTCCATAGAGTGTAGAATCTGTATGATGCCTTTTGCTTTTTTTAAGCCTTATCCTACTTTTCTTGGTGTCTAGACAGTGGAAAGCAAGATTAGGATGCAGACGTTTTCTTCCGTTTGGGAACAGGTAGATGTTTTCTGTCAAGATCAAGATATGCAAGAGATAGGATGATGGGATTCATGTCACGCCTCAACAGCAGTGCAAGAATACAAATTAATCTTTACTGGTGTGAAAAGCCAGGACTAGCTGTAGCTCAGTGCTAATTACCACGCAAACGTGTGCCCGTCTCCGTGGTTGTTTATGCCCTTGGCATTTCTCTTCATATGTGCCCTTTGACGCCTACAACTAATCACGACTGTGGCGCCTCTCCAGGTGTGCGTTTGATGTTCGCAACAGGGAGAGCTCAAGGTAAAGTAAGTGTAACTAAGTGACTCCTGGTGTTAGCTGGTCTGCGTGTCAGAGGAAAAGTGCTTGTGTAAGAGAGACTGGGTAAACGTGAGATACGAAACTGACGGCAGGAGTTTTCTCCCTGAGCCCTGAGTCCTCGTGACACATCCTGGCGACAACAATAGTGACAATGTGCCATGATGACTTATGCCTCTGACCTGACCTTTCCCACTGCACTTTCACTCAGCAACCAGGTTCCCTCCTCCCTCCTCCTCTGTGCTGCGTAGCACTTGTGCATTTGACATCGCTGTTGAAACGAGGGAAGCTAAATATCAGTGTGGCGTCCTCCTGGCAACACCGTTCTTGCTCTTTCATAAAAGTGAAGTGCGTGCACAATGATTCACATTTCCTATTCATTTCTCCCTCCTGCGTCGCCGCTCAGACTATGCCACCTATGTCTCTCCTCTCTACTCCCTGCAGTCCTGCCTGCTTGTTTTTCTGTGCTAGAAACAGGACAAGATGAATCAGGCTGTTGTTTATCAATACTTACTAATAGCCCATGTGCCCAGCTTGTGCCCAGCTGTTCTCTAAAGATTTGATGGAACCCTACTTCCTCCCTCACTGACGTCTGGCCTTTTACGTTTTCATTTGTTTGCCTTTTCCTCCCTATGCCTCGGGTCATTTCAGGTTTTTATGTGGTCTTCAAACGCTTTGGTTTTATGTTGCACAAGGCTTTTTGAAGCAGCAGTCAGGCTTACCTTAAGAGCAGAGAGTCTAAGCAGGGTAGAATAGGCCACTCTGCTGGAAGTCTGTGCTGTATAAGAACAGAGTTGTGTTAGTTGTGCTGAAAAGCCCCTCGTATAAATGGCTCTAAATCGACCAGAAAGAACTGATGTGTTTTTGATTCACTTTCCCTTTGATCTTGTACACTCTTTCTTGTTAACTTAGTACTTGCCGCAGAGGAAATCTTACCAGGAAGGCGAAGTGAAAGCTTCTCTTGCATAAAACTGACAACACGTTTACTTTTATTGATTCGTAAATGCAATTAGTGCTGTTCCAATACAATTGGATATTGATGTTATTTGTTCTCAGATTTTTCTTTTTTCAAACATTCATATTTATTCTACAGTTCAGTTTGTGAAGAAATAAATTGTACAAATCACCATTCTGGACAAAAATGAATCCTGTTAGAGAGTTGCCGAAACTAATTATGAAGGTTCAGTCTTTCTCACCAAAACTCTGGGCCTTTTTATTCTTGATCCAATTACAAAATCACTGTGCATCACAATGTGTATCATATTGCCAACCTTAACATTTTTTTTTTGTGTGTGAATGCATTAGTCTAACTAATTAAATGGGTTTTTAGCACACAAAGAAATTACCCCCACCGTGATGTGGATAATGAGACTCTTTTATATTGAGTGTGTCAGTGGGGTGATATGAAAGTGAATAACCCCTACCCCCACTGCTCCGCTTAACGCCATACTGGCGTGAGGAGGTGGACAGAAGACACACAGCTGGGCCTAAGGCCAGAGCTGTGGGTGGATTCATGTGTAGTGGCCGTGAGACCACGCAGTGTCTGAGTTACGGCTGTTCATCGAGCCGTGCCCTCTGAAACCATAAAATGGCTGAACCAAACATTAATCTTTCCCTTTGTCCCCACATGTTACTCCTCCCTGTGCTCATTGGTGAACTAAGCAATGTTTCCATAGCAATGAGTTTCTGTCTTTCTCTCTCCCTCTCTCTAGCGGGTGTCTCACTTATCACCTAATAGGAGAGAAAATGGACAATTCTTTGTAGAGCTGACAAAGTCATTTCAAGTAAGCGTCTCCCATTCACTGTTGTGGAGCAGAATTCTCACTCTTGTCAGCACCATCATGTAAAAGAAGTTTGATCAATAAAGTGAGGTTGCTTTCACATAATGACTCAATGCTGCTTCTCTCCCATCCACCTTTAGTTTAGCTTCACCTCTACTGTCATGAAATGCAAATTGCAGATAGCAATCCAGCTTTGATGCTAGCAGGTTTTGGTTTGGGGGCAATCTATTCTATGTAATCCTTCAAAGGTCATACCTTGCAGAAGGTGGACAGTCAGAGATCAGTTGCAGTTACTCAAAAAAGAGCTTTCCTGCTGTACATTACATTCATTCTTTAGCAGACACTTTTATCAAAACCTTATATTTATAAAGCATTCTCTTCAAATAGCTTTTTCTATATAATCACCTGTAATTACTTGTCAAATGCACTGAATAATGACTTCAGCTGCTTACTATCAAATTCCTCATGGACACCTTTATTCGTGTATGTGCATTTACATGGAGCATTGTAATCGGTTTAAAAGATCAATCCGAATGAAAATACTCCATATAAACACCTCAATCGGAATAAAAATGCCCAAACCGAATGAAATTGTAACCGGTTTGAGAGGGGTGGGATAAACCTCTCTATAAACCAAACAAAATAAATATTATGTCATGTAAACGCGTTAAATCGATTACTTTTGCGTCTACGTCATCACGTGCGATTTCGGATGCCTCCACCTCACCTGGCATCCGTATCAGATCTCGTATCGGCCCATTCATTATTCCCTTGCAGAAGATATACACAGACTTTTTAACTGTGCTCTTGTGAACATCGAATTGATTTGCCACAACACGGTATTCCGCACAGCTTCCGAGTTTGTATAGAACAACATCGACACGCATAATTAGCAGAATTGGATTTCTGACTGCCTCTTCTTCTGGGGACATAAATCCCTCTATCAGTCCACACAAACGTGTGAATGACCGGCGGCTCATGCGAACATTTAGTTTCATTCCAGGTCACTAAATTCAAGCAATACAACCCGCTCCGACCAGTCCTTACTACGGACCCTTATCCACACGCTTCTGTTCGGAGGAGGGAGGGGTAGAAATGAAATGCTCCTTAGAGATGCACAGCCACCAAAACGTTCAGCTTCCTGTGCCCGTCTTTTCCTCATACCTTCCAGCAGTAGTATGCCTTCAAATTCATGCTGTTGCTAAAAAGCAACACTTTACATAAAAATAGCATGCATAAGAAAATATGGAACTCCATGTTGACAGGTGCAAAAGGCGGCAAACAGGACATAGTCTAATGTGCGCATGTCACAACGTCATTCCAGTTGAAAGCACCGGCTCATGTAAACACCATATCGGATTAGATAACGTCTCATGTAAACAGTCCACCGAATCTTTCAATCGGAATGATTTTAATCGGAATTACAAAAAAGTGTACATGTAAACATGCCTAGTGTTTAGCGGGAGCCTCTGTTTACCACATAAGGCTTTAGGAGAACAAATCTGGGAAGAAGGATATGACAACAAATTACAAAAAGGCCTTATTGGACCAACAGTATCACCCACTTTTACCAAAGGCACTGTCAAGAGAACCATCATCCTCAGTAAGCATAAGTCATATTGATGCATTTAGGCTCTTCGCTATGTAAATCAATACTTCCTATAGTGTCAATGTAAGGCTCTTTTGCCAGAGCTTACGGAGGTCTCTTGCTTTTCAATAGTAGCCAGATGCATGGAAAGGGCCAGAGGCCTGGGTATGACTGTGTTTGACAATTCAGTTTGTATGGCATTAGATAATGCTAAGAACAGAGGTTACAGGGGAAAGAAAGCAGTTCAGGCTGATATTCTGTGCCATCTGAACCTAAGAAGAGTTGAAAATCACTAGCAATAGAGATTTGAGATTATGCCTCCCATGAAGTCATTTACCTGAGGCTATTTGAGCCCATGTCTTTATGGTTCTTGCTCTTTTCTGCATGGCACTGACATCCAGAGGCTCCTCTTCAATGTCACATATTTCTGTTTCATGTCAGCTCAGCTGCAGTGCCACGTTGCCACACAGTAAACAATTAAAGAGGAACAAATAATGAGGAACCTGAGCCCTGACTCATCGGAGAAGCACAGACGTCAGTTGCTAACAGCCGTGAACGCAAAGGCACCACTGGCCCATCTCCAGGGTAATAAAGCCAACACTAACCACTGTAGCTGTGTTTGCTAATCACTCTCACTTCCCCCCCCCACCCCACCTCCTGATGGCCTTGTGCCTAAACCCGGCAAGTTCAGCCTGGCCATGACGCATTAGAGAAACAATGTTCCCATCGCTAATCTTTGCTCGTGCAAATCATTTTCACTCTACCACCTGATGCTAAATTTCTTATCTCTGACATTTTACTGCCCTGATTTATAGTCTGCACATATTAAAGAAATTGGCTTCCAGTTTGCTTGAATATGTACAGATAAATAGAATTACAAATACAGAAATAGAAAATAAATAGATGAACAACTTTTAGTATTAGGATAAATCAGGATGAATGACTATTTAATTTAGCTTTAATATTTTAGCAATGATGTCTATATGTGTGGAGATGCTTTTACCAAGCTATCTGTGGCAGCAATGGTGTATCATGTCTTGACAACTTCACAATGCAAATGTAGCAGCATCATCATGATGTTCCACAGCATTAGAGTAAATTAGGTGCAAATAATACATTTCAAGACAATTACTTTAGAACTTCTCATCGCCTTCACTGAGCCATGTCATTATGCCCAATCTATAGACCTTAGTTTTTTGTGAGTATTGATACATTTTAAAGTGCCCTTATGAATTTTTGAAAATTACCTTTCATGCAGTGTAACACCGCTCTAAGTGAATAAAAACATCCTGCAAAAATGTAAATCTGAAAGTGCACCCTGTATAAAGTTATTGTCTGTCAAAAAAGAGTCGTATCTGTACCATTGAAATTAGTAGTTTTTAAAACGAATCCCAAGAAGTTTTATTTGGACGTCAACATGAAACATTAGCATATTGCCCGCCCACTCTTGTGGTCTTTTCGTGTTGGTCTGAATGAAAATGCAAATTCATTCTTTGCCACCAAGTGCTGCTTTTGGAGCGGTAAAATAGTGGTTTCTCTGGTAACGCTGTACACAAAGCAGCACTGCGCTCACAAACGCTACTTTATCAGTCATTACAGGCATGATGGAATGAAAATGACACCAATCAGACCAATCACCGCAGATTGGCGTCACACAAAGTCAAGGACACATGTGAACAGGGTCTGCTAAATTAGTTTTAAACTAGTTAAATTATACAGGGTTTCCTTAACCAACTAGCTGTTCAAGCAACCCATCAACTATTCAATTATAACTATACTTTTTCAAGATGTGATTTTGCACATCCCTATTTCTTAGAGCTTAGAACAATCCCCTTGTTGGGCTAGTCTGGTTTTGACTGTAACACGCAGGTAGAGTATTTGAGAACTCAACAAGTATCTTCGGGATCAGTGCTGTATAAAAGACTGCAAACTGCCTTTGGACATTCCCATTATAAGAGGAAATTCTAGTCTAAAAAGTACTGGTTTTTTTTGTAGTTTGAGAAAGGTCATAGAAACTTGAGCCTTCTTTTTCCTCCCTTCTGTGTTGAAGATTATGAAGGACAAGCTTAATTGATCTTTTTCAAAAGGAAACAGGTAGGTTCATATTATCCAGGGCTGTCACTCCTATTTATGTGTCTATGATTCACTCCTCTCTTTCCATGCTGTCTCCTCCAGCGAGAGGACCAATACACACTGCTTTAATAGAGGTGAGGGCTGAGGCACTCCTCCACACCAAAGAAGCTGTTGCACTACTCTAACTTTATCTCCTTGTACATCGATCATGGTATTAATAGAAGCAGCGTCTCTCTGTGAATGTAGAATAGAAAGAAGGACTGATTCTTTCTAGAGCGGGAGGGAGGATGTGCGTGAGTGTCTATCAGTGAATGAGCGCGTGCCGCTTTGTGCCCCCTCACTATTGTTGTTACCAAAGCAAAATGTAGAACAAAGCAGTAGAGGATAACTTGAGGACCCTATCTGTGTTTTTAATTGCTGGATCCATGCCAGTCCAGTACTTGGCACTACCAGAAGGTGTTGTAAAGTCTGGACGCCATCCATATTCACTTGCTTTCAAACACATACGCTAGTGTGGCACAGAGGGAGAGGTGAGACTTACAAAACCTCGAAGGAAAGAGCAATTGTGTCCACTCGTCCGTGGCCTTCCTCCCTCACTCCTTTTCGTACTCCTCCTCTCCCTGTGAGCAGAACACGGGCGATTAGCTGTCCTCATTGGTGGCGCGCTGCGGACATCGCCAGGGCTTATTTGTTGAAGGGGTTGCCGTGGAGACTGGCGGTGGTGGTGAGGCAGAGTTGGAGCTAGAAAGAGAGAGAAGAGGGAGAGAGAGTCATCCATCTACTGCAGAGAGAGAGCAGGAGGAGAGATTTAAAAAAGCGAAAGGAAGAGCACAAACATGGGCTTCGCTCCTGTTATCTTGTGATCAGCTTCCAGCTAGCGCACTTAGGCGAGACCTCTATCCCTTCCTTTCGCCGGGGCTTTGCTTAGGGGGGGTGAAGAGTTTACATAGGCCCCCATGTGTCGAACACACCGCGCAGCCCTTCCAATCTCATGAGCACCGGGTGAAGCCGGAGAAGGGTGGCTCGGACCCCCAGAGCACAAGGAGGGTACCAGATACCTTAAAATATCAGCCAGCCTGTTGAAGCAGCTGTGGCTTGATGAGAGGGAGATGCGGGCTACAGTAAGTGAAGATTCAGTATTTTTTTCACACATATACGTGTGTAAACGCAGTGCTTTGTCTGAAAACTGCATGCTGGCATAGGAGAGGGACCTGGAGAATGTGTCAGTAATGCAGTATATGAGAGTTGTATCAGAGAGAGTGGGGAAAAAGGATAACCAGCTGTGTTGCAGAACAAAGGAGTGAGCAAGGCAGAGCAGAACGAGTGATTGTGAGCTCGCTCGCTTGTGCGCACACACACACGTGAATGCAACAGCATGTAGCTGCTTGAACCTAATTCAATAAGACCTCCCCCCATCGTTGCGTGTGCTGTTGCTCATGCATCGCTCTTTGCCGCTGCGCTTGTGACCAAGCGAGAACACACTCGTATGAGTGTGTGTGTTTGTGTGTGCAGCAGTCAAGGGATAGCTGGTGTGTCTCAGTGGCACTCATGAATGGGAACAGAGAGTGAGACGGAAGTACAGAGGATGGCAGTGTTAGGGGAGACCCGCAGTTGGAGCCCCAAGCCGTGGGAGTTCAGGCGCTATAATTGTGACTTCCACCACAAGTCTGAGGTAAATAAATTGCACTTGCTACTAAATTTATTTTCTTTGAAATGCACACTGTGCTTATTTTTTTTAGGTAAGGCTTAGAGGCTGAAATTAATTTGTGTTTGTCTTTATTGTGTTGAGTAGATACATTTTTTCATTGTTCCGAAGACTGCTGCTCGTGGCTTTTAGATGAGAATGAGAAAGCTGGTCACTTTTGATTTTTGCCTGGGGTTGAGGTCCTTTCGTTCAGTTGTTTTTTTACCTCCGGAAGGACTGTCAGTTCTTAACCCTCGGCTGAGGCGAGAGCCGTGTGTTCCTGTTGTTCTTGGCATGACCCATTATTTGTGCTGTTTTGGCTCCAAGTTTTTTTTTAAGAGTTCAAATCTTTTGAGAACACATTCACAATGACTTAAAACTGTGTAACCAAAATGCTCAAACTCTTTAATTATCTGAATGCTAGTATACCTGATTTTATCGAAAGGGATATATTTCTTTTTTTTGCTTTGTTTTTGATCGTTTTTGAATATTTCACTATGACATTTTTAGGACTCTACACTTTCCTTGTGTTTATTTATTCTACCTGTTGACTGATATCAGAGTGCATTTCTCAGTCACGGTATGACATTTATCATGGTTCATTCACACCTTTGATGTGACTCACCCTGTTCCATATCCTCTCATGAGGAAGGCACAAACATTAAGACCTTTAGCCAAAGACTAGAGAGAGCTGAACGAGGTGGCGTATGTTTTAAAACCAGCCAGTCAGATGACTTCCTGCTGGAGGGTTTCAGATCAGGACCCCTGCTCTACTGAAATAGATCAGCGCTCCCATTCGGCTCCGAGACAGATGTGTCATCAATAGTGCCTTAATAAAAGCTCAATGGAAGACTGACTCAGAGCGATTTCATGGAACAAGTGGTACTCTGATGAGCGCTGAACCTGCCTCTCCATCTCATTTCAGACCCATGGGAGTGACGTGGGTTTGGACGTCACATCCAGTGATGTTGTCCTCTCCACTTCATCATCATTCATCCTTGTAATCTAATATCAGAGATTTGCATCCTGGGTATTGAACGGTGGAGTCCTGCTTTGCCCTTCTTTGTTTTGTGGTATTGTAGAAGGCTGTCATTTAGAGCAGGGGTTTTCAACCCCTAGGGGGGGGGGCGCCAGCACCTGTCAAGGGGGGCGCGAGCATCAGTTAATTCAGAGACATTCCCATGATGATTTATGAATACGAGCTAGCAAATCTTTAGCCATCCACTAGGGGGCAATCTGACTCCCACTGTTAGTCGACAGTTAGAGTTTGTTTGAGTATCTGTCACGCTTATCAGTACCGCTACCGCCGCTCCCTATACGCAGAGTATGCAGTCTGCATAGGGCACCAACTCCCAGGGGGGCACCATCCCAGTTGGCAAAAAAAAAAAACGTGCTGCGCATTTCCCACATCTGCGCCCGCTCGCACCTTATGATTGCGGCTGAATGCAATTATCAGAATTGATCCGGCGCCGAGAAAAAAAAAAAAATATATGAAGCCTGTGCATCACTTTCAGTCTCATTCATAGTCCTGTGAAACTTTTTTTGGCTGTTGACGTTAATAACGTGTTTTAATGTTGGTAATAATTTCACCACCAACGACACATCTAATATTCTCTCTGAGTTTCCATGTTCCCTTACGAAAATTAGCCATGGTTTTAACACGAATAAAACCAAAAAATCCATGGTTAATTTGGTTAATTTTCAACAAAACCATGGTTAATTTGTGGTTACCATGGTTTTGTTACTATTAATAATAATTTACAAAGAAGTATTAAGATAATATTTTTTGTGGTTATAAAAACAAACCTAAGCCAACAACAGCCTTTCAAATTACTTAAAATGCGTTACACAAAAACAATGAGGCAATAATGATTGGTTAATTAATAATATGGTTTCATTGAATAACAAATACATAATGTAATACAAAATAAACCATTTATGTACATTACCATGTTATTACAAATGCCTGAAAAGAGAGAGACAAAGGCATGGTAATTGCTGCTGCTACACTTACATCTGCAAACACTTATCCTTGTTTAATATTGACCAAACATTTAATTCAAATATCCACTTAATCTTACATTTTTGCCACCTTTTTGCTATAGATGACACAGCCTATAATTTATTCAACAAAAAACATGTGAATATCACAACCCTTACAAAAATGAACTGCTTAATTTTCTTTTTGCGTAATTTCTGAATGCTTAAGACTATAAAATCAATCAGACAACTGTAATAATAAAATAATAGCCATAGGTAACTGTTTAGAGCTACAATTGTAATTTGTAAATAATACAATTGAATTACAATTTATTATTGTATAATAACAATAATATTACAATATTATTTATATTTTGATTAAAGTTCTATTTTGACCCCTATAGTAGGTGTTTTTTTTACTTCCATAATATTTGGGAGAGGGGCACAACAACACAAACCTGCTTAGGGCACATGTGGTCAGCAGTGGCCCTGACGCTTATTGACAGTGTAAGATAATTTACAGTCAGCCTTGACAGAAATCCAACCTCGGATTGGCATGTTGTTATCTCAGAAACAGCTCAGCCATCACATTGAATCAGGTAAACTGGTTATATATTTATGTTTCAGTATAATTACGCACGCTATACCAGGAGCGGTTCTAAACCCTTTTTACGTGGGTTTCAGCCCCCCTATCTGTCACCTTAGCCCCCTAAAACTATCCTAATGATCAGGCCAGTGCTGCTTCCTCAAGAAAGTTTTTCATTCTCGCGTGTTTTAAGTCTTGTGAGTTTAAACATTAAAGTAATTTTTTCAGCCATTCAAGCCCAAGACATCTCAATGCGGTACTCATGCGCTGTGATAGATCGTACAGATAGAAACGGATAGCCTTCTCAAACAGCAGGTGAACACCAATGGCTGCCTGTCTTGACGAGTATCCCTGTAAGCACAGTCGGTTGTTTTAAGTGAATGTAAACAGTAAAGTAAATATCAAATGTACATCAGTATAATGGATCTGTGCATTTCTTATGTAAATAATGTTAATCAAAAAGAGCAAAATAAAATTAATTTGCTGCTTTAATAGCTTTAATGGATATTTGTGTGTTTTAATGGATATTTGTGTTGGGGGGTGCTGGGGGGGTGCGAGTGAAATTAGACAAACTTGGGGGGGCGCATGTCCTAAAAGGTTGAAAACCCCTGATTTAGAGAATGATTTTGGTGGTGTATAAATAGCGCTTTTTTGTGTGAAAGTCAGAATGAGCTTTATTGCCAGGTATGTTTTCACATACGAGGAATTTGTTTTTGTAACAGAACCTACCGCAGTGCAACAGAATGACAGTGACAGAACAAAAACTTGACAATTGTATGTAACAATGGACAGTTTTGTATATACAGGTATATTATGTGCAATTGAAGTGTAGACCAAGTATGTGTGTTAGATAAATAAGTGTATAAATAGTGTGTGTACCATAATTATTGTCAAGTGTTCATGAGATGGATTGCCTGAGGGAAGAAACTGTTTCTGTGTTTGCTCATTCTGGTAGCTCTGTAGCGTCGACCAGACGGTAACAGCTCAAAGAGGCAGTGTGCTGGATGTGAGGGGTCCAGAGTGATTTCGCCAGCCCTTTTGCTCACTCTGGATGAGTACAGTTCTTGGAGACTGGGGAGGGTTGTACTTCGCTCAGCAGTCCGGACTACCCTCTGTAGTCTTCTGAGTTCAGATTTGGAAGATTCAGATTACCAATAAACAATCTAGAGCACAGATTTGGAATTTAGTGCACATACTGTGATTGGATTAAAAAAGCTAACGCATTATTGACTACATTGCAAAATTTTTGAAGAGAATGTGAGTAGTGCTTGCCTATGCCGAACTCGCTGACATGTTGCTAGGGTGCTTTACTAGCCAGTCCACACATGTAGCAACTTCCAACAAAAATAATGCCATTGATTAATGTATTTTTAAGGAGAGCTGGCAACAGAGTATGTGAGCAGATTGGAGCATCAACAATTGCCCCTCCGTGCTCCAAGCATTTAATAATCACTCCGCTCCAGGTTTACTATTTCCCGCTCCATTCCTCGCTTACTGATATCAAAAACCCCGCTCCATGTCTGAAGTATTTCAGTATGTTTGAAATATCATAGGTCTGTTCATAACGTATATAAAAAAAAAAATAAAAAATAAAAATAAAAGGAGCGTTTCAAAGTGGCTTATTGGTGAAGTGAGCGCTATTGTGCAAACTTTTTTACTATCACATGACGAGCTAATAACATGGTTGTCAGCATTAAAAGGTATAATTGCTGCTTTTTGCAGTTCAAATTTTGTTTGTGATGAAAATAACAGCAGTTATTTTACTTGCGGATCGATGCATTGCTTACAGATGTCTGCTCATTCGAAATCGGATACAGATGAAGTACTGTAAGATTACATTTGTTTGAATGCATTATTGAGAGCGCGATTGCGTGTGAATAAGTGTCACAAATCATGCTTTCAGCTGAAAATATTCAGTATCTAGAAGGAACAAACAAATTCCTTGAACTATAACTTCCCGCTCATGTCCATTGCCGTCATCATAGCCTTCACATTCTTTATGATTTGAAGCTGATCAAGCTAGCTAAATATGTTTAACATGTGAATTCTTGCTAAATATGCAGTTATATTACAGACTGTTGGAAATGAAATAAATTATTCCTAGCCAAATTAGGCCAATATCTTTTACCAGTATTCTCTGTCATGTGTTATCTCATTATCTAAAGTTCCAAACCTGTATGAATGACTTTGTTCTGCTGAACACAAAGTAAGATATTCTGAAGAATGTGGGAAAAGAATCTGGGGCACCATTGACTTCCATAATGTTTTTTTCCTACTATTAAAGTCAATGGTGCCCCAAAACATCTTCCTTTGTGTTCAGCAGAACAAAGAAATTCATACAGGTTTGGAACTACTTGAGGGTGAGTAAATGATGACCGGATTTACATTTTTTGGTGAACTATCCCTTTAAGTGCAAAGAGCCCAGGTATTGCTATTTCAGTTTTTTATCATTTTATTGTCAGTGATATTCTACAATGTTATGGGAGAGTTCAAAATATTGTGAATTTTTTTTGTGCTATTTAAATTATAACTCTTTTTTTGACCAACATTTTTGCCTTTTATGAGTGGATGATATTGCTAAAACTATGACTGAAATTGGTTGTGCTGTTTCACGATTCAGCGGTGTCAGATTCACACGTGATTCCCCTGAGCCGCAGTCATTGATCAGAAAACTGGAGGAGTTTAGAGTGCCACAAAGACAATAACAAATACATTCTGATGACATTTCTATTGATTCTCAGATCTCAAAGGAAACACAAACATCCATTTTTGTTCTTGTTTAAAACAACAACAACAAAAGGGAACACTTTAAATGTGCAGTGCATTACCACCACCATATGGCTGGTATGTATGTGTGTATATTCCTGTTTTTCCCTTTCTTTTTTCTTGGAATCAGAGCATTTTCGTCATAGCAGTAAACAATGTTTCCATTTTCTGCTGCCTTCAGAAGTGGATGTGTACGTTTTTATCTATTTGTGTGTCAGTTATATAGCCATGAGAAAATGACGGTGATAGAAGCAGTTTGTTTGTGCCTGGCTGAATGATGGCCGCTTTTACACTAGATATATTAGCCTGGAATAAAACTGAGCCACGTGAAGCACTGTGCTGAAGTTAGATGAGGTCAAGATAAGGGCAGAAGGAAGTTTAGTCCTGTTACATTTTATTCATGCAGCCCTCACAGGTTATGGCCATTCAAATCACTACAGTTTATCTTTATTCATTGCAGTGTTATCTTTCATCCAAGCAGCTTATGCCTTTTTTATGAAATAAGGGAATGTGTTGAGCTAAGAGTTTTGAGGCTGTTTTCCTCTAACAGCATCCTTCTTGCTTTCTTCAGGTAATCTTGGTGCAGGTAAACCCAGGAGAGGCCTTCACGATCCAGCGAGATGATGGTCAGTTTCAGTGTATCACAGGTATGTTTTTCTTAAGTTCCTCTTGTGTTAAGAATGATTTCTGTGTTATTCAACCCATGATTACATTAGTCTACGAACAAGTGGCATTTCATTTCAAGGCATTTCAAGTTTATATGATTTTAATTACCAGTCTGAGACTTACCCCATAATTGACTGCAGTTAAAGTGCTGATTAATACCTGTAAATTCTTCTAATTTATTAGAGAGATTTGAGTCTCCTTGTTCCCAGATCTTGAGGGTACCATTTTTTTTTCTTTTCATAAATAACACACAGTGTCCCTAAATGCCTCCTCTAAAATGAAAGCTAGCCTGTAATTTTCCTCTTTAATCTAGTGTTTAGATTTTTATGAAATACAACTAGAATTTTCTATTTTGGTAGAGTAAAACTGGGTATGCCCATATAAAAAGACTTTATTAGGTCCAGGTGTATGACCCTGAGCATGATTTGGAGCATCCGAACATTTAGAAATGCTTAATTTTCAGTAAGAGTTGTTTGAGGCAACATGAGTGATCGAGACCAATGCAACAAGGTTGAGTTTAATTATTTTTCACAAGCACAATGACACTGAGTGCAACCAGTGAATCTAACATGATACACTGCTCTATCGACCTCGTTTTGCAATGCAGAAGTAAGCTGTTTTCTGTAAAATGTGTGAGAATAAGAATTTGTTATTCTCACTAACTAGATGAATAACAAAGGGCAGTATTGACTTTTTAATAGTTTTGTTGTAATTAGCCATGAAAGTCAGTAACATCACACATCAAGATGTTTTCGATTTCTTTTGGTTCTATTTTTGTTGGCATGATATAAAAAAAGAATCAAGCTATAAATCTAATTTTCATGAGTTTTCTTTGCATGTGTTGCATTGTCCTGTTAGCCCTTTGACAAAGTCGAATCTCAACATTTTTCATGCTTTCATTGAGGGCAGACAAAATACTTGATTCAGGAAACTTGTTGCAGCCACTGCTGGTTGGGTCGAGGTCCTGAAACACTGTTCTTCTCAAATATTTTGTATTTTATTGAACTACAGTAGAATCCTTCCACTGAACTCACTTTCCACACGACTACATCATGACTCCTAGCAGATCCACCGGTCTGAATCAACACATCCTCATTCACTAAGAGAGCCATCCAGTGTTGGGTCTAATTGCCATATGTGTTGGAAGCTTAGTCACAACAGTCAGCTAGTGTTTGGTGGGTCTCGGCAGGGTTGCAATGAGATGTCTTACACCCCCTCTCAGCTTGCGAAGAGCGCATTTTGTCTGCAGCCATTGTGTGGGACGGTGCGAACACGCTACAAACTGCCAACCTCCCTGATTGGCAGTTGCTGAAATAGAAAGTGTAGTGCGACTGTAATTGAAAGATTACTGTGCCTTGGGAAGCTATTGATTAGAAAAAAAAACAATAGCATCCAGCTCATTGTATGCGGTAAGCCTGATTGTTCTGATTCTAGCTGGCCTGATTAGCTTGGCAAGGATTTTAACTTGTGAAAGTAAGCAGTCGGCGGCATTGAAATGAGATTGATGTTATCATCCGGCTTTTAGCTTTAACTGAAAACCCAAATGGAAATGGTTGCCAATTTGTTCTGAAAACCTAAGGGCATTTTTTTCTTTTGCATTTATGACTAGAGCTTTGTTAGCTTGTCTCTTATCAATGAGCGACACTCAGGTGATCATCCATCCAAATGCTGTATTACGATTAAAGCAGATGTGCCAAACTACTTGCCACAGGATTTGGGGAAACTATGGAGGGTGGATCTTGATCTCTGTAGTGGGGAGTAAGTGCAGCGCACCAAAAATTATTGTGTTAGTTTGCAGTTAATTTTGGAGGTTGGGGTATTAGCAGAATACATGATTGGAGAAGTCTGTCATACATCACCAGTGAAACACCTAGAAAATCGAGCTATGACATTTTGATAAAAAAATAAAAAAATCTACTCTTTAAAAATTGCTCACATTACGATCTATAAAATGCATGAATTTATGATTACATGGCGGCTACAGGAATTGTTCTGTCATCTTTTACTCACCCTCATGTGGTTCCAAACATGTTTTTTTGTTGAACACAGAAGAAGAATATAATGATCACTTTTTTTCCAAGCAATTACAGTGAATTGGGACTGGGGCATCACCTATGTCCGGTTCGTTGGACTAATCCTTTTATGTTTGGAAAATAATTTCAATGCGAGTGGTTCGGGTGTAGGGCCTGGTTTATACTTGCCGTGTCAGCATGAGCGTGAACGCGCAGGGAGCGGCAGAAATTATGCGAATATTGAGGAAATGATAGTGGACGGAGGATTTGGTTTTCACGCTAAAGTAAAGTAAAAGTCAATTTTTTAAAACCAGAGAAGGTGAACATGTTGATATTCCTGTGGTAAAAATGCAAGCACGGTGACCGACAGACAGTTTAGTTTCGTTTTTTTTGGTTTTTTAAAGCTTATCCTTGCTGTTTACCTCACTTTAAGGCTTTCTTTCACTTGTTTATTTTTATTCCTCAGTGTTTGCTAAACTTTCTGTAATTTATTAGTCCGTATATAAAACTACATGTGGTGTATGCCATGCCTCATCTTATTCGTTCTTGTTAATAAATTATGTAAGCTAGTTTGTCATTGTAGCCTGCTATTTTATTATTGTTGTACTTTTTAATTAAGAATAACAAAGAATTCATCTTTTGTTTTAGTGTCAAAAAGTGAAAGGTGAATAGATGTAAGCAAAACAGACAATTATATTTTCTAGTAAAACATGACAACAAAACAAGATCGCAAATTCAAAAGCGAAAGTGAAAGCATCTGAAGTCCGGCTTATAAAATAGCAAAAGAGGAATTCCCCTTCACAAAATTCAAATCACAAATAATACTAATGACGAAAAATAACTTTTGTTACCATATAACTATAAACTGTGATAAAAGTTCATCAGCATGCATTGATTTATCCCATGTTTTAGCAAAAAAAAAAAATAATAATAAAATTGCGACCAAATTATGTGCTCGTGTGACCAACTGAGAAAGTTAGTCGCAAAAGAGCGACCAGTGGGAAGAATGAGTCTAGAGCCCTGATTTGGCATTTCCAATTAATGTAGGCCTGGTACATTCTTATTTTTATTAGGCCTATTATTAAGTTATTTTTATTATTAAATTAAAAGTACAATTAATTTGCACTGCAATAATTACCGCATAACTGCCGCACTTCGAGGATAAGATTATGCTATTTACTCCTCAATTAAAATATTTTTTAAAAGGTCTTTTAAAACAGGTCTATTAGGCTACAGGCTACCTACTGTATTACAATATTAACACTGCAGTCATCAATAAGAATCAATGAAATAAAAAGCTTTAATTTTAAGCACCGACTTTCAAAAACAACCTGTTTAACACAAAATACATTCTTTTTTTCTTTTCACTATGTACTTGTACAAGATTTACAAGACTACAAGATAAATATTAAAATAAATGAAAACAGCTATAGGCTATACCAGCACATGTTGAAGTAGATTCGTCTCTCTTTGTCTCTATAGAGAACATGATGCCGAAAGCTCCGTCATTTGTTTTTTTCTTTCACTTTCTGCTTATAGTGAAATGACTGATTAAGATTTTCACCAGCATAAATCTTGCGCTAAGTTTGCATGTGTGCAAACCCTGGTGCTAACGCGTGCTTGTGTGATATCCATTGGCTCACATTCATGGTTTAAAACAACATTGTGACATTGCGACGTAACCAATTGCCCCCCCCCCCCGTATCAAAAATGTACCGAACCGTGACACACACACACACACACACACACACACACACACCAGCCACTTTATTAGGTACACCTGTTCCATTGCATGGTAACACCAATTGCTAATCAGCCAATCACATAGCAGCAACTCAATGCATTTAGGCATCTAGATGTGGTAAAGACGACTTGCTGAAGTTCAAACCGAGCATCAGAATGGGGAAGAAAAGGGATTTAAGTGACTTTGAACCTAGAATGGTTGTTAATGGAATGGGTCCGGGGGGGTCCAAAAACCAGTCAGTATCTGGTGTGACCACCATTTGCCTCACACAGTGCAACACAACTCCTTCGCATAGAGTTGATCAGGTTGTTGATTGTGGCCTGTGGAATGTTGGTCCACTCCTCTTCAATGGCTGTGCGAAGTTGCTGGATATTGGAGGGAACTGGAACACGCTGTCGTATAGGCCGATCCAGAGCATCCCAAACATGCTCAATGGGTGACATGTCCGTGAGTATGCTGGCCATGCAAAAACTGGGATGTGGATCTACAATGTTAACATTAGCAAACCGATTGTTGCAGCAGCTGACCGGGTGGCTGTTTTCAGACGATCTTGGAGGGGAAGATGCTGGATGTGGAGGTCCTGGGCTGGTGTGGTTACACATGGTCTGCGGTTGTGAGGCCGGTTTGATATACTGCCAAATTCTCTGAAACGCCTTTGGAGAGACGGCTTATGGTAGAGAAATGAACATTCAATTCACGGGCAACAGCTCTGGTGGACATTCCTGCAGTCAGCATGCCAATTGCACACTCCCTCAACTTGCGACATCTGTGGCATTGTGCTGTGTGATAAAACTGCACATTTTAGAATGGCCTTTTAAGGCACACCTGTGCAATAATCATGCTGTCTAATCAGTATCTTGATATGCCACACCTGTGAGGTGGATGGATTATCTCGGCAAAGGAGAAGTGCTCACTAACACAGATTTGGACAGATTTGTGAACAATATTTGAGAGAAATAGGCCTTTTGTGTACATAGAAAAAGTCTTAGACCTTTGAGTTCAGCTCATGAAAAATGGGGGCAAAAACAAAAGTGTTGCATTTATAATTTTGTTCAGTGTGTGTGTGTATATATATATATATATATATATATATATATATATATTTATAAGGCCAGAGTCACTAAATTTAGACGCAAGCTTCACCACTCTCTGAGAGGAAGGAGTTGACGAGGAAGAGTAGCGTTAGGGCGAGTGGGGCTGTTGTGCACTGGTCTGTCACTGGAAGCTGTTGTTTGTCAGTGACGTGAATGAAGTGATGACTCACCGTTGCGGGAGCCGAGGGAAGAGTGTGTGTTTGTGTGTGTGTTTAACCCCTAACCTTAGAATGAGCCGGAGGTAATGTTAGAATCTGCAGAATAAACCAGAGGGAACTGGTTTGTCCCTCTCTTCCTGATTTCTTTTTCAGGCCAGATGGGCTATTGTTCTATTTCTGAATTCATTCATGTGTTTTCAGAAGCTGGAAGTACATAAACACACACACACACACACACACACACACACACACACACTACGGAGCTTCAGAACTGTCTGTTTAATATGAAGAAGCAGTGTTAAGATGGGAAGAGTGAACTTAATTTAAGATATCCCAGACTGCCAGGGGTGGGCTGTGGTTGAGAATGACATCAGAGGGGTGAAACTTGTTAACACAGCCCTTTAACATCACAGCCTTAACATTTCTTTGAACGTTCGCCACCCTAGATGTGGATATTGGTGTTCAGCCTGTAAATGCCATGACGTTGGTTTGTGCACACTTATTTGTGGTTTTGTCTCTTGATTACTCATGTAGAATATTAGCCATGTGTTTCCAGTTACTGACGTTCCTTCACAGTCTGACTAACTGGACTTATGGACAACAGTCTTGCAATAGATCTTAGTTTTCTTCACCACCACTTTTCTTTTTGTTTTCTAAGCATCAAATGTGGGCTGTATCAAAGAACAAGCATCCATCTGTTTGGCTGTTTGTTCAGATGGCAGGAGCGCATTTCAGCGCACACGTGATGTTCTCACACTTACTTTCAGGGGTCTCAGAGTAGTTTGCAAGAATGTTGCCTAAAATTTGTTAAATGTTCAGAATTGACTCACGAGGTGTTTCTAAGTGTGGTTTGCTTACTGGTAAACTGTATTGTGCGTAGGAAACCCAAATCGCTCCAGTTTACCTTTATTTGCCATTTGACATATTATACAGTGAAGCTATAGCTAAATTGCATCAAGTACAAATTGCGTAAAACTTCTTTCTCTTTTATTCAAAACAGCAGAGTGATTGGGAAGGTCAGGGACAGTGTGAATGCAAAGATAACTGGGTTCTTTTCTACAGTACAACACCTTTCTGAGTTGGGTTCCTAATACTCCTATAAAAAATTACTTTTGGATGCCTAGTGGACAACACAAAAAAAAAGATTTGTAGTGAAGGAACTGAACCATATCTGAACACCAGGATCCAGATGCACAAAACCACTTAGACAAATAAGACACATTTTCTTAATTTAAGAGGTTTAGTGCAGTTGGCAGCAGAATATCATGGAGACTTTGTTTTACTAATTTGGTTTGTGCCAGTAAGTAATTGTCTAGCAACCACCTAGAACACTTTAACCATAGAGAAAGTTCCTCACACAACACTCTAGCATTGTAGGGTGAATTTCCTTTTTTTCCCTTGACTTCAATGTTCTGTTATTATCTTCATCTCTCATCACGAGTACTTGCTCTCCCTGCGACGCCGTTTGCGATAAACCACATCTAGCACTTGGTGTGTGTTCCATTCTGACATTCAGACGTCAAAGTGCGGACAGTCATGTTTTGATCGCATACAGGTTACGTCACCCACTTTACTGTTGACTTACTGTATGCTTGTCTTTATGCTTGTACACTTGCCTTTAGTACATTTGTTTGTAATTTTTTGCTTGTGATGTTTTGACTGATTAGAGTAGCTGTCGTAGGACCTGCTGCATTGATACCAGATACAAGCCAAAACTGCTCAGGTTTGCTCTGTCCCCTGGACAAGATGCAGAGTGCAGACAACTTGTATATTCAGTATGTGGAAACTTTGAGTCTGTTTTTTTGTTTTTACATTTCTCTCCAAACTGTCTGAACAACCATAAACATACCATTGTATTACCAACCATGGTTTTTGCAATGATACTTTAATGATGTTCTTTGAAGAAATCATTTTTAGTTGTAGTAGGGGGCAGCCGTGGCCTAATGGATAGAGCGTTGGACTTGTAACCCGAGGTTGTGGGTTCGAATCTCGGCTCCGGCAGGAATAGTCCATGACTGAGGTGAGACGCTTGAGCAAGGCATCGAACCCCTAACTGCTCCCCGGGCGCCGCAGCGTTGGCTGCCCAATGCTCCAGGTGTGTGTGCACTTGGATGGGTTAAATGCAGAGCACACATTTCATTGCTGGTTATACTTTGTATAATTGTGGAACTGTAATAATAGTGATGGAACTGTAATAATAGTGCTAATTGTATTATCATAGATTATATATGTTAACGATAGATTAACGTATACATGTTAACCATAGATTAACATATATTAAAATCAGATATTATCAGTCCAGTCAGCCCAGTCATGCTTTGGTAAATGATAATCACGATAAATCAAAATTTCGACATACTAAAGGTAAAAAGATAAGTTTGAAAAAAGAGCAAATTATGGGGGTTAAAAAAGCCATAATTGTGAGTCATATTTTGTCTCGTATTTTAAGTTGTCATAACTGACTTTTTGTAAGTTTCAGCTTCTCTGTTTTGACTTATGTCGTAAATATTATATATTTCGTAATTTGGTATTTAGTATGTAATAATTGTGACTTATCTCATAATTATGACTAGTAACTTGTAATTTTACTAATCATAACTGACTTTTGTGTAATTGTAATTATGCAATTGTAAGGTTGCACAATAACAATTGTCATAATTGTGACTTTTTATCTCATAATTAATTTAAGATTAAAGTTAAATTGACGTGACATACCCATACTTGGAATTTGTGCTCTGCAGTTAACCCATCCAAACACACACAGCACCGTAAACACACACCCTGAGCAGTGGGCAGCCATTTATGCTACGGCGCCCAGGGAGCAGTTGGGAGTTCCATGCCTTGCTTAATGGCCCCTCAGTCGTGGTATTGAAGGTTAAGAGAGTGCTGTACATTCACTCACCTCACCTACAATTCCTGCCGGTCCGAGACTCGAACTCACAACATTTGGATTACAAGTCCAGCTCTCTAACCATTAGGCCACGACTTCCCCCACAGATTATGACATGATGTAGCGCAGGGGTTCCCAAACTCGTTCCTGGAGCCTCCCCAACACTGCACATTTTGCATGTCTCCTTTATCAATCACACCTGATTCAGTTCATCAGCTCATTAGTAGCAACTCCAAGACCTGAAATGGGTGTCAGACAAAGGAGACATGCAAAATGTGCAGTGTTGGGGAGGTTCCAGGAACGTGTTTGGGAACCCCTGATGTAGCGTAAATAGGCTTTAATAGTGTACCATGGTACAGCTGCAGTATTTTGGTAAGGGTTGTGAGGCCAGTAGTACTATATTTTTAACAGCTAAAAATGAAATGCTTCAAACAGACTATGTGGTAGAGCAGTTGTGTTTATGGTTGTGTCTGCTGTCTGATGTGTGCGTTGGCACAGATGTCCACTGTGTTATGTTTTTTGGAAGGCATTATAGTGCATTTATGTGTGTGTGGGTAGGAACATTTCCTGTGAGTGGACATTTGTGTGGGTGTATTTATAAGGAGTTACTCACCGGGGCAGCTCGGATTGCGACTGAAGCCAGCGGTGAGCTTTGAGTACTGTGACCCGATCTATTCATCCATCCAGAGAAGCCCTTACTAATGTCACCATGTTCAGATACACAGTGCAGCTTTATTCCATCAGCATTGAACTGTGTGTAGAGCTCTTCTCTCTCCCACAAAGCATAAAAAGGCTAAATTACTCATTTGAGACTAAACAGAACTATTGTTTTCCTATAGGTTACCATAAAAGAACATGTTAGTCTTTGTTTCACGCTCATTTGAGACTAAACTAAATTATAGTTTACCTTCGGATTGATATTAAATAGCATGACAGTGTGAACATGTTTTTCTCACAGAGACAGTGATGCACTAGGGATACACCCATATATAAATTGACTGACATTGAATTCATTTGAGTTTAATATTTTATTAAATTAAAAGGACCCTGGAGTGATATAACACCTGAATCTACCACAGCAAAAAATGAGTAGCCTGGAACAGCGGCCAATTATATTTAAATGGCCATTATATAAAAATATTTGACCACAGAGGAGGCCGCAATTGACCAGTCAGAATCAAGTGTCTCGGAGAGCTGTGTAATAGTTTTTTTTGCAGGAAACAACAAACAAGCACTATATTTGTTCACAATGGATGCTGTAATATAGTGTTCCACGTGCTTCAGACATGTGATACACTACATGTGTCAAACGTAAATCAGACAGCAAAATATTTATGTATGCTGCTTCCAATATCAGGCTAATAGAACTAACTAAAGCAAATAATCAAAAGTGTGATGAAACCGAAGCAGCAGTAAACCAAACCTTCAGATTACTGAAGAAAAAACACACTAAACTAGTATTGGCCAATATTAATGAGTAATGTGTTCAATGGTCCTCATTCATGAAACGCAATTTTTTTTTTGTCAATTGTAGAGCCTGACCGATATATTGTGTTGCCGATTTTATCGGCCGAGCCTGTCGCATATATATCCGTATCGGCGAATATGCTGCCGATACAACAAATTATTATTATTATATTTTTTTTTTACAGAGCATATAGACATTTGAAAAATGGAAAATATAGAAAATGTGTATCTCTCTGCAGTCCAATAAATGGCAGTGCGGTGGTGGCTTGAGTCTGTTGAATGGTGATTTAATGCTACGTTGTCACCTAGTTGGTGAGACGCAATGCTATAAAGTACATAAACAATGTCCCCTTCTTTTATGCTCACAATGAGCTTATCATACTTGTTTGCTACATTAGTAAGGTCCTATGACTCCCACGATGCAGAAAATGCGGACGGAAGCACGGAATCCAGTCATAAAATTGAATTTACTGTATAATGCAGATTTTCACGCAATCTGTCATATTTATGATGAATAAATAAAAACAGGTAAGTACACTTAAATCAAATCATGATATAGACTAGTGTCTGTAAATATTAAATATAAAAATAATAAAATATATACAAAATAATAATAATAAAATGCAAAAAGACTATTTAAATATGAATCCTCATGTTCATTTGATTACCAGAAAACACAACACCAGACATAGCTGTGCTTCCTGCATCAAATTGGCAGTAGCTTGTTGCCCTACAAAGTTAACTTGCTTATTTTCTAATAATCATATATACCATTAAAAATAATAATAAAAATGCAAAAAACTAATAATATATGACTATTCATTATTCATTTGATTACCAGAAGTTTGCCATTTGTGGGCTGTGCTTCCTGCATCAATATTTGTGATCCTTTGATTCTTGGCAGTGCTTGCCTCCCTTTTTTGATTTTCTTCTTGTTTATATAAATATATTCTTCTATTTGTGTTTTAAAGTATTATTAAATATATTGTTCTATTTGTGTTTTAAAGTTATTTATAATAAGTGATGTGAAGTGTACTGTTAAGTGCACTGATGTCAAGCTCATTTTGGATAATAAAGTTTATTGTTAAATACCGTGCCTCCATTACATATTTTTGTCACATTATTATAAGTGTTTGATTACCACATTTGAGTTATCATTTCTAAAAATGTGTTTGTATATATTAGGGGTGTCAAACGTTAATAATTTTTTCTGCAAATTAATCGCATTATAAGGTTTGATCCCAACTTCTTGCCGTCATCGCAGCGCGGAAGGTTCTGTCGTTGCGATGAGTGTTGCCAGGGTAGCAGCACAACAAGTGGGCTATTTTGAAAATACAGTCATGGGAAGAATTACAGAGCCGTGGGTTGCGGTTTTTTGGGCTACTTTTATAATGTATCGTGGCCGCCCAAAGTGTATGTAGACAAATAAAACTAAAAATAGATCCTTTTACTAATGTGTATTAAACTTGGAATGTATACCTGGCAACTTAAGAATAAGTGCATCACAAACAATGAGAGCCAGGCATGTTAAGCATTTTGTAACTATAGATTATATAAGATAATAAACGCACAAACGATAGAAATGTGTATGTGTTTTATGTGCTGTAATGCTAAGCAGCATACATGTTAAAATTTCATACATCTTCTTAGAAAATTAACATAACAACAGCCACTGTAGAAAATGTTTTGTTTATTTATAGAAAACTTTTGATAATAAACTGGGATTGAAGTGATGTGGCTTTTTTTTATTGCCAGTATAAATTACGATAAGAATATGGTTTGTATGTGCTTTTTTTCTTGTACAGTAAATGAATGATTATGTAACATGACTGTGATAATGCTAATTGTGACAGCACAATAGTTTTCAAAAGTGAAGCTGTGATATATTTGAAGTGAGCTTTAAATTTTCAGGTTTGTAAAAAAGTGTAACTAATTAATCTAAACTTAAAAAATTTTGTCTTATCAGATGACACTGTTTAAATGCATAATAGTTAGCTCATATGCAGCTGCAGAGACAGGTCCAGAAATAACTTCTTTTTTTATAATTTGCATATTTGTCATAATACTTAACATAAGAATATTGCAAGAAAATGTTTTGTTGTAATTTTATGTTTTCATGAAATAACTTTTAAAGATCAAAAAAACATTGTATTTTAAATTATATACAGTGGTTTATCTATGATTACACAGAAGAAGTGATGTGGTCTTGATAAGATGTTTTATTGCCATGTTTGTATAAAGGCTGAAATAATGGCTGATTAGTAATGTTATGAATACGATAAGATGTTTTTAATCTTGTTAAAAGTTACATGCGGTGGCCGTGCTGGAGCATTTCCTGAGCATCAACCGCTGAGTGAACCGCAATATGAAAGCAGCTTCACGAGACTAAGATGAGCATATACAACAGAGAGAAAATTCAATTCAGCGCTTTTATTTCCACCATGCCCTCATTCAGGGTGGTATTATTTAATTCAGGCAAAATTACGTCTTTATTGGGAGAGTACTTGATGGTTTATTTTACGTGACTCCGGCTTCACAAGACTAACGATAAGCATAGACAACAAAAGGAGACTTAAATTCAGCATTTTTAATGCGCTCATTCATGGCTGCATATGATTTAATTCAGGAAAAGTTACATCTTTATTGGGAGAGGACCTGATGGATTATTTTACGTGACATATCGGTAAAACGATATATCGGTTGATATCTAAAAAAAACACATCATTTTTCAAATACTGTACATTATTGTAGGTCCTCTATTCCTCTCCTCTCTCAAACGCTTAGTTTTCTACAAAGTTCCTCCACTCGACAAGCACAGTCTGCTCTGATTGACCTAGAGCATTGTGATTGGCTGAACACCGCAAGCACGAGTAGGAAATATAACGCCCCTTAGCATAATCGCCAGCTTCAGCTTTCAAAATGTAAAGAACTTTCAGAATGTAAAGACAGTTAATAATGTCCTTTGTTTTACCATCAGTTCAATCCCGAGAGGGAAACTGTGTCGCGTGACAGACACCGTGATGAAGCTCGTGTTTGCAGTACACAAGCCGCGTTTTTGATGTGAACGTGTCTCCCTCACACACACACACACACACACACACACACACACACACACACACACACGACTTGCAAAACTCTGCATTTGAACAGTCAATAGCAAATACTTAAACTAATAACAAAACATACAGTCGCTGATTCAGAAGTGCCAGATCTGTAATAGCAAAGTCAGAATTACTTCCTCTCCTAGGTTCACAAAACTGTCATCCATAAAATGCGTTGCTGTCCTAAATACATCTACTTTCGGAAGGCTAAATAAAGTGCTTTTGCTTTCGCCTAGAAACACACAGCGTCTCCCTGTCATGGCTGCATCAACTTCAGGGATCTTATCTATGCACAATCAGCTTGTAACACTCAAAAGAGAAAGCAAAACTTGAAATTGCATAATATTACCCCTTTAATGTAACAATGGTTTTATGAAAAAAAGTTGAAATGTTGAAATATTGTTCTGCTCTGAATTCATGAATGAACCTGATGAATCTGTATATGTGTGGTCTCTGCAGATAGCTATTGTAATGTATATTTGTTTATGAATTCACTCTCCGTTTCTCCCGCACACGTTTCATTCACTGCATCTGTAGTCTATAGCTTTCGGAATGAATGAGTCGATGACTCATCCCACTTTGCTGAAGCCTTTAGAGATGGATGAAGAGAGGAGAGAGAGAGATAGGATGAGAGATGGTTTGGAAAAAGATCCAAGAGCTTTTTAAGTTTGAGCGGTGATAATCCTTCAACAATTAGGTGGGTGCAGGGTTCAACAAGCTTAATCAATATGCTTATTTTATATCCTACATGCATATACACCTCTGCATGCCATGTTGTCTTTTTGCAAATCTTGGGGCGGTAAACACAAACTCTGTGTACCTATAAATCTGTGTGCGCTTTTGAAATTAGACAAGGGAATTATCATACCCCATTGAATATAGTCCAAGGAATGAGGAAGAAAGCATATTATCCCAGTAAGCTTGACTTCCTCCAACCTTTCTTTCTCTATCGTGTTGTTCTTTGAAGCATCACGAAAGGAGACAGTGGTATGTTTGCCAAATTGAGTTTCTTGTTTTCCATAAACATCGCTGTGGTCTTTTTCTCCCTCCGTGCATGTAGAGGACGTCACTCGGTCCATCGTGGCATGACGGGGAGCTTGTTATGCCACTGCAGAGGATGCAAATAAAATATTTAGCATTCAAAAAAAGGAAGATACTCCTTTAAATTGCTCCATACTGAATAGAAGGAGGTGGTTAATTAAATTAGTATTGTCTAAGCATAACCAGTACTTTGGTAATCCTTCTATCCATTTACTCGCACTGTGTATCACCTGCCTTTAAATCTGTTGGCAACTCTCTAATCCACTAATCTAATGGAACATTGAAGGACCCTCTCAACCAGTGACAAGTGTTAAGAGAATAGAGCCTCCAGTATACCTAGAAAAAGAAGAAAATAGTTACAACTAATCAGACAACAGATAATCAGTAATGCCAGTTTAGAGCTGGGTTAACGTTTTGTAATTAACAATTAGCCTAGACGAGGGGTTGGTGAAACTGTTTGATTTGATTATTTCCGGGGCCGATGTAATTAGACCCAGACAATGTGGACACATTCCCAGTGTTTTAGGTCGGATTAGCTGAAACAAAGAGCCAAGACCCAGACTGGATCCAGGAGGACAATTAAAAAAAATGTTTCATTAGTTACATTAATTTCCCATGGATTGGAAAACCAAGTGTGACGCAGTTATACCAAGTGTGACGCAGATTTTAAACGTTAAATAATGCTGTACAAAGTCACAAAATCACAACCAAATCAGGTATTGATGCTTAAATCTCTAGTGTGTACTGCAATAACCACAATAACATCATTGCTTTATTTCCTACTAGAATTAGTTACAACTTGTAAACTCAATCTTTTGAGAGCTCCAACTTGTACCGCTTGTCCACTGCAATGTTGTGCGGAAATATTTAAATGTCATATTTTATTTTAATAAATGACTATTGCTAATGTGTTAATAATGCAATAAAAATGTAAAACTTAATTAAGGCCTTTCGCAGTGCAAGCACCGATCTAAACGGTGTCTAACATGCCGTCTTTCTGTGCAAAAAATCTTGTCCTGCTAAATAAATGGCACGCTTATTAAGAAGGTATTTCCGTAACAAATGTTACTTGTATTGTGGTTTGTCTATTGATTACTTAAATTTAATTAGTTTTTACTTTAATAGTGTTGCCATAGAAATTCACAAGCCTGAAGTCTGAAGACATGAACGGCTCCAAGTAGAACATCCCAGATTGTCATCTAGGAATTACAACATGGCATAAATGCATTGTTATTTTTGCAACACTAGTGGCACCAACTGGAACTACAGTTTACAAAGTGTGTTTGAGCATCCATCTGTAACATCACCAGTGGCATAAGTTTGGGTCAGGACTACTTGTAGAACATAAGCACCCTAATGTAACAAATCTATGAAGCTATTATTTCAGCTCCGAGGAATCATTAGCTTACAGATAAAATATTGCTTGATTAAAGTAATATTAATCTTTGACTTATGATTTATACTGTATTAACGATTCGTCCAGCGATCACTAACATCAGTATATCTTTATCAATTTAGTTTATTTTGCTCTCGTGGCCAACGATAAACAAAATAAAGGGTTTTATACCATTTGAGCGAGGTAACGTGATCATGGCAATAAGTTTGAACTAGAAAAATCACATCCCAAGAGACAATTCTTTATAAATGAAACAAGGTTTATTTACTAACTGCTATTCTACCATACATGGACTAACGTACTATAAACAAACACATAACATACATACACACACATTCAGAGCTCTAGGGTTAACGTTAGAAGAAGGGTTAAGGTAGCACTCTTTTCTGTCTCATAACTTTGAATAACCAGAAGATCACAAACATAATTCTCCTATGTTTCTGCATTCAGATCAATTCATCATGTTCAGTAAGAAATAGAGACTCTGTTTGAAATACTTGCGTTGATTAAGCAGGCCGGATCTTTTGTCTCGTTCCACGTGGTGTTCTCGTGTTTCCACGGAAGTCTCCGATGCTCTGTTTCGGATGCCACGTGTTTCCTTCGTGTTTTCACGGAAATCTCTGATGGCTTTGTTGCTGCTGCGTGACGACACCGGGAAGCTCTCTCTTGCGATTGGCGGTCTTTGTTCTGTGTTAGAGCACGGAAGCTGTTTGTTTCTCGTTGGTATTACTTCGACATCGTGTTGGATGCTTCTGGATGGTCTCTCCAGCCGATGGTGAGGCGAGAGATCCGCGTCCAGCTTCCGGATCGTCAGCTAGCGAGGAGAAGAGCGAGGAGGAAAGAGAGCGATTTTCGAACTGGTGACCAGTTTTAAACAGACGGATTTCAGCACGCTGCCGGCGGCTGAAGCAATCAGATTGTTCTTGTGGGGCGGAGCCTCGCCCCACACGACTTCTTGGCCATGCTCACGTCATCTGATATTTAATTTATCACATGAAAGATATACTTACAGACCTTTTATACGTGCTGTAATCATACATTATGATGCTAAAGTTTAACGGTCATCTACACCACTTATTTACTGATGATGATAGCTTTTTTTAGAGACTAAACACCACATTTAGCACACAAAGTACATATACTGCACAGTTTAAGGCACAGATTAAAATCATTCCTACATTTCCTAATTAATTCACATTCACACCAAGCATATGAAAGGCAGAGTACAACATTAATATCCATATGTTTTTTGAGTAGATGGTTTTAATATTCAAGGCCATTAGTGTTGTTCTCGAAATCCTCTATGTGGATTGAGTCTCTTTGTTCTCCGAAAAGCGTGCTGGGGGAGGGGCTTTTGAGTCTGGTGAATATTTCAATCCTTGCAGAGATAAGAAAAAGGGGGTAAGACAAAGAGGCGCCACGTTTGTAGTTGTTTGAGCATTTATGACTTGGAACATGAAAGTAACCAAAACTCCCCAAAGATGTGCTGTTCCTCAATCATCTTGCTCAACACTAAGCACTAAAAATATTTATTTTTTTGTGATTTCATTTGGTGCCACTAGTGGTGCCAAAATTACACCCTGCAACCTAAATTAATATACTGTGCAACCAGGTAAAAGTACTGCCTGAATATTTTATGACAGCACAATTTTGAGCATTCACTCTGACAGCGATTTTAAGCAACAAAGCAGTTAGACGTCATTCATTTTCAAATTAGAGCTGGAGGTGATGTGAGCGATTGCTAATAAAGTTCCGTGTAGAATTTTATGAAAAGTAACCATGATCCTGAAGCTCACATCTGCTGCTTGATATGGTTAAATTCAAGAGGGAATACCTACTTGCAAAGAGGTTTTATCAGTTTCTCAAGTTTCTATCTAACCTGAACACTAACCCTTTATGTAGGTTTAACTGTGTTTGCATATCCATCCATCCATCTTCCTCCTCTTATCCAGGACTCGGATCATGGTGACTGCAGGCTAAGTAAGGATGACGTCCTTTTCCCTGGCCACTTTCTTTAGCTCATCCTGTGGGAGCCAAGGTGTTCCCAGGCCAGCCAAGAGATATAACCCCTCCAGTGTGTCCTGGGTCTTCTCCATGGGTCTCTTCCCAGTTGAACATGCCTAGAACAGGGAAGATGACCGGGAGGAATGTGCTCTTCTTTAATTACCATTGAAGTTTAAAGGAAGACCACTACATTATCTGCATTCTACATTTTATCTATCTAGAAACTACAACTGAGAACTGGAGCGCTGTATTGGCACTGTCTGTCAGGATATCAGCTGAGGGTGAGATTGCCCCAAATGTTGAACATCTCAAGTGACATGACCGACAGGCTGTAGCCTAAGGTTTCCTGTTCATCTTATTGGATTTCACCAGAGCGTTATGGAGCATTTACTGAACATCCTGAAGATCAAGAGAGAGCCACAAAGATTCATCGGTTTGTGTTTGCCGTCAGCTCTAGTGAGCAGATCTCAATGATGTTGGCTTTCCTAGCCAGTCCTCAATGTGTTTCAGAGTTGCTGAGTTATGGTTCGTTTAGACTTGTCGGTTCTCGGTTGTGATTGTGTCTGAGAGAGATAGAAAAGATTTAACGGCTGTTTATTCTCAGAACAGAACTGCCTGTTTGGAGTTATTCTTGGCTCAGTGCGTGTGTGTTTTTCTCGTCCTCTACGTGTTTGTTGATGTTTCCTCTGGAAGGCTGGCACTGGGGGTCCACGTCAGCAGAACAGCAGACCGTTCATGCTCTTCTGGTGGGGGAGCGGGGGTCTGAAATGAGAGAGAAAGAAACAGAAAGAGGGAGGGGGATGTGGCCTTTTGTGTCTGATCTCTGTCTGTGCTTGTGCGTCAGTCTGTGCTTGTGATGTAAAAGTGTGTGTGTGTCTTTTTTCCTTTCAAGCCCATACCCCTTTTTTCAAGCTTATCCTTCATTTTCCTTCGTAGCCCATACATCCTTTTACCTTCTGCCTTATCTTTTCTCACTTCACTGGATTACATAAAAAATGTGTGTGTATAACTGGGAAAGCCTGTCATCAACGCATGTACTACTCAATATCACCCTTGGTAGAAAATGCAGCCACAAATGGATGCGACATTAGCATCTTTCCACGCCCCTGCCAAACCATATCGCAAATCAGAAATCGATCATCTTACTCAGGGGGGTCTCTGATGAAGAATTGGATCAGGTTCCTCCCACGTTCTGGGTAATTTGGCTCTGAGGGGACCTGACGCAGGGCCGTTAGTCTGAGTCATTAGTCATCAATTAGTCCGCTTGAGTCTCTCCTAAAACAGGCTTCAAAGCCAGCGCAGCACTCCACATCAAAGTGAAGAGCTAATATTCCTCTATGCTCTTTGTAGTACTACAAGGCTTATTATAAGACGGGCTAATGATTTTAATAGGATGCATTATTGAGTAATGTTGTCTATGAGTAGTGCTGTTGTTTTTAAAATATTAGCATTAGTGGTTGACCGAAATGGTGATATAAAAGCAGATGCCAGTATCTAGAGAGCAGGGTGTTTGTATAGCCCAACCAGTGACACACGCTTGGTGTCTCCACAACCTGGATTTATAGCATGTAGTACACAGTTAAGGTCAATAGACCCTTTTCACATTTGTGGGGTTTACAGAAGCAGACATTGTCATAGTTGTAAACTTGAATAGTGGTGAGCAGAAACAACAACAAATATAGTTGAGTTCCAAATTTACACTTCCCAGTAGGGCTGCACGATACATCGGTTCAGCATCGATATCGCGATGTGTAATATTTAGTATATTGATTGTTATATTTATACTGATCATTTTCGCGACAGCTGTTGTATCGCTGCCCCACGCTGTCTACACTGGACGCGACAAAGTTACTGTTGCAAATCATGTAAACTTTGTGTCATCAATACTTCATAAAAAGAACTATGGATTTACTCTGGGGCATTTGTCGCGTGCCGCATCCACTGTCTGTAGACAGCATCACTGATTATGAGTTCTATTGTATTTTGTTGCGTTGCGCCGCGCCGCTCACGACCGGTGTAGACACGGAGAGAGCCACGCAGATGCACGTGAACACTCAATTCCGTTCATCTCTGCATCTATTTGTGTTTGAAATGACACATACGTGATATAACTGTCAAAATGCATGTCTCCGCAAGTATTCTTATAAACACAGTTGCTTATGGCTTAGGTGAGGGTAGGCAATTGAGAAAGTAAATGGATAGTATTGATTCACAGCAGTTTAATGTTATTGAGGTTTTCTGTGTCATGAATGTTAATCAAACAACAAAACAGAGAATAATTACTTTTGTAGCTTTAACACAGATTTATTAGATTTAATTTATACAGTGAAGACTATGCAGTGTTATCTTACATTTGATTATTCAATTTCTGCACCTGAATACTTTTAATTACCTGAAGAATATAAAGCACTGTTTATTTAATTTGTATAATTTTTCTGTTATATTTATTTTTGTAATTGTTTGTAATTAGCTTATTTTCTATTCTGATGTATTCACCTACAAAATCATCCCAATCCTTGATTTTGTATTTTTTTTCCAAATAGAACTGTTCAAGTCATCTGGTGAATTTTTTTTCCATATCGCATATATATATATATCAGAAATTTTTTTTTGCAAAGTGAGTTTTTTTCTAACATCATGCAGCCCAACTTCCCAGAGTGATTGAATGACAGGCGATCTGACTAATCATAACGCCGAATCATTTTTGTCAGACAATCAAACAAGGCTGGAGAGTGTGTAAACATTGGTGGACTTGAACCTTCTGATGTTCATTCATGTTTATTTCATGCTATAATTAATATAGATGATCACTTCATGTGCCCTTTTCATTGAGGCACTACAGCGATCTGTCACGACACATTAAAGAGCCACAAAACAGTTTTTATTGTTTCAATGAATTGAATTCCTTAAAGACTAAATTTCAAGATGAGACGTTTCATACCTAAAGTAACCTGCTCTGTCTTATCTGCCGGCATGTTGTCAGTTTCCTCTTTGCTCCACGATGTATTTTAACTGCGTGAGAACATGATGTGTGGTGTAAGAGCATATGGCAACTGTAACGAAGGGGAATGGGCCTTCGCCCATTAGTAAAAGACAAATATCCACGATAGTGTTTCTATGACTTTACAAAAGAGAAAATAATTTTGATTATGTTGGTCAGAAGAGAGAAAGTTTGCAAATACATGCTTTGTTGCGGGAGCATACAATGGCGGAGGGAGGCGAGACGTGAATGCGCGTATAATAAAAAATGCTCCAACTACTTCAAAAACCGACATCTGGCTTTTATGAACAACCTGGTAAGCACGACCTGGAGAAGACATGCTGGTGTAAATCAGCGATTCTCAATTCCAGTCCTCGGCTAATGGAAATGTTAGGACAGGACTCTCCTGGCTAGATTAATAAGGTTGGTCTATGGTCAGGTTGAGCAGAGCAGGTCAGCGTGTTCCTCCCATTATGCTACATCCAGGTGCTTAGGCCCAATGTTAACTTTTCATTGTGTTTCTCTAGCTTAGCTTGTACAAATAATAGTGCTGCAGTTTCCATGAAAGACAACATGAGAGACATTTGTGGAAAATGTGACTTGAATATTCATCTAAATGTTTAGACAGAATGGTCATTTTTAATTCCGCTGCTGTCAAAAAACACAGAGGAAATAATACTATATTATAAATGTAACAATTGTAAAACCCTTACATTAACAAATAAAAATCTGTCTTGGCCATGATCAGTTAACATAAAATAAAGCAGAGAAAATTATATCCAACTAAACTATAAAAAAAAAACATTGTTGTCTTTGTTGTAATAAAGTTTTTTAATTGAAAATTTAGTGTTTACTGTTTTGCATTATTACACTATTTTTCCAATTGAATACTTTAAAGCTGCTTTGACACAAATTCGATAGTTAAAAGCGTTAAATGAATAAAGGTGACTTGACATACATTTTTTTATATTATGTATATTTTATTTAAAATAAGTTAAACATTGTCATCAGTATATCAATCACATTTAGGTTATTGACCAATATCAGTGTTTTTGGCAATATATTGGCCATGCCCTATGTTAGATTATTTATCCACTGATATTAGATACTTTTTTATTTTATATCACCATTTACTCACTCTTCACTTGTTTCAAACCTGTAAAGATGTCTTTATGTTCAACATAAAAGAAGATATTTTGAGCATTGTTAAGCAAACAGTTGAGAATTTATGTTTTTGGTGAACTATACCTTTAACCGAGCTTTCCCTTTAAGAGTCCATGTTGCTGTCAGTTGCTGTGTGGTATGCAATAATTTTATTCCTAAAGCAATTATTTGCTATATAAAATAAATGTATTTTTGTTTTGTTTTCTTTTTTTATTCATTTAAAATGTAATTTAATTGTATACATTTTTTATGTATTTTTTGCTCACAGAACAGTGTAGTTACGGTGTGTATATATTAGCAGTAGTTAACTTGATCATGCCAAACTTTGACCCCTTATTATGTAGTTGTAGTCCAGAGGACTTTTACCTTTTACCTGTTACTGAAGGATCTAGTTTGTAAAGGTGGAGCTAGAAACCTTTGCACTAAAGAAAGGGAAGAGGACGAAAAACAAAAACAAGCCCACACGCACATTCCTATACTTTATGGAGGACTGTTATTTTCTCTGTTGCTTTGCCCTTTTACCATGAGCGAAGGAACTACACCTGCACAGCAGGACGGAGGTCTGTGTTTACTTGTGTCCTTTTGTATTTGCGTGTGTGTTTGCTGTCCTTTGCATCATCCAGCTCTAACAAGTTCTGCGAGTCTTTTCTGAAAGTGAAAGTGTCAGATTGCAAAGGAATGCATGAAAGAGCTGATCTGTAACAGGCTTTGCTGAGTCTCAGTTTTTTCCTGTACAGGCACTACAGTACTAAAACTTTCACCGACTCTAGCGTTTTAACAGCTGCTATGCAGACACATTCAGCTCAGTGTGTTTCTTTACCTAGCTAAGTAAATGTCAGGAATTATTCGCACTGACGTGCTAAGTGTGCTTATCAATGTTGGGGCAAAAAAAAACAAAAAAAAACTGTGAAAGTGAACTTCACACTGCAGTAGATATGACCCAAAAATAACAGGTTTTCTGACCTGCTTTGTGATTAAAGTTCACTCAAACATTTGCTTTCATCATCATTATTTACTCACACTGATCAAAAAAATTCCAAGTTCAGTTTAGGTTAAGGTTCTTATAAATACAACCTTTGTATTAATGTTGAGTTAAGTATAGTTTTGAAAAATCACAATTTCATTTTCCAATTTAAAACTGCTAACATTTTCCTTATACTTTGATTACAAGAGTGTACATCTATAATATTTTTTTTTTTTGTTTTTGAAAAAACATTTTATGAAAATAAATAAATGGAAGTGGAAATGTTACACCCAATAACCTGATTTCATCGACAGAAGTTCCTTTTTTTGCTTATTTTAATAATAATAATAATTCCTAATAACTTTTTTCTCTCTTCTATTTAATATCAATTAATCTTTTAATGAATCTTTTTAAAGATCTTAGTGAAATAATTAGTGATCGACCTATATTGATTTTTTGTAACCGATACGATACCGATTATTTGTACGTTTATGTACCCGATAACCGATATGCAGAACCGATATTTATTTACTGTTATAAAGTAAATAAATAACAGAGTGAAGTAAGTCTATTCTATCCTTTCAGTCATCTTAACAACAACCAAAAACTGTTGAAAATTAAAATTTTCATGTAAAATTTTATCTTAAAATTACAACAATAAAAACATTTTATTTATAAAAAGCATGTCTAATGTTTTCAAATGGAGAAAATAAAGGACAGAAGTCATATCAACTTCATTTTAAACTACAGTTTTAGTAGGTTTATAAGTTTAATAGGCTAAAGAGTGGAGAATAATTCACTGAATAATATTCTCTGGAATATTGAAAAGCTATAACAAACAAAACATCTTATTTTATTGCATTTCTTAACTGGCACGTTTTATCAGAATTATTAAAAAAAATTGTCAGTCTAAATTATGAAAACTGCTGACAGCGCGGTTTATCTATGCATTTACACTGAACTATACTCAAACTGCGATCACTTGTGGAGAAAATAAATAATTAATTTCGATAGAGATGTTTATTGGCGAAATAATGGTTCTATAGTAAATGTTAATATAATTGCGTGTTTCAAACAAGTGAATCTTGTTAAAAGTTACATGCGGTGGTCGTGCTGGAGCATTTCCTGGGCATCAACCACTGAATGAACAGTGCCCACTGCTCCAAGTGTGTGTGCACTTGGATGGGTCAAATACAGAGAACACATTTCACTGCTAGTTATACTCTGTATAATTTTGTATGTGACAAATGTAAAAAAAAAAAATATTTTATTTTTTTTTTTACCGATAACCGATTTTAGTAAAATGCTTAAATATCGGTAAACCGATATATCGGTCGATCTCTAGAAATAATCATTATTTTGAGTTGGATTTTATAAATGAATCAGTTAATCCAATTCCTAAAACATATCTGAATGATTTGGTCACATGTAAATTCATGAAATATATAGAAAAAAAGAAAAACATTCTGTTTCACTCTGAAATGCATCACATTACGAAAGTAAAAATGTGATTTAGGGAGCAATGTACTTTAGATGTTACTCTGCTTTAAATCACTTTGTATTGTATAAAGCACTATAGAGATAAATGTGACATGACGTTTGACTTTTTTTATATTTATATAATGTTTCCTCTACAGGTCCTGCTCAGGTTCCCATGATGTCCCCAAACGGTTCAGTGCCTCAAATCTTTGTGCCTCCTGGATACGTTCAACAGGTGAGTCATTACGGAACTAGTTTTATATTATTTTTATTGGAGTTAATTTGGTTTGGTGAAAAGGATGCAATTTTCAGCCTCATATATGTCTCGATGGCCCTTTTCCGAACCGTTTAGCGTTTTCTGGTATCATAGGCACTGTCAAAGTGAAGGCTGTTGCTGACATTAGTCTGCAAAATGATCCTGCCTTAGAACAAATTCCTATAAAAGAGCTAGATGGAGCACATTGGAACAGATCAAACAAAATAATTTCTAAAATGCTCTACATTTCAACAAGACATCAAAATCTTTAACGCAAATCAGGCTAAAAGTTTGGTATGTGCAGTATGTCCTGTGTAATTTTCTCTCTATCTTTCCATATAGATCATTGAGGAGAACGGAGTGAGGAGGGTGTTGGTCTTACCTCAGACAGAGTTTCATCCGGGGGGCCATTCCCCGCTTCACCACCCGCCCCACGCCCACCTGCAGGCCTTCATCCCCCACCCGCACATTATGCACCCTCCCCCTCACCTGTACTCAGGCATGGCTGGAGGAACCGGAGATATGAACCCCCAGTACATCTCCCAGTACCATCCGGCACACACTACCATCTACTCAGAGCAGGGTCAGTTTACACACACACACACACACACACACACACACACACACACACACACACACACACACACACACACACACACACACACACACTTTTCCCTCACCAAGAGTGGGGACTGCATGCTGCGCCACTGCTGATGCTTCCAGGAAAAAAATGAAGAGTTTATTTGCAAAAAGGATAAACGCCACTTAAAAAAAAATTTGCCTAAGCGAGTTTTGTCAAAAAAGCAGGTATTCCAAAGCATCGCGAGTTCACATTTTACTGCAGAAGCCGACAAGCGCCTAGACTCTGAGAAAGAAAGACTGACAGCTGTGAAATATGTGGCCTTTAAATACTAGGGGTTGCACGGTACATGTATTCGTACCGAACCGTCACGGTACGGACCTCTCGGTTCGGTGCATGAGGCCTTACGACAAAAACAGGCAATTCACCCCCAATCCAGAAGGGGGCGCCCACAGAAATGCAACATTGTTTGATAACCGCCAGCGCCAGCAGAAGAACAGCAAATGCCGTGAGTTGCGCGCTTGAGACAGTGACCATGTGCTGATTCTCTCACATGGACTGACAAAAATCTCTCACATGGACTGACAAGAGCTTTGTGCTCATGTATCCTACCTCTCTCATTCGGCACAAATCCAAATATTCAATAATATTTTCTTGTTTGCGATGTAACTTATCTGAATGTTAAACTATTATTCATTATGTAAATGATAGTCTTTGTAAGTTACGTAAATTCAGTCGCGTTCCAACAGTGACAGAGGATTGGTGTGCTGATGTTTGTATTTGATTTTGATAAAGTAGCCTACCAATGTTAAATGTTCAATATATACAATTAATTAATAATAAAAAAGTGTGTGTGTGTGTGCTCCAGCACACGATCACTTCAACTGTTTCCTTATACCAGCAGAATGAACTTTAAACACTTATTGTCTTATTAATAATCACTGGATAAAGGTCTGCTTTTATCTGTGTACACTCACAATGAAAACAAAACAGATTTGATACATAATATAACAATGTAATACTAGTATTAGTATTAATAATTAGTATTTACACATCTAGGTGATTTTTTTTTTATTTGCACTACTGTCTGTTCAAAATAAACAAAAACCGAGCATAGTAGATTTATTTTTTTTCTGTTGTAACGAAAACGTATCGAACCGTGACCCCCCAACCGAGGTACGTACCGAACCGTGACATCTGTGTACTGTGCCACCCCTATTAAATACTGAACACAACAAAAATAAATTCTTGTAGCGAACACTTACCTTTAGCATAGACTCGGGTCACTTTATTAATATTTTGATTTTATACAATATGTTATTAAAAACACAAATTAACAAATGTTACATAAATAATAAATATATTTGTTAATTAATATACTTAAATGTAATTATTAACAGTTATGTGTTTAATATTAGAAGTTAATACCAGTAATTTAACCTGTGTATAAATATTAATAATACTGTTCATGTAAACATTAATACATTAATAAAGTAAATTAAGTCAATGGCATTTAGTTAGTTTTTATTACATTTTGAGGTGAAGTTTTTGAGTTAAATATTAGAGTACAGGTGCATCTCAATAAATTAGAATGTCGTGGAAAAGTTAATTTATTTCAGTAATTCAACTCAAATTGTGAAACTCATGTATTAAATAAATTCAATGCACACAGACTGAAGTAGTTTAAGTCTTTGGTTCTTTTAATTGTGATGGTTTTGGCTCACATTTAACAAAAACCCACCAATTCACTATATCAACTGTGTACATGACCCAGACTACCAAACACTAGCACTGAAAAAAAAGCTGGCATTTGTACCCAAGGTTCTCAATGGTAGATATCAATGACTTATATTTTTAAATCTTAGAGCAGTAAGAATCCTCCATAAACAAGTCAAATGCACATGACACCTCAAATAGTGTAACTGCTTTGCCATTCTGAGAGATGTTAACGATATCTGGTGTATTAGCAATTGTTTGCAGGTGAGTTAAACCACTTAGACTGTACAGTAGTATGTTTAAAGATCTGCTCATCAGCCACGAAGGGAATCTGAGCAGCAATGAGGTCCACAAGTCTGTCATGTCTGGCAGTATATAATCCTTTAAATTATGAACAACTGTTCATGATGTGGGCTACTGACTCCAGGTGTTGAGGGGGGTCATGCAGCAGGCAGAGGGGGCAATGGGTGGAGGGAAACCACAGTGATAAATTGTATTTTGTAGGAAGAACCTGCAGACGTGCTTTTACACAGAAAGTAAGAATCTCCTCACTGATGGTGGCATTGCTGGAGATGGTGTGTGATACAGAGTGGTCCGCACAGGGCAGTTTTGCCAACTTTCTCTGGAGTCCACACACACACACACGTACACACACACACATACACATACACGCATACACATACAGTATCTCACAAAAGTGAGTACACCCCTCACATTTCAGCAAAACATTTTGTGTAATTTCTCAAGGCACAATACTGCACAAATGAAACTTGGATATATTTTAGAGTAGTCAATGCGCAGCTTGTATAGAAGTACAAATTTATTGTCCTCTAAATATAACTCAACATATAACCATTATTGTCCAAATAACTGGCAACAAAAATGAGTACACCCTAAGTGAACATGTCAAAATGGTGTCCAAAGTGTCAATATTTTGTAGGGGCACCATTGTTATCTAGCATTGCCTTAATCCTCCTGGGCATGGAATTAACCAAAGCTGCAAAGTTTGTTGCTGGCATCCTCTTCCACTCCTTCATAATGACATCACGGAGCTGCTGGGTGTTAGACACATGGTGCTTCTCCACCTTTCGCTTGAGCATGTGATCAATAGGGTTAAGGTCTGGAGACATACTTGGCCACTCCATCACCTTCACCTTCAGCAGCAAGTCAGTTGTCATCTTAGCGGTGTGTTTGGGGTGGTTATGATGGAAAGCAGTTTCTGAAGGGAGGGCATCATCTTCTGCTTCAGAATGTCACAGTACATGTTGGAATCCATGTTTCCCTCAATGAACCTCAGCTCCCCAGTACCAGCAGTAGTCATGCAGCCCCAGACCATGATGCTACCACCTAGGCAAGGCACAATTTTCTTGGTACTCTTCACCAGGGGGCATCGCCACACTTGCTGGATACCATCTGAGCCAAACAAGTTTACCTTAGACTCATCAGACCACAGGACACCATGTCCAAGAACCATGAACCATTCCAGTAATTTATGCTCTTGGCCAGGTTGTCTTCAGCAAACTGTTTGCAGGCTTTTTTGTGAGCCAGCTTCAGAAGAGGCTTCTTTCTGGAACGACGGCCATGCAAACCGACTTGTTGCAGTGTGTAGCGTATGGTCTGAGCACTGACAAGCTGACCTTCCGCTTCTGCAACCTCTAAAGCAATGCTGGCAGCACTCATGCGTCTGTTTTTTTGAAGCCAGCTTCTGCACCTGACGCACAGCGCAAGGACTCAACTTCTATGATCAACCCTTGCAAGGCCTGTTCCGAGTGAAAAACTGTCTTGGAAAACCTTTGTATGACCCTGGCCATTGTACTGTAACTCAGTTCCAGGATGTTACTAAACTTCTTATAGCCTCGGCCATCTTTGTGGAGAGCAACAATTCTAATTATTAAATCCTCAGAGAGTTCTTTGCAATAAGGTGCCATGTTAAACATCCAGTGGTCAGTATGAGAGAATTGTACTTGAAGAACCACATTTTAACTGCTCTAAAACAATATACACAAATTTGTATGGTCCAGTCAAACAGACTAAACATGAACATGATGAATAGGACATGTGGCTTTGCATGGTTAAACGATGTATAGCTTTTATCATTTAGGGTGTACTCTGTTTTGTTGCTAGCTTTTTTGACAATAATGGCTGTATGTTGAGTTATTTTCTCTCCAAGGACAGTACATATTTACTGCTATACAAGTTGCACATTATTACTATTCAAAAATATATCCAAGTTTTGTTTCTATAGTATTGTCCCTTGACAAGATGTACTAAATGCATTACCGAAATGTGAGGGGTGTACTCACTTTTGTGAGATACTGTATATGATTACTAAGTGTTTATACATTTCAGAAAGTCCCCATTGAGATACACTTTGCACAATGGCGGCATTATCACCTGTGCGTCATTTTTCAATAATTCAACGATCCGTTTCACATTATTCCTTACACGTCTCTCTGTTTTCCAATTACCTCAGATACTCAGCCTCCACATGGACGAGCGGCATTTGCTCACAGAGATGAAAGGGCTAGCAAAACCTACGAGCGCCTGCAGAAGAAACTGAAGGAGAGGCAGGGGGTGGGTGGAGGAGGTGGAGGCCTGGCCCTCTCCAAAGACAGTCCCCCTCCATCCCCACAGAAGAGCCGCGGGACGCCACCATCAGGAGGAGATGTCCAGAATGGGCTGGGGAGTAAGGGTGCGGAGGAGCAAGCACAGCCCAGCACTGCTGTCACCCCCCTGAGCAAAAGTCCAGGGAGAGGGACGGAGACAGAATCTGGAGGTAGGGTGGGTGGGTAGAATATTTTAGGGTTCCTAGAACCATTAGAGTTAAGTATTAAGCAAAAGGATGCTGTGGTACAGTGTTTTTACCACAGTTAAGAGGTGTGAAGCAAAGTGCCTAAAATCTATGTGAAAATGTAACACGCTGCCTCTTGTGTCTTATTGCTTTCATAGAATATTAGAATCAGTAATATGAGATACCAGTGGTAAATAAATAATTTAATTTATTTATCGTGATCTAATAAGTGTTTTGTTTTGTTTGTTTTAGTGCTGTCAAATGATTAATTGCGATTAATCGCATCCAAAATAAACGTTTTTATTTACATAATATATGTATGTGTGCTGTGTATATTTATTATGTATATATATATATATATATACATATAAAAATATACACATCACACATACATATATTATACATAAATACACATGCGTGTATATATTTCAGAAAAATTATATGTTTATATATTAAATAAATGTTTTTTTTTATATATAAATTATATGAATATAAATATAGGCATGTAAATACATGTGAATATTTTCAAAATATATACTCTTATGTGTGTGTACTTATATATACATAATTAATATACACAAAACATACACATGTATTATGCAAACAAATTTATTTTGGATGCGATTAATCGTTTGACAGCACTAGTTTTTTTTTTTTTTTATTTTTTTTTTTTTTACTTGTTTTATTTGACCTTTTTGTTACAAATGATATTATCAGTATAAGAATTTAAGTAAAAACAATGACATCATGAAAGTTAAACACTGTCCGCTTATTTGTTTACATTTTATTAGCGAATAATACTAATCAAATATTACTACTCTCTTTTACTTTACTTTTGATTTAATCCAAAACTTCATGTATTTTAAGGATTAAATGGGGAATCATTTGCTAAGTATTGTCTCAGAACTTTCAACCCCACTACAGTTTATTAGACTCATTGTGAGGTATAATGTATAGATATATATTCTTGTTGCATTAATAGGTTTGCATAAATCAGCTATTTAGTATCAACTAGTATCACATTTAACATGAAAACAGCTTTACAAATTAGATTGTAATGATAATCTCCTACTACATCTAATTAAAAGATAAACTTGCTTAAAAATGATCAGGGAATTAAATATTTACTATTTATCTCTCTCAATTAATAACCAACCAGAGTTACTCATGCATGCAATCACTGATGGGGATATAATAGGAAATAGCTATTAGCATTAACAGACATCAATGTCCCATTAAGTCTTCTTTTTCCTAGGATGATTATATCTCAGATTCCAGGTAGAAGTCCATCCAGGAGCCCACTGGAAGATTTAACAGGGCTCCGGGGATGGGCCCTCTCTCCGGCCCTGCTGTAAACAGGCCCGAGCAGTTCATCTCCGATCTCATTAGCTCCTTCAGCTTTAGCTGCTGCAGATAATATTAGCTGTAATTACCTCTGCACTGACTCAGTCATTTATCAGTGCTAACTAACTCCAGCCTAGAGGAACTCAGCAGCAGCAACTGTACGCCGGCTAAACTTAACTGGTGTATCTATTAATCCATTCATGGAAAATAAATGCCTTTTATGTGATTAAAGAGACAAAATTGAGTTTGAAGACTTGTCCTTTTTATGAAACAATTAATAAGGAAGTCATCTTATCTAGATTTTTTTTTTTATGTAGAACTGGATGAAGTAGCGAAAGCTCTTCAGGAACGATTAAACTCCATCTGCATACCAGTGGTAAGTAGAACTTTTTTTGAATGTTCATTCGTTAATATTTATGTGCATATTATTTTGTGTTTTGATTTTCCTTTAATGTTAACTTGTAGTTTTCTTAAGCATTTTTAACAGTTGCCTGGTATTTTTATAATTTACATTTATTCAGAAAGGAAGAGTTAAAATTATTAAAAGTGACAGTAAAGACATGTATAATTTCAATATTTCTGTTTCAAACTAATGCTTTTTTACTTTCTATTCATTTAGTTATTACATTTAGTCATTTAACAGACACTTTTTATCCAAAGCGACTTACAAATGAGGACATTATAGAAGCAATCAAAACCAACAAAAGAGCGACAGAATGCAAGCGCTATGACAAGTCTCGGTTAGCCCAACGCAGAACACGTAGCAAGTGTTTTTTTTTTTTTTTTTTTTTTTTTTAAAGGAAAAAAAGTAGGTAGAATAAAAACACATACAGCTAGTGTTAGAGCTTTGTCACATACTGACAAAAATATGTATAACCTGATTGTACTGTAAGTCGCTTTGGATAAAAGTGTCTGCTAAATGCATAAATGTAAATGTTCGAGGGTCAAATAGATACAAAGAAGACTAATAAATACAAAGAAGACATATAGATAAAACAGAATTAGAGTAGAGAGTGCTAGAGTTAGAGGGTCAAATAAAGATGGAAGAGATGTGTTTTTAGCCGTTTCTTGAAGATGGCTCAGGATTCAGCTGCTCAGATTGTGTTGGACAGGTCATTCCACCAGGAGGGAACAGTTAATGAAAAAGTCTGTGAAAGTGATTTAGTGCCTTTTTGGGATGGTAAAGTAATGCGTTGTTCACTTGCAGAATGCAAGCTTCTAGAGGGAACATAGGTCTGAAATAGGGGTCGACCGATATGTGTTTTTCAGGGCCGATACTGATTATTACAGATCAAGTAGACCGATAACCGATATTTTGAACCGATATACGTGTCTGGTGTAAAAATGAAAATGAATGCCAAAATTAATAATAACAAGAGCTCTGACAAAAAAACGTTCTTTAAATGCTTTTAAACATGTCTTTAATTCTGAAAACTGTTAATAACAACAACATTAAATAAACAGTAATATTAATAATATTAATAATAACATAAGTGCAGGGATCACCCAGAAGCATTCTGTAAACATTTTGTAAAACTTAAAGTAAACAACAAGCAACAAATGAACAAATAATGGAAAATAAATGTAATAGCTCCCTGAAGTTTTATAAGCTAATAAAATGGGCAACAATTAGTAGTCCCAATCCAATCTTTTAATCAAATGAGAGTTAAACTTTATTTTTGGCAAACAAATGAGTTTACTATTAAAATTAAAACATGGAAGAAATAGCGTATTGTATGATTATTCTCAACAAAAGTTGTAATAATTGTTGTAGTTGTATTACGTATACACAGTAATAAGTTGTATTACTGTGGTATATTACTGCACCACAGTAATATATTCGGCTAAACCGAACTTATATTTTGACAGGTTGCCATGAGGACCTTTTAAGTTTCTGTAGCCTATGTATATATGATATGACGATCGTTTTACTCAAATGAAACGGTCAAATGCTCATGAAGTGATTCTCCGAGCAGTTCTGGGGATGTTGTTCATGTATTTATGTCCTCATTTAGTGAGACGGCAGATGCTGAAAACACCGCAAGCATCACACGCTCTTCAGTATGTATGTGTGCAGTAAATGAAACCGCACGTCTGTGTCATTCATTAACAGAGATGCAGAACATGCAGGATTCATATTTAAATAGTGTTTTTGCGGCTTAATATTTATAGATACTAGTCCATAGCGCGAGTCGATTTAAGTGTACTGACCTACTTTTGATTAATTCATCCAAACTTCGACAAATTCCATGACATTCCGCGTTATACGGTAAATTCCATTATATGACTGCATTCCGCGATTCGCCCGCATTTTCCGCATCGCGGACATCATAGGTTATATTGAGGTGTTTTGCAACTTCAGTGTAGTGGATTGTGATTTATTGCAACTTCAGCAACGTCTGCTGCTGCCTTACCTTTGAGAGACAACTGATGCGTGATCACTGACGCAGCTCCAGTTAGCAAGTGCTTTCGGTGTGAGACTGCCTTCAGTGTTCCGCGTTGATTGGTCGGACTCGTGACTCCCTACATATCAGATGAGCGGTGGGCGGAGATTGCTCTAGGCCACAGAGTGTTGAGCTCAGACAGGCTGCATCGGAGCCAAATAGTGCATTTAAAAATTCAATAATTTCACCTGTATTATTTATTCACCAATAAATAATGTCACCTGTAAATAGTATGTTTGTTTGCATAATAATAAAAAAAAAAAATGATCGGCAAATCTGTTTTGAAAATGGCCGATATCGATAATCGTAAAAATGCTTAATATCGGCGCCGATAATCGGTCGACCCCTAGTCTGAAATAGTGAATTTGGGTAAAGGGGTGCAGAGCCAGTGGTGGTTTTGTCTTAGCTAGGTTGAGTTGAGGGTGATGGTCCTTCATCCAGCAAGAAATGTCTGTTAGACATGCTGAGATGCGAGCAGCTATCGTCAGATCATCAGGATGGAATGAGAGGTAGAGTTGAGTGTAATCAGCATAGCAGTGATATGTAAAGCCATGTTTCTGAATGACAGAACCTAGTGATGCCATGTAGACAGAGAAAGAGAAGTGTTCCTAGAACTGAGCCCTGAGGAACCCCAGTAGCTAGATGTTGCGACTTGGATACCTCACCTCTCCACCTATTAACTCATTCATCAAAGGATCTATCTATTCATCAAAGAATCCTAAAAAAATCTATCACGGTTTAAATATTTAGAAAACAGTCTTGTGTTTCATGATAGTTTCATGATAATAACAGGTGCTCCTTGATCAGCAAATCAGCATATTAGAATGTTTCTGAAAAATCATATGACACTACATACTGGATTAATGATACTGAAAAATTCACCTTTGCCATCACAGGAGTAAATTACAATTAGCAATGTTTTATTTACTCTAAAGTGCATTCTAAATATTAAAACAGGAGAAGTCATTTTAAATAAACACATTTCAATAATATTTCACAATATTACTGTTTAATTTTTTTTTATTAAATAAAAGCATCCTTATTGAGTTAAATATTAGGAACAGCCATTTTAGGAATATAGTAATCTGTGCTGTACTAGCAGTATTCCTACACTAAAGAAAAGTGTTATTGATTCAGTGAATCCTCAGCTGACTGCAACATAAACCAACTTCAGAAGATGTTCAGAAAAAAAAGCATGGCAGGCGATCCAAAGAAGATTGACAAATTTATCCAGAGATAAAGCAGACCACATGTTACCTTTCAAGCTTGATAAAGTTTAAATACATTTTTCTGCTTGCTTAGAATCTAACCATGGCTTGATATAATTTAGAAATGGGTAATGGTTAATTGCTTGACTTGCAAAGTCACTGTGGTAGGAAAGCACAATAAAACTTTGTATTTATTAGGAACACTTATTTTACACAATATTTATTTAAAATCCCTCCCCCAAAATGTTTGAAAATGGATCCACTGACGAGGCTTGACATTTTGAAAGGGTGGACAATCTCACACTGGCCAAATATCAGTCTATTAATCAGCCTGCCTGGTCAATACTTTAGTCTCTCATTGGCATAATCGTACTGATATGGCATACTGTTCTTCTTAGTGGGCTATTTGAAAGGCCTTTATGCTACATTTGACACTCCTCTCACTGAGAAACCACCTTCTGAAGAACTGTATGGCTGCTTGCTGCGTCAACAGTTTTCTTAATGACAGTCATTTCCACGGTCTCAAAAATTCTACATCCATGCATGATTACAGTCCCCACAAGAAGACAGTAATGGCTCTCCGTAATGGGTCATTAATGTTGTATTTGATTTGATTCATAGAGGAAGCTAAATGGCTGTCTTGGCTGGTGTGCTGGGTTCTGGTTTATTGGTGTTATTCCATGAAACAGTGAGTTCAGCTAAGGCGAAAAAGCCCTGTTCATTTCAGTATAATAATGATTACTGATCCTTTTTCATTAGACATTCAAACCTTTTTTAGAACATTATGAATGTTTTATTTATTTTAGTGGTCCATGAGGTATGTATGGAAGCCCGTTTCCGCCACTGAATAATAATAAAAAAAAGTTATTGCGACATTTTATCTGACTTTTTTTTTTAATTCTGACATATCTCACAATTCTGTTTTTATCTCACAATTCTGACTTCTTTTCTTGCAATTCTGAATTGTGAGATATAAACTCGTACTTTTGAGAAAAAAAGTAAATTGTGAGTTTTATCTAGCAGTTCTGAATTTATTTCTCAGATTGCGAGTTTATATAGCTCAGAATTATGACTTTTTAACTCGCAATTGCGAGTTTGTATCACAAAAATTTGTATTTAAATTTTGTTTTATTCAGTGGCAGAAACAGGTTTCCATAGATATAAAAAAATTATAGGGGCACTACAAATAAAAAAAAGGTCTATAATTTTTAAATAATTTTCACAAAATACAGTACAATACGCAAGCTCTTTAACACCGTTGGCATGCAATAATAAAAAAAAATTGAAATGAGAAAATAAATGTTAATAAATTCATAAATTAATTAAATTATTTATTGAAGGGGAAACTGTTGAAACGTCTGATAGATAGATTTATTTATTTATTTTTTCTAATTGTGGGGAGTGGGGTCTGAAAGATATATTTTGTAATGTGTTATAGTAGCTATATTTATAGATAATATTTTAAAATTATTATTAAAAATATAATATATATTTTTTTATTTATCTTTGGACTTTGGAGCGCAAAGTTTTGTTAAGACTTCCATCTTTTATTCAATTCTGTTGACCTCTTTTGGGAGAAACAATGGCATAAACCAAATATCAAGCCAATAACTTGGTGAGGCTTAATCTGAAAGTTGTAAGACAAATTGGGTGAATATCGAATAAAATGAGTTGGGGAAAGAGTATCTCTGTGAAGAATTAATAAATTAAGGCCGCCACAAATCAATTTAAAAGCTCTACAAGAGTTAGTTTTGCATAATGACAAATTTTTTTTCTGAATTTATGATGCAAGTATTAAGAAAATGCATTTCATGTCAATTTTCGCCAAGTATGCAGACTTTGCAGCTCATAAAACATTACCTACTATATTTATTGTCACAAATTTTGCCTGCTCAGATTGATAAGTCAAACTTATTGGTCAGATTTATGTAGTTCAATTGCATCAGTAACTGAAAGATTATTTGCACAACTCAAGCTGTGAGAAAAGTTGTCATGAAAAGTTTAGAGGGTGAGAATCATGCCCCGCGGGGCACATATATAGGTTCTTTTTAAGCAAGTTTTGGCCTAGTAATCCGCGCTATCTTGAGCTATTCTGAAAACCCGAAAGGTACATAGTCATGCATCCATAACTAAAGGAGACACTTGTTTCTCAACTGGAAAAAGCTAAAAATATTCCTCCTTGCATAACAAGCGTTCTCTTTTGTTCCGGAGGGGAAGTGCCGCATGTCATTAAAATAAACTAAAGTGACTATTTCCAAGCAAAATAAGCAGACGTTTGTATTTTCCACATGAACATGTGCTTGCTGCTAAATATATTGCTAATTAGCCCCTGGGAACAATTAACCTCTGAAAGTAGTTGAACATAACAAAACGGGTTTCAATGAATCAGACAAATTGAGTTTGAATCAATCATGCATCTTGTTACATCAGTTTTCACTCATTTAAAACTTTTCCTTTTCGTCTGCATATACAGTCCCTTGGCTGTCCTTGCGCGTCTCATTCACTCAATTCACAAACACAGATTCTCATCAGTCTGTCTGGGGACACGACCTAAAATCAGGCAAATTATAAAGGTCTTCTTTGAGATAGACTAATTGCACATTGACAAGTCAATTATAAAAATAATTGTTGTTCTGCTCTTCTTTATTGCTACATTTACAAGACAAGACCAGAAAGCCAATCTATGCGAGTTTGCAGACACCAGTTGCATGGAATGCTACCGAATCCGATATTTTCTTTAGTTTGCAAAGATGGATCCTGACTTGCATCTTTTATTCAGCTCTGTTGAATTTGTTTGAGTGTAACGGTGACGTAAACCAAAAATCCAGCCAATAACTTTTGTTACAGTGGGTCCGAAGATTATGAAACTCATCTGGTGAATAAAATGTATTAAATGTTAAAAAAGAGATATTCCATCTTTTCTGTGGTCCGTAAGGTATCAATCTGTGGTTCGTAAGGTATCAATAAATGAATTGCGCTACAACAAATCAAATTGAACAAAAGTTAGTTTTGCATATAGCATATTTGCATATAACTTTGCCAGTTTGCTGATACAAATGTTGAGAATTCTACCGATGTTTCCTTTTGCGTTAAAATGTTATTTTAAATCTGTAAATTTTTACATTTAAATTTGTCACTTCGGACATTTGCCTGTACAGATTTGCCTAAAATAGATTTCAGGCAACGTTAAGTGATGCACAATAAATGGTGCTATATTTACGGTGGCCGAGAGAGCTCAACGTGCTGCAACTTCAGAAAACACATGCAAACAGAAAAAGCACCAGCAAATCTAGAAACCATCTTCATCAGTTTGACAGCAGGTGCTGCAAATACTCACAACACAACCAAATAAATTATTTTATTTGCAGCGCATTTCTATGTTGTTGTTTTGTGCGCATTTGCAGTGTGTGTGTCATCAAATTGATTAAGTTGTTTTCTTAATTTGCAGGTGTTTTTTTCTTTTTTCTGCGCGTTGAGCTCTCTCGGCCACCATATATATTGTCTTTTGGATGATAAACAATTATCTTATGGTCAATATCAGACTTCTGTCAGCTGATTTTGGACAGTTAATAGTACATACTAATTTCCTCAGTTTTTACATTTGTTTTAACTTTCAATAGAAAATGTAATCTTTAAAACTCTAGCAATTTCCTAATTTAAATGTAAATCCATATAATGTTATTGAGTTCTATATAAAATAATATATATAGTATCGGTAGCAATTTTAGTATCGGTGCACCCCTAAACTTGTGTAAATTTATTTAACCAGTTGTGAGAATCGTTGAATTCAACAATTTTAACAATGTTTTTCTAATCAACTGATGATTTAAAATCTGTGTGACAACTTTGAGCTAGTTTCATATTGAACTTCTACTGGATCCAGTTAGTATTTTTTTCCCCCAACTGAAAGTTTGCATTAAATGTAGTTTTGCATGTAAACACTATTGTATCATCTTACATAATCAGGTGACAGACATCCAGGCCAGAGGGGCCAGTTTGAGTTGGGTGGCCCCATCAAGAACAGAAGGGAACGATGAGCCCAAAGAGGGAGAAGAAGGCCCTGCGGAGCCCAGCTTCACCTATGAGGTCTCTGTCTCGTACAGTGGCAAGGACGGAAAGTACAAGAGCGCCTACAGGTGAGATCATGCTCCATATCACGCTGTGGAGGAGGTCTGGGCAGGATGTGGTGAAGGTGTGGCTGCAGTTGAGGAACTCGCTGTTGTTTTTTGTGGTTTGCTGTGGGTTTTCTAAAGTCAGTGATAGCTGAAGTTCAACAGCAGTTCACCTGACATGCAGCTCTAAGTTCACAATAGTGATGTATACTTAAGAGTTGTTTTAATTGTTTACATTTTGCGAAAAATATTACTAATATTTGATTTATTTTGCTTGTGTCAGTGGTGTGGAACTAAGTGCAACCTTACAAGACTTAAGACCAGCAACAGACTACCATGTCAGGTTTGTGAATGTTTTGACTTTTAAATGCACTAAATGTCTTATTTTTAAATGTCTTATCAGAATTAGTTTTACATTTTCTAGTTTTTACAGCATAGCTCCGTCAATAATAACAATCATTTATGAATACAATTGTTTATAAATATATAGATATATTAATAGGCTTGCCACAGTAATCAGTGATCGCACTTATTTAGCAATATTTATGTTTAATACAAGTGAGTTTGTCTTTGTTTTGTAGTTATGAACTAGAAATTAAGCATTTCTTTTAAAGTAAGGGGGGAATTCAAAGGTCTTTTGTTTATTTCTGTTACAACGCAGGTATATACTGTGCCCCTTACATGACTTGCAAAATAAAATTATAATATCTTTGCCACAAAAAAATTATCTTCCTCAAATTTGAATCAAATTGTGGCCATGAAATTAGGTTTTGTGCCTTTTTATTTTATTAAATTATGGCCATTGTGTTACCTCATTTTAATGAAACAGAAATGATGGAATGAATTAGTACAACATGACAACAATTTAATAAAATAAGGGAACAAATTAAGTTATAAGAACAAATTCTGAATTCATTGCCACAATAAATATATTTTTGTCTACATGATATGTGTGGGACTCCGTACATCACCCATCTTAATTTTGTTAAGTTATTTTTATATAAGTGTTTAATATAAGTGAGTTTGTCATTTGTACTGTTTTATTGTTATTTTGTTTTCAATAAGAAAAATAATTAATCTATAATTTTCAAGCATATTTGTTCAAAGAAAAAGAAAGATGTAAAGATATTAAATGGGACATTGGATGCCCATTTTCCACAAGTTGATATGATTATTTAGGGTCTTAACGAAAAGTCTATAACATACTTTGGTTAAAATTGCTCAGTGGTAGTGTAAAACAACATGCTTTTTACCCTGTCAAAATCAGCTCTGAACACAGCAAGCCGTTTCAGTGCATTTCCCTTTAAATGCTAATGAGCTCTGCTCTCCCCGCCCCTCTCGTGGGGTGCCACGCAGTTCTCTGAGAGACGGTCAACTTTTTCCGCATTCATCGTGAAACTTGCTAACTAGCACATTATTAGGAAAGGCGATTTGCTAAATTCATTAAAAAGTATACTCGCTTCTTCTGGAGGTGAAGCTGAATCTCGAATTTGCTGAATGATTTGCGCGAACATAGATGCATTTAGGCAGATCGGGGGACGTATTCCCTTCAAAAACAAACATACTCCTCTGCATCTTCAGCGGCTCAGATGTCGGGAGTAAATGACGACTGCTATGCTCATTATTACATCCAACAACAAAACACCTCAATTGCTCATAATAATAATAGTTATAAAAGAATAACGATAATAAATTTAGTTATATTACAAAAATATTCAGTCTTTTATAAATACAGTTTCTAAGATCTAAAACTATTCCATTCTTTACTGGTAATTCTATTGTTTCTAAATGCTAATACGTGTGTGTGTGTGTGTGTGTGTGTGTGTGTGTGTGTGTGTGTGTGTGTGTGTTTAGGGTCCAGGCTATGTGTAACTGTTTACAAGGCATCCCTTCAGAGCCTGTGAGCTTCACCACTCTGAGCTGTGAGCCAGACATTCCCAGCCCGCCCCGCAAAGCCAGCGGCACCAAGAGCAGCCTTGTCCTGCAATGGAAGGTGTGTGCACACATTAACACACTGGCACATCAACTGTCCCACATTAATGTTATATTGCATATTTAAACTGACACATTAAGTGCATAACAACAACAAAAATACTTTTTTTGTCTAGGCTCCATGTGACAACGGTTCCAAAATACAAAACTATATCCTTCAGTGGGATGAGGTACGTTATTTTTTGTTATTGCTGTTTTTATATTTCTCAAAAAGGTAAACTTTCTCCAAAAAAAACTGGAGTCGGCGAGGTTTAAGCATTGCTGTAGTGCTAATCCTGGCTGTGATCTGTGAACAGGGGAAGGGGACGGGTGCGTTTGAACAGTGCTACTATGGCCCTCAGAAGCAGTACAGGCTCACCAAACTCTCCACGGCTTCCAGATATTATTTTCGGCTGGCAGCCAAAAATGACATGGGGGCGAGGTATGTATCAAAATGTTCCTAAACCCAGCTCCTAAATAAGTTGTAAAAGTCTTCAGATTTAACTTTTTTTCTGTACTTGCTGATGGCAGATATATTGAAAAAATCCTCACCATAAATTGAAACATATCTTCATGTACCACATTTTTGTAAGTCATACCTGGTCAAAATTGCATTGTTGAGAGGAAAAAAAAACAAATAAGTTGCGTCAGTGTATAAGTTGCATGATTCATGTTATGATTTCATTCAGAAATGTAAAATATTGGTGAATGAAATTAATATTATAACAATATAAACATTGTGGTGGCATTTATTATAAAAAAAACATTTAGGCTATGAAAAGGCCAAACCTATAAATGTATTTAAAGTTAACCTGAAACCGGTGTTGGGCTCAGTCGCATGCTTCTCTGATTCGTTTTCATATTCACGATGTAGCCTAACATTTGGTTGCTAAACTATTATTTAGTATGTAAACTAATTTATAATTTGCTTGTGTCCTAAAATCCACATAAAACCAGCATTCTTCACATGCGCATATTTGAAAAAACACCACAGTCAAGTTAGAAATGAAGTCAAAATCAGGATATATATTTTGGAATATAATTTGTAGCATGTCTCAGATGATAAAAAAGTGGCTTATGTCTGGACAGTAAAGTATATATACAGTATATATTTTGTCCTACGATCATTTACTGTTTCCGTAGTGAGTTCAGTGAACCTGTCCACATCATGACATCATGCAGTGTGCCTGCCCCCCCCTTAAGCCCTGAGCTGATTCAGTCTGGGGTCACATGGCACTGTGTGCGATGGCACAGGCCGGCCGGCTCGCCCAAAGAAGACGAAATCGGCTACGTGCTGGAGATGGAAGAGGAGGGCTCAGTGAGTGAGAGACGCACACACACTTTCACAGAAATGCATCGCAGACTTCTGACAAATAAATGACACATAAGGCCTGCTTACACCTGGTATGAACATCTATCTCTGATTTTAGAGTTAGTCAGAGAGATTTGTTAGCCAGATCAGTTTTGCAGAGTAAACATTAATTTGTCCTGATGCATCTTGGAGTGTAAAACTTTATTTATGCAGACATTAAGTGTGTAGTTAACCTTGATCTGTCTCATACTTGTGAATGGCAAATGTTAATTTGTGGTGTAAACTGGGCCGTAAAGATTGTGTTTTCCATAAGTAGGCCAGGTTTTTAATGCGTGTTTAGATGAATATGTCATGTGTTTCACAGGGTTATGGGTTCCAGGCCAGTTATGATGGTGACGAGCTGTCACACACTGTCAGAAACCTCCACAGGAGCACCACGTACAGGTTCAGGGTGAGAACACACAAACACACACAGTGATGTATGTTTGCGACTTCTTGAGTGTGTCTCAGTGTCTTTCTTTGTTAGTTTGTTTGTTTGTTTCTTTAGTGAGTTGTGTTTGAACATTCATTTACTTACTTCTCTTTTCATTCTTTTTCTTTTATTTCAGTCTGTTTTTTAGTTTTTCTTTGTTCATTATTTGTCAATTTATATTGCCATATCTAATGGTATTTCCTTATCAGTTTATTTTATCTATTGCTGGTTTTCTTTCATACCTTTTCTTTATTTTGTTTGTCAGTTCATTTTGTTCTTTGTTTTTTGCTCTCGTTGTTTCATTCATTTGCTCTTGTTTTGATTGTTTGTTTGTTTCTTGTGTTTCGTCTTTAGTTTATTTTATTTGATAGTTCTCCCTTTGTGCTTTTTAAATCTCTTTGTTTTTTGTTTTTTTAAATGTTGTCATTCCTTCTTTTGTCTATTTCATTTATTTTTCTTTTATTCCCTTCCTTTTTCTTTCATTTGAGTCTTTTCTTATTTTTGAATTAACTTTTTCTTCATTTGTTAATTCTTTAGTTTCATTCATTCTTTTTTTTTACTTTGTTCATTCTTTGTCATTCCAAAGTATTTAGTCTATATATTCTCTTATTCTCTGTATTTGTTCTCATTCTACCATTTCAACTTATTTATTTTTGTTTGTGCCTTTTTTTTTTGTTTTTTTGTTTTGTTCGTTATCTTTCTTTTGTTCCTTTTATTCCTTTGTTTTTTGTAAGTCCATTCTTTTTTCGTCTCTTTTTTTTTTTCTCTCCTCACGGCTGTGAGATGAAGCAGGTGGTGTAGTGATGCAATCAGTCACTGTTCTCTGGTGTTATTGGGGTGGGCTGATCATAATCGTGTTTCCAAAAACAAAAGTGTATTAATGCGATCAGAACGGCTGCAAGTATCCTGATGAGAGGAGCTGATTACCTGCCGAGAGCTCGCATCCCCAATTACTGCCAATTACTATGACAGATGACATCACAACAGCACTGTTGATTTCTGAACCGTGAAACGCTTCCTCATCCTGAGCTTTTATCAGGGGAAAACTGTTTCTCAGTGAGATAAATTTGGTGGAGAATATAAAGGGTTTTGAAAGGCCCTAGTGATTTGCATTCCCTCCGCACCCAGTGTTTGGGTGAGTCATAATGAAGCCTATTTTAGGACCATTCAGTTTTTTTTTTTGCATTGCGACATTTTGAATCATTAATAAATACCCCCCCACACACACACACACTCTCATTACTATAATGAATAACATTCTGCTAATATTTTGTATGTTTTTTTTTTTATTATTTATAAATCATTGCAGGTTGTGGCCTATAATGCAGAAGGGAAAAGTAACCCCAGCGGTGTGTCAGAGTTCACCACGGCCCCTGACAGACCGGGCTGCCCCTGCAGACTCGCAGTGAAGGGAAAACCTCACCCGACCAGTTTCCGTCTGACCTGGGGTCAGTTCAGCATGTTAGAAACGCATAAAGCTTGAACTTTTACTTAATACAACTAATAAAACTAATCTAGAAATCACCTTTGATTTAGTCCTCATACATTTTGACTGTTTTTATGGCTCAGTCTTGAAACTTGGTGATCTGCATTTCTAAGTAGTGTTTTTAGGAATGTATTTATTCAACGGTTTTCACGATAAGACATTTCCATCAAAGAAAGTGACATTTTGGTTAAAAATATTACAATGTTGGAACAGAAATACAGAATGTACTTCAGTATCAAAAACTAGCTAGGGTTTTTAAATAATAATAGTAAGTATTTTAATTTTTTGTCGCCTCAGATCCTCCTAAAGACAGTGGCGGTTCAGATGTGACGAAGTATGTGGCGGAGCTGTCTGAAGGGTTAAGTGGTACGTTCCAGTTATGTTTTCTGGTGTCTACACTTGCTCAGTTTGATCCTGCCATTATGTTTATTCATTGTTGCTTGTGTTTGTGTTTCAGGTTCTTTTTGGAATCAGGTGTACAGCGGTTCGGCTGTGGAGTGTGTTTGTGACGGTCTGAGCCCAGGATGTTCATACCAGGCTAGAGTCCACTGCATCAGTGCGGGAGGCGAGAGCCCAGTATGTCACACAAAAATATGCAATCCTTTATAGCTGTAGGGCCAAGTTAAACTTGTATTTTAAATATTGATGCTCATTTTGCTGTAGACAAAATATTTGAAAATAAAAAAACTTCAAAATAAGTGTAATTTTTTTACAAATACGACAAGACCATTAAAACTACGATTTAAAATGTGAAAATTTGACATCATTACAAAGCAAACATTTTAAAAGTTTATTTAAGTGCATTTAGAAACAGTCATGAAATTGTACTTTCTTTAAATACACTTCAGTGGCCTTTTATTTCATTAAAATTATATTATCTGCAAGTATATGTATAGTATTTGGATTTGAAATACGCTATAAATGTAATTTCAAAACATTAAAGCACTTTTTAACAAATAGTATTCTTTACAGAAAGCCTCAGATCATCACAGTGCATCTGTTAGAAAAAGAGTTTCTGGATCATAAATGGGTGTTTTTTCAACTATGGGGACTTTGGCTAACAATGTCAAACTACTAACAATATTCACTATTCGCTCTTTGGTGGAAATAACATTTTAAGCTTTTTCAAACAAAATGCTACATTTCATTTTATAGCCAACATCTAAATACAAATCACATGTTTGCTTATTTTGCATACATCTTTCATGTAAATATTGTCCATCACTATTGGACTGTCATCTTATTTATTTATTTTTTTTGCTCCACAACTTCTCAATTCATCCACCTTCCTTTTATCGGTTTGTTTACGCATGAATCGTTTACTTGTTTCCCCTCTTTTATCATCTCCACGCCTTCAAAATCGCAACACGCTTTTATCAATGGAGCGCTCTTGGCGAGCGGCTGGTAATAATTTCTCTCTTCCGTCTTCTGATCCCAGCTGTAATGGCATTGTCGGCACTTCGCAGATGCATATCTGCATGCGGGACTTGCCAGCGCGCAGCTATGACTCATGTTGGCGCTGATTTTCACAGTCTTGAATGTGAGAGAATGCTCACATGGCTATGGTCTGCTGTCACCATTTCAGCCGGTGCCTACACACTATTCTCATTGAGGAGGTGGAACGTGGTGTGCATGATTAAAATGTATTAAGACTTCCTAGTTTTTCTAATTTCTCATCCTTGTTGTTTTTAGTTGACGGAGCCTTTGCAGGTTCAAACGCCACCTGTTCCTCCTGGTCCATGTCAGCCGCCCAGGGTCGTCGGCAAACCCAAAGCAAGAGAGGTGCAACTGCGCTGGGGTAAGCTTTGCCTTTGTTTATGTGCTTATTGCGTATAACAAATTAAGTGTTTCTTAAAGTCATGTTATGTTTAGTATGAATTTAGGGTTAATTGGGGATTGAGAGGTGCATATACACAATCGTTTAAAAGTTTGGGGTCATTCATTCATATTTTGTTTTTGAAACTGATAACATGTAAATATCGGTTTTCCATTAAAATATATTTTCAAATGTAATTTAATCCTATGATGCAAAGCCATTGTAATATGCTGAATTTGCTACTTGTTTTTTTATCAATGTTAAAAATGGTTGTGCTGCTTAATGTTTTTATGAAAACTGACATTATTTTTCAATATTGTACAATTATTTACTTTTTTTCCATTTAACTCTTTCCCCGCCAAACCTCTGCATTTTCCGTTATTCGTGAGACAACGCTTCCCTGCCAAACACGGAATTTTACGGGTTTCCACGTTCTCACGGTTACACACTCGGGGGTGTTATTACTTATTTCCTGAATCTAGAATGTGCTGATCAAAAACAGATCAGGAAGATGCAGAAACGAGCAATCTCATATGTATGCATATATTTATGAAAAATAATGCTATCATCAACACTAACCGCATATAATTGAAAACTGCCTAATGTTACAGAGTGAAATGTCAATCCAGAAAGTGGTAAAGGCCCGTGCAAGCTTTGGGAGTACTGATGGATGCCATCTACTGCATCTTTGCTTTTATAATATTACAGAATATGATTCAGATGCAGTATTTGATAAAAATTTGATTTTCTCAGCTTTTTGCTCAAAATGTTGCTCTTTTTTTATGAAACCTAAATTCAAGTGTTGAAAAAAAAAATATGCTTGAAGCTAAAATAAAACATATTTTTTGTTTGAAAGTGGAGGGTCCAATCTTTATTTTTCTGCATTGCATGTTCAGATATTCACACAACAAAATATTCTGTGGGCCATGACATTTTAGTGAAAATCTGCAAAAACGCTGGCAGTGGCTGGCAACTTTTTTCAAAAACACTGGCGGTAAAAGAGTTAATGTTTCCTTGCCTAATAAAACTTTTTTATTATTATTATTATAGTTATTTTTTTGTAAATCTGAATGTTTTTTCTCATTGCATCTGTTAGCGCCCCCTCTGGTGGATGGAGGTAGTGCAGTGTCTTCGTTTAGCGTGGAGATGGACGAGGGCAGGGAAGTGTACCAGGGCGCTGAACTGGACTGCACAGTGGGAGGTTTACTGCCCGGCAGGACCTACAGCTTCCGGCTCAGAGCTGCCAACAAAGCTGGGGTGAGCAAGCCTTACAAATGGCACAGATATTAATTGTTTTTATAGTTGCTAATAATCTGTTCTTTTCATGGAATGTGCCACATATAGTTTCTGGCAAGTTGTTTCATATTTTTTTGGTGTTCAACAGTACGGCCCGTTTTCGGAGCGGTCTGAGGTCACAACAGGTCCAGGGGCCCCTGAGGCGTGTCGGCCCCCTCATGTCACCTGTAAATCACCGACATGTGCTGTGATCAGCTGGGAGGTGAGAATATCCCATGATGCAAAGTATTCTTTTAGTATCAAGCAAGTCTTTAGTAGCTTTGAGAGGACATGTCAAGTCACCTTTATTTAAATAGCATTTTAACAATACAGATTGTGTCAAAGCAGCTTTGCATCATTGAATAGGAAAATAGTGTGTAATAATGCAAAAGGATAACAGTAACCACTCAATTTTATGTTAAAATCCGTTCATTGTTTCAGTGATGTCATCATCCACCTCAGTTCAGTTCCAATTATATCTGTTTTACTTCACTGTGACCGAATCAGGCTTATTGTTAACTTAAAAAAAATAGACCTTTTTAAAAAGCTTAATTACTTCTAATAAACATTTACTGAAAATAAAAGTAAATATCAAATAATGAAAAAATATATATATATCTGAACTAAAATTGAAACTTAAACTAAAAATGATATAGGCATTAAAATTACTAAAACATTAACTAAAATACAAATAAAATGACATAAAATGTAATGTTTTGCATATTTTTGCCTATAAGTATTTATTTAACAAAAAAAAACTGTCGTCCCTATCCTCTCTCAAATAGTTTTGTAGTGATTTTTCTTTTATTCTTTGTTTTGTTTGATATCTTTTTTTTGATGTTTTTATTTTATTTTCATTTCTATGTTTTTGTTTGTTAAATTTGTTTTGTCTACCACATTGGCTGTGTTTTGCCCCATACAGCCCCCTCCCTGTAACGGAGCAGCAGTGTCAGAGTATCGTCTGGAGTGGGGGGCGGCAGAGGGCAGTATGCAGATGTGTTACACCGGTGCTGCTCTGTCCCATGAGATGAGGGGTCTACTGCCTGCCACCTGCTACTTCTGCAGAGTTCAAGTGAGAAACACTATCATACACACTTATTTCATCTCAGTGTTTGAGCTGATGGTGAGACATGATCTGCCATGTGAAACTAACCAGGAAATCGCAGTCTGATGACTGATTGTGCTTTTACTTCCTGTGAGCACATTAAATCAGCTTGATTCATACAAATGAGATGATGGGACGAGTGCCAACTTTACATTCTCAGTGCCACCCAGTGGATGAGAGATGAATACAGTTGTTGTTTTTTATTGTTGTTGTTTTTCTGTGGGGTTTATAATAGCTGTTATTACTATATTGGGGGCTATTATATATTCATTGTTGGCTGAAATTTTGTTCAGATAAATAAATTTGCTACAGTTTGTAATTATAGCACACAATATGCTCATTCACTAAATGACAGTTATCAGATTTATAAATGCAAAAGAGTTCAATATCACTTTTCTTAGGAACTGAATTTCAACTAAAATAAGCCAATGTTGTTTTATAACATTAGTTATAATCAGTCTGTAAATTCATGGTCCACTTTCATTGTGCATTTTTACACTAGACTAGCCCAGTCCCATGTTTTACTTTTGTGTATATTGTATAGCATTATAGTTTGTCCTGTAGTTGCTATTGTTCATCTTGATGATTTCTCAGCCTGCTAAAATCAACTACAACATTTTTTAAAGATTAAAGGTTTGTTTGCTGTTCACGTCAGGCCTGTTTAAAATTGTAGTCACTCACTGACTGTGTGTGTTTTGTGCCTCAGGCAGTGAATGTAGCAGGTGTGGGGCCCTTTAGTGATGCCGTGCTCTGCCAGACACCCTGCTCTGTGCCAGCGCCAGTCAGCAACGTCCACGCTCTCCGCGACTCAGAGATGAGAGTGGAGGACGGCAGGGCCACAGAGATGGGCGAGGATGAGGAGGACGAAGAGGCCAGACCTCTCCTTTACTCCCCATCCACCTGCCTGGGGCTTCGCTGGGAGGCACCCTGTGATCACGGATCAGAGATCACATCGTACTTGATCGATCTGGGAGAAAGACAACCCATCCTTTCTGGGCCCGTAACCAAATACATAATCCAGAACCTGCAGCCCGACACCACCTACAGGTGCAATTAAATATTTGTATACAACAGTAGTAAAATAAACATACAGCATGACCAGTGTGGTCCATTTCATGAATGTAGGACTCTTTAGAATCTTATAAATTAAACTCCACAACCATTCAAAAAATAAACATGAATCTGAATGAATTAATGAGTGTATATGAATGAAAATGTAATCTTGTGCTTGTGTCCTTTTGAAGGATAAGGATCCAGGCTCTGAATAGTCTTGGAGCAGGACCCTTTAGCCACACCTTTAAACTGAAGACCAAGCCACTGCCACCCCTCCCTCCACGTCTGGAGTGCACCGCTTCCAGTCACCAGACCCTCAGGCTCAAGTGGGGTGAAGGTCCGGCCAAGGCCCAACCCACCGATTCCCTACAGTACCATCTCCAAATGGAGGATAAAAGTGGGAGGTTAGTAGATGCATTGTTGGTGCTTTGCAGTATAATTTAGCACTGACTAGTGTCCTGACCAGGCATGATATAAGTTTCAATTAATTGTCTCTAATAATGCTAAGATTAGCCAAATATGCAGGTGTTTTTTTTGTTTGTTTGTTTTTAATTGATTAATACTTATTCAGCAAGGATGCATTAATTTAATCATAAGTGACTTTTAAGTAAAGACTTTTGAAATATTATGAAAGATTTATATTTTTAAAAGATGTAGTGTTTGGACCTTTCCATTAATCAAAGAACCCTTTTTTTATTTCCACTAAAATATTAAGCAGCACAACTGTTTTAAATGTAGAATAATAATAAATGTTTCTTAAGCAGCACATTAGAATGATTTCTGAAGGATCATGTGACACTGAAGACTGGCTGCTGAAAATTCAGCTTTGTAGTCACTGGAATAAATTACATTTTAAATATATTAAAACAGACATTTAATTATTTTAAATTGCAATGATATTACTGTTTTTTTATCAAATAAATGCAGTCTTGTTGAGCATAAGATCCTTTTAAAACATAAAAAAACTATTTGACCGTAAACTTTTCAAAGGTAGTGTAAGTTACAAACCAAGGGCAAGGGATGTGTTCAACTTTATAAATGATTCAAATTAGTTATTTTTCCATTTATTTATTTTTAATTCTTTCAAAACTCAGATTTTGTGTGGGTCTGCCTTCAAGTCTGTTACAGTTTTATGTATTTTGTGGCTTTATAGAGGTTAACTCTATAACGTTTTCTCTGTCTCTGTTTTTGTCTGTTCCTAAAGGTTTATATCCTTGTATAAAGGACCCTGTCACACTCACAAAGTGCAGAGGCTAAATGAGTCTACCTCGTATGCGTTCCGCATCCAGGCCTTTAACGAGGCGGGCGAGGGGACCCTTCTCCACTGTTTACACCTTCATCACCCCCCGCTCCCCACCTGCACCCCTGAAAGGTACAGCATCCCAACCGCCATTTGCTTGCCCCATCGACTTCCTTTGATTCATTTAATATATCAGTGATGGCAAAGCTGATTATTTTAGAAGCCATTAATCTAGTATTTGCATGATCCTTGAGTCTACTATGCTAGTTTGCTGCAGAAAAAAAATATATATATATTTTATTTCTTAATATCAGTGATCAAAACAGTTGTGATACTTAATATTTTTCGTGCAAACCATGATACATTTATTTTTTTTTTTATTTCTAAATAAATTGATCAAAAGTGACAAAGACATTTATATAGTTACATAAATGTCTTTGTCACTTTTGATCAATTTATTGCTAAGTAAAGCCTACTCATCCCAAACATTTGAATGGTAGCTTATGTATTATTTAAAATATAAATGATGTTTATACATAATGGAAGCATGGTAATAAAATGGTTTCTGAATTATCATGAAAACAGGCCTCGTTTTATTTATTAGAAATATATTTATTTTGTCTTTAGTGTATTTATTTATTTTAAATATAGATGTGTTCAATAAAGATTGACTTGTATTTTACACACAATATTATACCCGTCTTCTCATACGGGAGCTAATTTATGTACATAAATAACAATAATTGCACAGCTCGGTTTATTGGCATGTTACATTAATAATCAGTCTTGCACTCAAATTAATTATTTTAAATTGATGCACTTTGGCAACAACATCCTAAAACAAATATTTAATCTGCGGTTTGACCCTTAAATATTTTTGCATGCAAGTTTGGTTTGTTCTCATCATCTTTATATCTGTCTGTGTCTGACTTCAGCTCCTCGTGTGGAGCGTGTGGACGAGTCGTGTGAGGTGAGCTGGGAGACACTGTCGCCTATGAAGGGAGATCCAGTTATCTACTGTTTGCAAAGCATGCAGGGAAATTCTGAGTTCAAACAGGTACCTACACCGCACTATATCAGCTGCATGTACGTGTTTCAGTAGAAAACAGCTCCATTTTAACCTCAATGAAGCACCTCAATTAAAATATTTATATTCAACGTGAGGCAAAAGTGTCTCAAATCTAGGTTTGCACTTGTAAGCACATTACACAGAGGTCATGACACTCAGCAGGTGCGCTCAGCAGACAGCAGGTGTTGGGTGCAGCAGTTTGTATGAATATTATTATAGCATAATGACGATCAAGTGGTCATTACTTGAATGGCTTAGTGACAGTTATTGCACTTAATGTTAGAGCTAAATCAAATCTATCCACTGTGATTTTGTTCTGACATCATGTTGTGACTATGGCCTTCATAACTTTTGTTTGGCAAGGCCTCCATACATGTGAAGTAAAAAGTACAAACCAAAGTAAAAAATAAAATTTTGTTCTAGACCTGTCTTCTGAGGTCATATGATAGCTTAGCGTGAGAAATAGATCGTAAATACTAAAATAGCTCAAATCTCAAGTTCAATGACTTTAAAACATTTAAAGATATTATGATTGATTGTGAGGTGCATTCGGACCTTTTGCTTTGTGAACATTTATATCAAACTTAGGTAACATTGTATTTTGCTTTGATATGTTACTGTCCTTGTTAAATAGCCAGAAGCTATCGGTGCCGACAGTCTTGTGGTTAGTGCGCCAACATATAACGTAACTGTGCTCCCGGCGACCCGAAAAATCCAAATGGCCAAAAATTCAAACAGAAAGCCTGCACAAGCAAATAAAGAATAAAAAAACATTGATTATAATTAGTGCTGTGTTCGATACGACGATGTATCGTTACAGAGATTTGACGATACGAGTATCGATACAGCTGGCCCTGTAACGATATTGTGGCACGTGTGCAGCAGTGGACCACGCTTAATTTGGCCGCAGAGGAACACTACTTGGTTGCCTGATATAAAGAGACGTAACGTAATCCCCAAAACAGAGCTTCCCACTTGCGCAATATGCAAATATCTGCTAAGTGTGATACTTTGTCAACCTGGCAACCATGTGTACGTGCGCTCTCTCCACAGTGGATAAACGCGCTTGCTTTCTGAAAACACCGGCTAGCTTGCAGTTTAGTGATCTCCACTTCAATATTCTAATCTCAGAAAAGTGTAATTAATCAAGTGTTCACATATGAGAGAGAGCAAGAGAGAGAGAGATGCTGTGTATGTATGAATTACCACCCTAACAATGAAGCTGTGGCTTTAATTCCTTTAGAAACAATGATGTTACCAGCTCTTTGTTGAGAAAGATAATGTATGTAGCTCTTGAGCGATTAAGCTATGTTATTGATAAAATTGCGGGGCAGCGCTAAAAAGTTTGTTCCTGAATGTCTGTGTGCGGCCGCAACGTGATCTGTGTGTGTGAGTGACTGAGCGTGTGTGTGTGCATGAGATTCAGTGAAGACAGCGCATTAGTTTAGAACTCTCCTAATTTTTTTTTTTAAATGTAGAGAGTGTGTTAATTTGTGCAATGATAACAACCAGCAATGTTAAGATGATTTTTTAAATATATTAATATGACTACATTACAATATAAATGTATTAGGACTAGTACATTATTATTTATGGGCTTAAAAAGAAGCAAACAATCAGAATATTTTACCTGGTGGGGGAGTGTCCAATGTAAACATTAAACATATGCCATTACCTATATTGTACTGTGGTAGGGTTATGGAGGCCCTTCATAATGTAACGGTCAACTGCCTGCTCTGCCCATAGCTAGCAAAGGCCCTATAGTATGCAGTGTTTAATAAACAGCTGTTTTCCTAAATTCTTCTGAGGTGAAATTCAGTGTAGTCCCGTATCGTGATGCGTATCGTATCGTGGCCTCTATATCGTGACCGATATACTTCAAACGAAATCCAAGAATGAACTGATAACGTAATTTCAAACAAAATCAGGTTTTGGCAGTTCGAAACAGCTCACCAAAACAAACTTTCTGGGGAGTTCGTTTTGGCTTCTAAACACCTTTGCGCTACCACTGGTCCGTGGCGATTATGCAATCGGTGGGTGTGTTCTGGAGCTCCACCTTTGACACGCAATTTTTTTTCCCCGGTTTGTTTCTCATTCAACAAAGGTCAGGCAGGGGAACAACATCTCCAAGTCACTAGCAACATAAATACACTTTGTCGAATAACTGAACTGCCATAAATATATCTGTATCTGTACAATCGCTCGCAGGGAGACTTTAAAGATTCAGAGAAAGCATTTAATTCCTATAAAGAAATTGCAACAAAGCTTGGTGTTGGCGACCTGGAGTTATGCAAATAGCAACCTAGAGAAACATCAAATGCAAGTTTTCCAAAGCATGAAAAGAATAAAACGAAAGGGTAAAGATATAAGGTAGCAAGTACCAAATACATGTGTTAAGACCTAGATATACATTCATTGCATCGTTGTTGTGTTTATGGCAGACGACCGACACGTTTACGTTAATCTATACCCCGCCTTCAGAAGTGGGGGGGTCTTGGATTGTTCGAAAATAGTATACCGTTGCTCAGCCTTTTCGAACTTGTTTTTGTGTTTTTGCCACCAAGTGAAGAATGAAAACTAACTTCGTTTGAATTATATCGGGGCCTTTAGTGCATGTAGTAAGTGAATATCACTCAGTACTTTATTGTGTATCTATACTATAACAATGTTACCTTAAACTAAAGTGTAACCCAAACTTGTGGCACCATATTTAAATGCATAATTTACAAAAACAGATGAGATTTGATTACTTAATTTTTCTCACAAAGTATATTGCTTACGAAGACCGTGAATACTACTTTTGTGGTACATTTATTTAAATAAAATAAAAACTCATTGAACATTCTGTAGAAAAAGAAACTTACTAATATGAATTTGGAAAGAAATGAGGAGTAAACTTTTAGTATAAACTGTCCCTTTAAAGATGGGTCCTAAGGGGCCCACTGGAGAGCCGGGTAAAAACGTCAACCAGTTGTCTGTAGTTGCAGTGTTGAATTCCTAATAGTGGTTGTTACTAAAAAATACTATCACTGAACTGTATGTCAAGACGGAATCCGGCAGAAGCGTTTGATTTAACTAAAAACTCTTCTACCGTGAGCACCTGTGCGGGCTGCCTCTGAGTGACTGTAGATATGAGGGTAATGGAAGGGTAAAGCAGTCTCACTGGCTCTGACTCATCACCCCCTGCTGAGAGACACTGTAGGAGACCGCAGGCATGATGGGAGGCGTGTGTGTTTGTGTTGATGCAGCCCACACACACGTGCGGGACTTCATATACATATTCGTATGTTATTCGGGCATATTATTTCTCTGCCTACACATCTGCATCCTAAATAGACTTCATCAGCTCTTTACTTTTTGTTATGAAAAATAATTATATTAATGTAATGCTGAGTATTTTCCTGTATAAATTAAACTGATTATTGATCTATTAAAAAATGAGCAAATTTAGAACTGAGCCTAAAATGTGCTAAACAATATTTCTATTATAATTCACTACACTATTAAATTGATCCAGTGACAGTATGAAATAAAGACATTTACACTGATACAAAAAAAAAATATTTTACATAAATGCTGTTCTTTTTTATTTTCTATTCATCGGACACTCTTTTAAAAAGTTTTCATGGTTTCCACAAAAATATTAAGTAGCACAACTGTTTTCAACATTGATAATAATAAGAAATGTTTCTTAAGCACCAAATCAGCATATTAGAAAGATTTCGAAAGATCGTGTGACACTGAAGACTGGAGTGTAATGGCTGCTGAAAATTCCGCTTTGGATCACAAGAAAAAATGCATTTTATGCTAGTATTGCATAAAGTATATTAAAATAGAACACACTACTTTTTTAAATTGTAATACTATTTTTTACAAAATTCGTTTTTACTGTATTTATGATCAAATAAATGCAGCCTTGGTGAACATAACAATTATTTCAAAAACATAAAAAAAATATTTCTCCAAAGAGGAGTGTAAATGCAGTATTTAAGAGTATATTTGTGTTTAGTTTTTAATTAAATATTTAATTGTCATCTCTTAATTCTTTCAGATCTACAAGGGCTCAGCCACTTCCCACCAGCTCCCTAACCTGAGCTCGTCCATGGAGTACCGATTTCGCGTCTGCGCCATCCGGCAGTGCCAGGACGCCCCCGAAATCATCGGGCCCTACAGCTCCACTGTCATCCTGCTTCCACCTCGCGTCGACAGCCCCGGGGTCTCCGGCACCACAGGATCCAAATCAGCCGAGTCCCAGAAGCCAAAACGCAGCATGACGGACGAACAGTTTTCCTTCCTCATCATCGCCCTCTTGGCCGTGACGTCCATCCTCATCGCGGTCGCCATCCAATACTTTGTGATCGAATGAGCCTCGGCCCTGCATTACATTGTCAAAATGAGTTAGTTTGTTGATGTTTGTTTTCCTTTCTTTATTTTTTGTTCCGGCACCAGCGTCGAGGAGCCGCGTGAAGGGAAGGATTGAGAAAAGGAAGTTGTAGATTTACTTCACCCTATCTATTGATCTATCTTTCCGCTGTCCCTTCTAAGCATGCTGTCGAAAGAACGCTGTTCCCTCCGTCTGACTCCGAGGGCGATTTAATGAAGGATCAGCAGTGAAGCTTACCGCTCGTCGCATACTCATCACACCACTTCATTTATTTGTGTAGCTGTAGTCTTTGTTATTTATACGTATATTTTCAATTGTAAACGGTTGAGTGTCAGTTTCGTTCAGTGTTCCAAAGATAGCTCGGTGGCCGCGCCACTCACTATCTTGCTATCTTGGGCCAGGGACTTGAGGGCCAGTGACTATGCTGTCGGCGAGGGGGTACGGGCGAGCAGAAGGCCCCCCAGGGGTCCCGAGCGAAATCTGCAGGTCTACGATTTAAAAAAGGGGAGGCGAAACAGAATACCGCTCAAGTTAGCGAACGTTGATTTAGCACTTTCCTCAGAACTTTTTGATGTTCAGAATGTGTAAAGGATGCAAAAATAACTAGAGATATGTTAGTATATTTTTGTACAGTATGATACGAGGACCTGAGATTCTGGCTTAGTACGGGGAGGAAGACTAGGACTATGAATACCAAACTAACTCAGCTTAATAGTTATTTTTACTATCATGTACGTATACTGTAGCTTGTTTTTACAATCAAGCAGCTGCTTTGCTCCAAAATATTGTCATTCAGCACAAACAATGTATGCTTCTCGAAAACCTTTCCTTCAGTCGTTACCTTTGCACCTTAGTGAGAAGAGAAAAAAATACTTATCGAATGCGTCTTGATCTTGTGATGCGTTTTATGGAACATGTTATCCCGATGTGCAAGCCATCAATGTGTTTTGGCTGTTTTTAAAATTGTAGTACCACAAAATTTGTTCTTGAAATGGTTTAATCAGCCAATAATCATGATTTCGAAAGTAATATAGTATTTGCTTAATTTCTCTATTGGTCTTTTTTTTTTTTTTTTTTTTTTTTTTTAGAAACCAAATTATTGCATTTTGTTATCCTTTACTTTTAGCAATATTACTTTTTTATGTAATCTCAAGGGTTTTGAATATAGGACTAAATATTCATTTTCAGTTATCTTTTTTTCTTAAATCACGCATTTGAACTTTATTTTTTATATGGAAATACCTTTAAGTTTATTCTGTCCAGCAGAGAAATTAAGAAAAGTGCAAGAAATGGAATGCAAACAGCTGTAATGAATTGTGTTAATCCTTCATGTACTTCCTGTGAATTGAAAGGTTTTGCCTTTTTCTCTGTGTGTTAAAGTCTTGCTGTGTGTTCAAGTCAGCGCTGGGTCACAGCAGCAAGATGATCCGGTCGTAGGGTTTTGTGTCGTGCTTTGGTTATGGACATATGAGTGCTGTCAACAACTGAAGGTACCTTGCAAGAAGTCTTGGATGAAAATGAATTACATGATTTGGTCATATAGATATTCTGCAGATGTCTTCTGTTTGTCATTGAAGGAAAAAAAAATCTCAGATTCCTATTTTTGATAGTGATAAAATGTAATTGCGAAGTGTGCCATTTTAACATCTTCCCACCATGGTAGGCGTTTGGATCTTGGGGGACAGAAAAACTACAAAAAATCAATAAAATATGCACAAAAAATGAGACCATTTTTATGTAATTTTAATGTTTGCAGTTACCTCATACACCGTACATTCCAAAACAAAAATTTGTTATAGTATACAATACTACCAGACATATCACTTTAAAATGTTCGTTATCAAATAGGAAATGTATAATCATATATATGTATCTAAAGTGTGTATGTATAGTCATGATATCTACAGACGGATCCATGCACAATAAAAGATTTATAATTCTTAATTGTCTTATTTTACTGCATGTTGCCATATATATAGATTTACATCACTATGATAATGTTTTTGTATAAAAAAAACTCAGTATATGAATATTTTTTTCCAGTCAATGTTTATTGCTTTATTGGATTTAGTCAACATTTCGTTAAAGCCACCCCCCCCCCCATCCATCACATTTTAATAAAACAATCTAATTTCCTCTACATAATCTAAATATGAACACATCTACCTACTAAACACCATTATAGTAATGACTTTCACTATATTAATTATGAATAGTTTATGAATGAAACATGTAAAAATATGTTTTCAGATTTTGTGTTGTTAGTCAGCGATCCAGACTGTGTACAAACCAAGTTCATTCGTCCTGCTTAAATTTTGTCCTCAAAGAAAGAGCCACCAGGTTCATTGGATTGGAGAGCTCACTCCAGACAGATTGTCTGTTAAATTAGATTATTCTTCAGCACCTGAATCAAGTGTTAAAGCATATCACAAAGACATTAAGATGATCTAAATGTATTTTTCTGTAATGTTTCAAAACAAGATTTGGAGTGAACACTGTGCACCTGGCACACCAGAAGCTGCTTTGTGCATCAACATAATATATTAATAAAGATTGTGTTAGACATTGCCAATGTTAATACTAATTAACTGTTTGTAAGCAAAAAAGAAAAATACTCAATTAGGTCATACCTTTTATTTAGTGTATCTTTTGAAATAAAAAAAAACAATATTCTTGTTGAAATTTAAGCAAGTATTTCTATAAAAAGGTTCATTCGATTTTTTTTAGATATGCTTGGGTCAAAGCTCTCATGTTTCTTCGTTAATTTGACACTTTCATTTTTTATGTTGATTTTTACAACATTGATTTCACATCTTTTATATATATATATCTCTCTCTCTATATATATATATATATATATATGTGCCGTGAAAAGGTTTTCACCCACTTCTTGTTTTTTTGTTTTTGTTGCATATTTGTCACACTTAAAAGATTCAGATCATCAAACTGATTTTTATATTAAACAAAGATAATGCAAGTAAATACAAAACGCAGTTTTAAAATGATGATTTATGTTATTAAGGGAAAAAAGCAGTCCAAACCTACCTGGCCCTACGTGAAAAATCAATTGCCTCCTCCTGTTAAATCATGAAAGAACTGATATTAACCACATTATTTTAGAAAGCTAATTTAAATTTCACTAGCCAAACACAATCCTGATTACTGCCAGACCTGTTGAATCAAGAAATCACTTAAATAGAACGTATCTGACAAAGTAAAGTATGCTTAAAGAGCAACACATTGTGCCGTGATCTAAAGAAATTCAAGAACAGATGAGAAACAAAATAGTTGACGTATCAGTCTGGAAAGGGTTATAAAGCCATTTCTAAGGCTTTGGGACTCTAGCGAACCATGGTCAGAGTCATTATCCACAAATAGAGAACATTTGGAACAGTGGTGATTGGTGAACCTTCCCAGTGGTCTACCAAAATTACTCCAAGAGCGCAATGACGACTCATCCAGGAGGTCATAAAAGAACCCAGAACAACATCTAAAGAACTGCAGGCCTCACTTGCCTCAATTAAGGTCAGTGTTCATGATTCAATAGTAAGAAAGAGACTGGGCAAAAACAACATCCACGGGAGAGTTCCAAGGAAAAAGCCACTGCTGACCAAAAAGAACACAAAGGCTCGTCTCATAATGGCCAAAAAGTATCTTGATTATCCCCAAAACTTTTGGGCAAATATTATGTGGACTGATGAGAAAAAAGTAGAACTTTTTGGAAGGTGTGTGTCCTGTTACATCTGGCGTAAAACCAACACAGCATTTCATAAAAAGAACACCATACCAATCAGGGGCGGACTTAAACAATAAGCGAGGTAAGCGGCCACGTAGGGCCCCGGGGAATCATGGGGCCCCATCTGATATTGGTGAAACACATTTGCAGCATGGAGCAATGTAGCCGTTCACAGACATATGCGCTGATTTCTTGAACACAGTGACCAGACGTGTTTTAGTTAGAATCCACTTACCGATCAAAATGGCGAGTTTTTGTCAAGTGCTGAGTTCTGCAAGCTTGGGAATCATCTCATTATAACAAACTGTAGATACGATGTAAATCAGAGATTCATTGTGCAGTGTAGAGCTTATTAACGGAACGTCAGATCGCAATGAAGTGAGTGACAGCTATAGTGATTACGAAGGAGCGCTCTTTGCACGCATTCTAGGCTGACTGTGTTAGAACAGAGATATTCATCTCAGTAAAGAAAGTATTGTTTTTCAAGTCACAAATTTAGTTATCTTGATGTTTCAAAATGACTCTCTTGAGTGCTTCTCCAAGGCACGAACTGCCGCGTATTCTTATAAATGCACGAATGCAATGACTGGAAACTTTCCCTTAATAATAGGTTTCATATTCATATAATTTTATGTTTGTAAAAAGATTGGAAAAGTTTACAATTTATTAAATGGACAAGTGCAAGGTTTTTTTTTTTTGATAATGTCTTCATTTGTGATCTCAAAAAATAAGGTTGCCAAATTTAGCTTTGTAGCAGTATCAGGTTGACTAATTACTGGTTGTGAAGGTACAAATAAACTATAAACTAGAGCGAGCGAGCAAAATAAGGGTTAAGCATAAAAGGACTCATAGTTATTGTGTGGGGGCCCCATACCTGGAATTTGCTTAGGGCCCCCAAATCACTAAGTCTGCCCCTGATACCTACAGTCAAACATGGTGGTGGTAGTGTGATGGTCTGAGGCTGCTTTGCAGCTTCATGACCTGGGCGACTAGCCATAATTGATGGAACCAGGAATTCTGCACTCAATCAGAAAATCCTGAAGGAGAATGTCCGGCCATCAGTTTGTGACCTCAAGCTCAAGCGCACTTGGGTTATGCAGCAAGACACCAGCAAGTTCACCTCTGAATGGCTCAAGGAAAACAAAGATAAGGTTTTGGACCTAAATCCGATTGAGATGCTGTGGCATGACCTTAAACAGTCCATTCATGCTCAAACCCTCCAATGTGGCTGAATTAAAACAATTCTGCAAAGAACAGTGGGCCAAAATTCCTCCACAGCGATGTGAAAGACTCATTGCCAGTAATCGCAAATGCTTGATTGCAGTTGTTGCTGCAAAAGATGGCACAACCAGTTATTAGATTTTAGGGGCAATTACTTTTTCATGTAGTGCCAGGCAGGTTTTGACAGCTTTTTTCCCTTAATAAATGAAATCATTATTTCAAAACTACACTTTTTATTTACTCGGGTTATCTTTGTGTAATATAAAAAAATGTGTTTGATGATCTGAATCATTCAAGTGTGACAAAATATATATATATATATGTATATATTGGAAAAAAAGAAGGGGGCAAAAACTTTTTCACACCACTAATATATATATTATTTTTTTTTTACTAAATGAAAATGAGAAATATTTATTTAGAAACTAGCTGAAAGTAAATCGGTTTAAGTTTTTAATATTTTACTTTATTTCAAACAACAGTTTCTTGATTTTTGTCTCTCAGTTTTTTAGTTAATTATAATAACCCTACTTTATGCTCACTAAATTGTAATTCTAAGAAAATATCCAAAATAATTGCAATTTAAAGATTGTGTTCAATATTTGTCCAAATTATTTAATTGGATAAAACTTGATAAATAATGATATGCAAATAATGTAATTCATTTTAAACATGATTCAAGAGCTGTTCGTTTAAATGCACACCTTCAAAGCCAAAGCCCCACCCCTCACCTCTATCCCTATCTGTCTACTGTCTCCACCTCTTATGATCTCACTATTTAATTAAGTACTGGACTAAGTGATATTCTGCACGCACACAGTAGAGGAGAGGTGATGCTCTCATCTCCTGTAGCAGAGCACCACATACAACATCCACAGGTCTCGTCTTTTTCATCTCCTGTTCAAACGCATCACCTCTTTGGTTACACCTTCCCCGATGCTGAAACAGACTTTCAGCAAAGACGTTTCATCAGAGTTCTTCATGCTCAACCTCTTTTAAAGGTATTTTGTACATTTACCTCAATCTCTTAGACCTTATCAAGGGGCATTTTCTCTTTGACCTTATCAAGGGGCAGATTTGCATCAATATGGAAGAGTTCATGGAGGGCCACCATTGCGGAGACTCTCTCTTCCCAACCTCCACCCTAATTCCTGTCACCACCATTTGCATCCTGCTCTTCGTCATTGGCATAACCGGCAACACCTTGACCATCCTTATTATCCAGCGCTTCAAGGACATGAAGACCACCACCAACCTGTATCTCTCCAGCATGGCCATCTCAGACCTGGTCATCTTCCTTAGCCTTCCCTTCGACCTCTACCGCCTCTGGAAGTATGTACCCTGGGTCTTCGGGGGGCTGGTGTGCCGTCTATCACACTACATCAATGAAGGATGCACCAACGCCACCATCCTCCACATCACAGTGCTCAGCATGGAGCGTTACCTGGCCATCTGCTTCCCTTTCAAAGCCAAGGCTGCCATCACCAAGCGAAGGGTAAAGTATGTCATACTGGCTCTGTGGGGTTTTGCCCTACTGTCTGCTGCGCCGGTGTTCTTCCTGATGGGTGTGGAGTATGAGAACGAGACGATTCCTGACCCGGACACTCGGCAGTGCAAGCACACACACTATGCCATCGAATCAGGGCTGCTGCACACCACTATCTGGGTGTCAACCGCCTACTTCTTCTGCCCCATGTTTTGCCTGCTCTTTCTGTATGGATCCATTGGTCGAAAGTTGTGGAAGAGTCGTCATGAGCTTCATGGGCCCAATGCGGCAGCCAGACAGAAGGTTAACAGGCAGACCGTCAAGATTCTGGGTGAGTGGGTCTTGGGTATAGTGTTGAGGCTGGAATACTCTACACAACTTTAAACACTACTCATAATTCATGTGCAGATTTAAAAAATGTTACGGAGAAAATCTGAGTATCATACATTAAACGACTGAGGATTATTCCATTAGACTTATCACATTAGATTTTCAAGTCATTCTAAACTTATCAAACGCATGCGCCCTGTTGCTAGAAAATGCATGAGAGATGAAAACACCGTGTTGTAGGGGATTTACAGTTAAGACCCAAGGACCAGGTATGTGAATGAAGACCAGGAGTCAGAAATGCAAACAGTTGAAGATAAATTTATTGAAGAATAGTGTAGTTTCATCATCAGAAATCAACTTCAATATTTGCAAGGAGTGTATAATAATGTGTATAATAATACTCTAACAGAGATCACTAAATAAGTCATTATTAATTTAGGTTTAAAGAATTCTGATTGGTTAAATCTTAGAAAAACATGCAAAATCTTAACAGATCAGTTCACAGCACATCTACAAAAGTTATTTAGGTGACAAGCGATTAGAGTTCACACTCAATGTGTCGCTCCAGAGACGTACAGTGGAGGTCAACATTATTAGAGTTCTAGTATTTTCACCAGATAAAGGTTTTTAAGTCAGTTATTTCTATATTTTGCTGCAGTGTGTCAGTAGGAAAATATCAGTTTACATTTCCAAACATTAATTTTGCCATTAATTGTAATAATGACAACTGACAACAGCTAGCGCTCCACATATAGATCTGATCTGATCATCATCCAGTCTGTCTGGAATGACATGAAGAAACAGAACAAAGAACTGTGGCAACGTCTCCAAGATGCTTCAAGAGACCTCTCTGCAAAGCTCCATGAAAAACTAAGCACAAGTGCATCGAGGGCAAAAGCTGCTTTAAACGCAAAGTATGGTCACACTAAATGTTAATTTATTTTAGTTAATCGAAGTTAATTGATAATGAAAATCTATTTATAACATTATTTTTGACAGCATGCTCATTTTACAGCATTTTTACACAAGTGCCTAAAAGTTTTAACTGTACTTTAGCTTTGCAGGCAGGTTTCTTGAAGCATCTTGGAGACGTTGCCACAGCTCTTCTGAATTTAGTCTGTCTCAGTTTGTTCTGTTTCTTCCTGTTACTCCAGACAGACTGGATGAGGATCAGATCAGATCTCTGTGTGCAGCACAGGCTGTTGGTCAGGCAAAAATCTCACCGGATTATTACAATTAATGGCCAAATTAATGTTTGGAAATGTAAACTGATATGTCCTACTAACACACTACAGCAAAAGATAGAAACAACTGACTTAAAACCATTTTTAACCACTGGTGGTGGTTGCGGAGAGATCTCCCATATGATTGTAAAGCGCTTTGAGTGTGCAGCAATACACAATAAAGCGCTATATAAATGCCTCATTCATTCATTTTAGCTGGTGAAAATACTAGTGTTCTAATAATTATGGCCACCACTGTATCAGGCCATCTATGCATCAGGGTGCCATCTATGCATCAGGGTGACGGAAGATGTCCATATGCATATTCTATCCTGGGTGCCATTAATATTCTTCTTGGAGACCGATCCTGCACAGACAGATACTAACACACACATATAGAGAATAAGCAAATTCTTCAAGGCTGGGTTGTTCAAACCCAAGCTCTTATCAGGAACTTTTCCCCAAATATCCAGATATGAACTAACTTTTCTCAGCTAGAGGTTTCAGACAATATTCTTGATTATTTCCTAATGTTTAAAGATGAAAAATAAAGTAAATACTTTAATTGTAAATTGGTCATGTACAGTAGATGAGAGGCCATAATGACCTTTGTGACCTCACAGAAGCTTCCACAATCCACCTCTTCAGTATTCTAAAATAGGCTCAAAATATCAGACATGTTTGAAATCCTGACTGCATAGAATCAGAGTTTGAAGCTAAAAAAAATATCAGAGTATGTGCATACACTACATGATTTGCTGTAAAAACCCCGACTGCCCCAAACTGCAGACTGTTTCGAGCTTTAGGCAACTAGAGTTGACTCAAAATTAAAATCAGCATAAAAAGTCTAAGCAAAAGTCATGTAGTGTATTCCGACCTTAAGGGAACAGCCATGAATAGTTAAGTTTGCCACAGCTCATTCTTACAGTTTAGGGATCTGGACAATCCTCTGACCCCAAGTATCAAACAGTGCAAATGGTCACACAAGGTTTGTGCTGTAGACATGAACGAGTCTCAAATCTCTAATTAATGGCATGTGTTGAAGAAAGGTGTGCAATTACTTCAGATCTTTCGAACAATTTTTGCCCGGCGGACCATAAAACAGGTTAAAATATTACTTAAACCGAAGGAGAGACCTGAGCCATATTTAGAGATCAGAATGTCATCAGACATAGAGGTGGACTCTTGACTTTTGTTATTAAGTGACCATCCCAACACCTCTAGCAACTGAAGTACTCAGGACACCTTAGCAGTGTTGTAGCCAAGACCAAATCATTCGAGTCTGAGTCCAGACCAAGACCTGAGTTTGTTTAGTCCGAGTTAAGACCGAGACCTGAAGAGGGACTATATAATTTCCTTTGGCATGAAAGAAGGCTAGTGTTACGTCATAGTCAATTGAACCGCTGCAGACCAGTGCACACCAGTGTGTTCAGTCCAGAGACAGAATAGCACAGAGCAGATCATATTGCGTCAAATCGCTACAGACAGATATGTAAATATGGTCTTTAATTCAAGACAGATACGTGTCTAACACATAAATTAAAGTTGTTTTGAAATCTTCAACTTAGTCCTATCTTGACCAAAATAATGTTAAGTACAAGGAGTGTCATGATTTACCCTACTACCAATTTGAGCTGTAGCACTATGTGACACTTATTCTACTAATAACTATTGAATGAATACATAAAATAGATTAAATAAATTATGATTTCATTTCCACAAATTTTTTTTTTATCTCTTTCAATTATTTATATTTGTAGACTAGACATGTGCCGATATACAATAATACTTAATTATATTCTTATCATGGGCATTTCAAAATATCGTGAATAATTATTTATTATTAAGATTTTTAGAATGCATTTTAAGAATATCCCATCATGGTTAAAATGCACAACACCGCTGTAATGCTAACATTAGTTCATTAAATAATTAGCATTAACTGACAATGAAAACACATTATTAAAATCAAAAGTTGTGACTGTACGGACCTGATGGACCTGAGCTAACAACTAGCAAATTTCAGTTGTATTTTTTTTTTACTAATGTTAACATAACTACTGTTTGTTCAATAGTAGAAAACTTTTTGTTTTGCATTTCAACATTGTGATAATATTGTATACCATGATAAAAGCTTCAGCAATTTTAACAACATGAAAATTTGATACCATATTTTGGGGATTTTTTTTTCGTATATTTGAACATTTGATTCCATACCTTATGCCGTACACCGTTATACTGTTATCGTAGACCAATCACTTTCTATCTTTCATGAGGTTATGAATAATTTAAATTTCATCCATGTTCCTTATTTCCAAGGAATAAAACTGACAAGTATAATATTCTCAATTCTTCTCCATTTAAAGTGACTCGGGCGAGACATGAATATTGCCTAATTTTAATTAGTAGCGGTAGAAACGTCTTTGCAATGTAAATGAATGATGTCATATTGTGTGAGAAAAAGTCTATCAGATTGCAAATATGCTTATTTATGTGTTATTTATTAATTGTTTTATTGCTATCTTGTCAATTTATGTTCACATATGTATGATTGGCGAATGTTTTGCTTATTAGAAGTCTTAATAAATTAGTCTCAGTATGCAAGAACATGGACAAATCTTATTCTTCTATTAACCTCATGTCCTGTGCCCCTCTCTTCTCCTAGCTGTTGTTGTGTCGGTCTTTGCCATCTGCTGGCTTCCTTACCACATCGGTCGGTTCCTCTTCACACGTGTGGATGACTACCACTCCGCCCGCCTCAGTCAGAACTTCAACGTGGCCTCCATGGTGCTCTTCTACCTGAGCGCCTCCATTAACCCCGTCCTTTACAACCTCATGTCCAACAAGTACCGCTCTGCCATCAAACGCCTCTTCCTCTTGCCCCACAGGCGCCACCACGGGTGCAACCGGAGGCATGTTTCGACCCGTGATGACTTCACCGTGTGCACAGAGATGTTCAATGGAGTGAAGGAGACCGTGATGACAGAGGAGGGCTTACGGTAATATCAGCCCAGCTGAAGAGGAGCGTAGGAACCTGGGAGAAGTGAAGAAAATGAGGGCTTATTGGATAAGAGCTGGAATAATTGGTGTGATGGAAATGAAAAATTAGTTTGTAACCGACTCACATTATGAGTGGAAAAAGCTTGTGACAGTGACTGCGCCTGGGGAAATGACTCATAAATGAAGGGTTTCACACAAATGCATAATATTACAGTTATTAGACCGTTATTACACACTGTGATGCTCGATCAATGTTGTGATAGTAATCATGTTGTCTAGATCAATAATGTAAAATAGGTTTTGTATAGAACTACTTGATCACTGGAAATATTGTGACTAGAATGATTAGATTTTGACATTTTCAAGGTAAAAAATTGAGTGGTTGCCAAACCAGTTGTAGTGAAAGTAACTGTAAACCATTGCAGACACATATAAATGCAGTGTGGAAATCAGTTGGATGTTTCTCTCTTTAAATGCGTGCTGCACCTGAGCTCAAAAATGAGATGTGGCAGCCTTTAGGCAGCCTTTGTGTGCTTAATTTCTAAATTAACATCTCTATTGTATTACACAGAATCGTAAGCCATTTTATGCTTTTATGTCTATAGAAAGCATAATCCAAATCTTTAATTCTAATTAAAACTGTTGACCGTTCAGTGCATGACAAAATGGTGATTCTTTACATCATAACCACCAAGTGATGGTATGATCTTGTTGTGGTGATGTGTTATTTGTATTTTAATGTACTTGTGTCTGTAAATTATTCTATTTTGCTGTGTTGGATGTCATTTCCTTTACACATATTCATATCAGTAATAATATGTGTATTGTGTTGGAATCAATAAAAACTTTACAATATTAGTATAATAGTATTGTAATCATTATAAAATGCGGTGTATATTATATATATATTATAATGTAATCATTATAATATAGTGTATTGTAATCATTAAATAACATATTTATTATTTTATAGATGGAAAGTAGTTTATTTTCTGTGGGTTTTGAAACAACATTTAAACGAAGATACTGAATTATATTTGTTCAGCAGTAATCAAAAAGTTACCAAAAATAATAACATTTTAATTTTATATTAATAAAAAATAGTAATGACATGTGAATATATAAAATCTTTTAAAATCTAATTTACACAATGTGTTATTTGTTTTTTTATGTTACAATTTTCATATGAAGTGTGGCTCAAAGTAAGAGCCACACACCCCTTGTTATATTAAGCCCCACAACACATTTCATTTTAATTCAGAAATTTAAAATAACTATTAAAAAGATGGATTGAAGTTGTTTTTGTATAAATTGCATTGGTAAGTTTGACATAACCTCCACTGTTTTCAAGAAATAAACTCTACAATAGCAGTGCATTTCCAGTAGGGGGAGCCACTCTCTCGTATGCTTGACACACACTGTATGTGCATCACTCTACACACTTAGCAGTGCATTTCACACTCACAGTATGGGGACACACTCACCTTCTCCTTGTATGTCACCCATGATTCACACACACACACACACACACACACACACAACACACACACACACACACACACACACACACACACACACACACACACACACACACACACACACACACACACACATCAGTATATATCTATCATTAATATATCTATCAGTCTGTGAGAACAGTGTTTAAATAGCCAGCTGTTTTACTGAATGCATGTATTTTGTGCAATGTGTGTGAGATCATTAATACAGGTTTGTTCCCACATGACTGAACTATCTGGTTAAGTGTAGTTAAGGAAAGAAGGGTCACAGAAAGCATTGAGACATTATTTCCTCTGTCAGAAATACATATGTTTAAAATTTTGGTTTCTCATGGCTTTCTTCCAAAGACCTTCAAAGCACTATTATCAGGACTCAGCCTGGTTGTGTGGGGAATCGGCCAGCCTCTTGACAGAGAGATTGTTTGCTCTGAGCTAATCTCAAACTCCACCGGACATGAGCTCACTCAGCTGTGGCCATGTTTATAAATATGGGTACAAAAAAGGAGAAGGAAGGGTTTTTGTCAGAACATAGCCTCGAAAGAAAAGGAATCTCTGTCATCTTGGGTCATTCTTGATCGACTGAACCTTTGATTATGATTGGTTGAGCTGCGTCTGAAGCTGTTGTAAATTATTCTAAAAACATACACCTGTGACCTCACTACTTCAGTATTATTGTGCCACTGTGTCTGTATATCTCTATTACTGTGCCAAAGAAAACTTTTTGAATTTGAAGATCAAGGTAAATTTAACTTAATTTGTCTTCTGGAAAACATGTAAGTCTCTTCTGTAGCTTCTGAAGGGCAGTACTAAATAAAAAAAAAATATGATATTTAGGCAAAATAAGTAAAAATATACATATCTTCCATCTGTTCAAAAGTTTTAAAGGCTCTTAATGCATGGTTTTTCCTTCTGGAGCATCAGTGAGTGTTTGAATTTTCTGTAATAGTTGCAAATGAGTCCCTCAGTTGTCCTCGGTGTGAAAAGATGGATCTCAAAACCATACAGTCAGTGTTGGAAAGGGTTCAAATACACAAAAATGCTGGAAAACCAATTAATTTTTGGGACCTGAAGGATTTTTCTGAAGAACAGCAGTCAGTTTAACTGTTCAGGACAAACAAGGGACTCATGAACAACTAACACTAAACAAAAAAAAAACACAGCTGTGTATCATTCAGGTAACAACACAGTATTAAGAATTAAGCATATGTAAACTTTTGAATGGGGGTCATTTTTATAAATTCAACTATTATTTTCTCTCGTGGACTACACGTAAACATATTTTATGTGAAATATCTTATTCAGGTCAAGTACTAAATAAACAATAGCATGCATTTTTTATTATCCTTCTTCTTGGATAAAATAATCAACATTTTGCAGATTCTGAAAGGTGTATGTATACTTTTGACTAAACTGTATGTGTGTGTGTGTGTGTGTGTGTGTGTGTGTGTGTGTGTGTGTGTGTGTGTGTGTGTGTGTGTGTGTGTGTACTAAATCAGAAAACATTTCAAGCTGTCATGATCATGTTTCCACGTGCCTCTCTGTGGGGTATGTAGTCACATTTCACTGTCAATTGTTGTCACATTCTTTCGGGGGTAAATAAAGAAAAACGTGTACACTGTTTTAATGAAACGAGACCATATATTTGTTCTAGACGTGCACGTCTTTTTTAAAAGCGATATTGCGCATATGACGCACAAAACTATCGAACCTGATGCTCACATGATGGGCATCAATATTCAAACCGAGACTTCATTACTGGTTAAAGTAGGTAGTGTAAAGGTTTATGACACAGCCAGTCAGTCATAATTGTTCATGACTCATAACTGTCCGGCTTCGAGTTTACTGAGGGTGATCGTGAGGAGACGCAGATGGACACTGTGTTTTGCGCAGCTCACTTGCCTTCTCAACACCACACAGTTTCTCTTCCTTTGTCGTTTGTGTTTTGAAGTGTTCGTAGATCTGGGTGTTGCTGACTAAACAAACGGAAAGTGGAGTCTGCTGTCTAACCGGAGAACAGAGAGACGCATCTCGGTGCTCCGCTTGGATTCAGAAGATCAACACGGATAAAAGTGTTTGAGGATGGAGGTATGATCTCGTTTTATGTATCTATTACGTTTTGCTTCTATGTCCTGCAATAAAAAATACATTTGATTTAAAAGCCTATATGAATCCATGTTAATCTGATTCTAAAGGACTCAGTGAGAACAGTGAGAAAAGTCTCTTGTAATTAGCTTTGGGGAAAATTGTCTGCTAAATGTAAATGTAAATCCACTGACTCACATGTGTTTATATTGACTTTTACAAATAATATTATAATAACAATGTAAATGTGTTTTGAGAGAGCATGTGTGCTTTAATGACCAGTCAAGTCTTGTTTTAATATTTGTAAATGTCTTCTTTTTTTTACAATCTTGCCTGTACTGTTTAGTTCTGGAAAATGTAAGGGTTGTTGCTTTTTCGAGAAATGTATGAGACTACCTCTGATGACACCCCCTGGTATTTAGTAACTTTAAACAAAATTGCAAAGCTTTTTATGAAAGTAAAGAAAGTTTTTTTTTTTGTTAGCTGTGCTAATCATTCAATTTTGACCCATACGTTTGTCCGCCGAAATATCTGTAAACATAAATCTCAGTTAGTCCACAGATATATACTGCAGATATACTAGAACAGACATATGCTGGTGAAATGACTACTCAGACTGTTTTAACCCCAAATTACCACAAAATGAAGCAGGAAGGGCCGTCTGCAGAATATCTTCCTCTGTTTGTAAAGTAAGAGCATAGATTTTTTTTCTTCTTTTAACCACAAGCATTAAAGCTCCTCACGTGGCATGTGATGGTTGGGTTGTGACTTCTGCAACTGTAATCAAAGAGCATTCAACTCTTTCCTTGGTGTTCATCTTAAGGTCATTAAAAGGGATGTGAAAGGAGGAGGTATGCTTTTCCACAGAATAGGTGCAGTCTGCACTACCAGTCAAAAGTTTGTACACACAAATACAAATTATATATATATATATATATATATGTGTGTGTGTGTGTGTGTGTGTGTGTGTCTCAACATGATCATAAAAACCTTATCTAAACACTTTTGCATTTGCTTAAAGGAGTGAAATTAGTACAAATACAGATTTTTCCTTATAAGATTTGAATAAATAAATAAATAAATAAAACAACCATCTATACATGAAAATGACATATGTAAGGAATAATTGATGACAGGTCGTTGTGCCCCAAACGGCTTCCAAAAAGAAGAGATTCTCAGAAGCACATCACTGCAGAACGCAACACCATGTGAGAAAGTCATAAGGAAAATCCCACATACCATCACACTTAGAAAACTGGGAGTCCCCTCTGCTTGAGCATGTTGTGGAAGAAGGAAAGATAACACAGCGTAACTGAAGATGTAAGAAGGTAGGCTGGGCTTGCCAAATATTTGGGCCTCAAATATTATGTAATATTGTAGTACGCCAACAATATTTCAAGTGCTATGGGATGCTGTCACAGTTACGTAGTGTACACTGCTACAAATACAGTTATTACAAGAGCTCCCGTCATTTAATTTTAAATATATAGAAGTTTAAAGGAACAGTTTATCCAGAACTGTAAATTGTGTAAATATTTATTCTCATTCACCCTCATGCCATTCCAAGCCCATTTATATTTCTTTCTTTGGTGGAACACAAAAGGAGATGTTTTGAAGAATGTTGATGCTGCTCTTTTAATGAAAGTGTATGGTAACCAGGGGTTGTGCCCTTTACTTGAGAGTCTTTTAATGTTATACAATATCTTTGTGAGAGAAATAGATTTAAATTTAAGTTGTAATTTGTTGAAAATATAATGTGTCCTAGCTCTCACATCAAGGGGCGTATCTAGAAAATGTATTATATAGTGACAAGGGGATGACATAAGTACCATGAGCAACCATCTATGTATGTAGTTCGTGTGGATTTATGGCCTCAATTTTGTTAATTAAAAATAAGTTACAATAACAGTTTCCATTATCAAGCCTGAGTCAGGATCAGTACGAATCCCTTTAAGGGACATTGTGGTGGGAAAAAATCGGGGTGAGTGGAATTTTTTTGGGTGGGAGTAAAAAATATTTTTCAAATGTTTCGCGTTTTCTCGCAAAACTTTTGCGTTCCCTCGCAAAACTTTTGCATTCTCTCGCAAAGATATTTGCATTCTCTCGCAAAACCAGTTGAGTTCGGACAAACTCTTCCTGTTTACTCTACAGCTTACAGTGGTTACAGCTTGTATGTTCACAATGGAGCGGTTCATAGAGTTTTGTTTTGAACTTGGACTCAATAAAGTAATAGTCAGTGCTCAGTTCAAGGTACGGTTTTGGGACATTCTAAAACGCCTAATGTGGCTTAATGTTTCAAAGCAGACATTAAATTCGATAATAATAAATCCTGATAAAAAATTATTGGACTAACATTAATAACCTTAATAATAATATCACTATTAATAAAGAAGAATATGATCGCAACAATGGATCGGTTCATAAAGTTTTTATTTTTAACTTGTACTCAAGTATAAAGAAATGCAGGTTAGTTCAAGTATGTTCCCTATCGATACTACACTTTGTACTGCGTCATAATTAAGACGCTATTGGAATCGGTATAATCACGCCGCGTCTATGCTAGGGGAACGACCAACACTTGAACTTGCCTTAGGCACCAATAAGGGCCCAGACGGACCAAGTATTGTACAGAGAAGCCCTGCAGAAGGTAATAGGGTCAAACTCATAGAGGTCGACCTGGTCTTGCGTAATCATCCCAAATAAGTCTGTACAGCCTCGGAGCTCTATTGAGGGCCAAGAGCAAGAAGGCAAACACCCATACTGGTTTTTCACATGACAAGAGTGATCCCGTTATGCAGAAAGGACCCGGGCCTGTAAGGCCGGAACTTCCAGATTATAAAACCTGGCAAATGTGGACAGTGAGGCCCAGCCGACCGCTGCACATATCTCTGCAGTGGACACACTGCTAGACCACGCCCAGGACGAGGCGATGCCTCTAGTCGAGTGGGCTCTTACTCCCATGGGGCATTGTTGGCCCAAAGAAGAGTATGCTAGCGTAATAGCATCAATTATCCATCTGGATAGTCTCTGCTTTGTGACCGGAGACCCTTTGGTGCAGCGCCAAAGCATACACAGAGCTGTTCCGCCTGCCTAAAAGGGGCGCAACGCTCGATACAAATTCTCAATGCCCTGACAGGGCAGAGCAGATTCAACCCCTGGTCTTGCTCCGAAGGAGGAAGTGCCGAGAGAGGTATCACCTGCACTCTGAACGGAGTCGAGAGCACTTGAGGTATGTAGCCATGCCTTGGTTTCAAGACGATCTTAGAATCGTTAGGCCCGAATTCGAGGAAAGAGGGGCTGACTGACTGATAGCGCCTGCATATCTCCCACATGTTTTACCGATGCAGAGCGATCTTTAGTGTCAGAGGACAAAGGTCAACAGACTGTAGCGACTCAAAAGGAGGGCTCTTCAGAGCCCTCAACACTGTGGACAGATCCCATGTCGGAACAGTGATAGGGTGGGCGGATTGAGCCTACTAGACCCCTTCAATAAATGAACAACTTGGTTATTCCTGCTCACTGATTGGCCATCTATAGGAGCATGTGAGGCTGCTATAGCTGCTACATAGACCTTGAGCGTGGAAGGGGGGCGATCCTTTTCCAACAGCTCTCACAAGAAGGACAATATCAACGATATGTCACCTTAAACTTGTTCTGCGGAGTACACCAGGCGGAGAAGACAGACCCCTTAAAGGCATAGAGCATCTCGTAGATGGTGCTCTAGCCTGATAAATAGTATTTAGCACACTCTCGGTGGTCCGAAGGCTTCCATCGAGAGGCCAAAGATGTAGCACCCATAGTTCCGCAAACCAGTGCTGGTTCCTCCAGAGCAGGGCCACTAACAGAACTCTGTGCTTCTGTTCCCTGATTTGCCTGATTACCTGCAAGGGGGCAGGGTTGTGGCACGAGCCCAACAGCTCCTCCGCATCTGAAGCCACCAATGACAGGCTGTCATCCGTCTCACCGTCATCACTTCCACCGAATGAGACCAGATTGCTCAAGGTCGCAGAAGGATGCAGGTCCAGGCGGGTGAAGAGAACGGGTGAAAACTCTCTGTGGGAGAGAGTGAGGTACGTGGGGGTACAGCCGGCATAAGCTCACTCATCTCCGAGCGCTGAGATCTTCTGCCTGCTGCTTTTTCCTCGCAGGTCCCGGGAGAAAAAAAGTGGGAGGACGAGAGGGGCGGGGTTGCTCTCTGTAAAAGAAAGCTAGCCACGAGCGCAGAGAGGAGAGACTCACGTCATTGCAGTGATGACATTCCATCATGATTAGTGCTGTTTCAGCGTGGGCGGCGCCCAAGCATTAAACACACTCACCGTGTTTGTCAGCGGCATGCAGGAGAACCCCGCAAGATTGACAAAAACAAAGTGGCATTTGCAACAACGCCAAAGAAATTTGCTCTTATAGAAGAGTTCTCTGAAGAGAGAGTCGCCGGATAGCGGCAGGGAATCTGTGGCTGCTGCAGGCTGCTGAGAAGCGTCAAGTCGGCCAAGCAGAGTGAGGTCTGGATCCGCTGTGATGGCTCGTTCAACGGCAAAGGCTTCGAGTCTCGTAGAGCGAAGATCTTGTAGTCGTCGCTGAAGGAGAAGAAATCTGAGGAGCCTTGACGAATGCCCGCATTATATAGCCAGATGCCCCGCCCATTCTAGTGGGAGAGCATGAGCATCTCTAATTTTCAGCACACTGCACAAACCAATGGCCGTGCAGTTACACAGCGTTAAAAAAAGTCTTCAGTATCGGACAAAAAGGATTTCCCCCAAACGTCTTAAATAAGGCGCAGTACGAAGTGTAGTATCGATAGGGAACAACAGTTCTGCCATGGGTTTGTTTAGTTTTGTTGCGAAATAGCAAAAACATTTTTTTTTTTTTTACTTTTTACATTTTAAATTGTGTCTAAAATGTAATTCACTTAACTTCTTGTTTGTTGAACGTTTGAATAAAATCAACATAATATTTGCAGTAGTGCTTATATTCGTTAAAATGGCTCTCTTGCCCTTGTGATATTGCTTAATTGTATGTTATCAATTTAAAAACAAGATCAATATGAGCACTTTTATTGTAATCATATCTTTTGAGGCATTTACATTAATTTAGATGCAATTTTTGACAATTCCCCACTAAATTGTGACCTAGTACAACAGTATCAAAATAAATAAAATTAGAAATAAGTTATTGATTGCATTTGAAGCAGGAAGTTTCATCCAATCACGTTAACAAATAAATCAGAAAATGCACCAGCAATTTAGTGATATCCCCACAGTTGTCTTGAAATAAAATTCTGAGACCGAGACTTGAGGACTACAACGATAGCTTTGACCAAAATTGTAAATAATATAAAAATTCTGACAGCTATCTTTAAAGTAAAATTTTGTATTGAAATCTTTATCATTAAATAAAATCCAGTCTTTCAGATGAGATGTTGAACCGAGGTCCTGACTCTCTGTGGTCAGTAGCATGTTTAGGCACCACGCAACCCACGCAATTGCGTGGGGCCCCGCAGTTCAGGGGGTCCCCCGCAGAATGTGATTTTTACCGATGGGAATTGAGAACCGGCATTTTTTTGGACCGGTGCGTAACCGGACTACTGATAAGCTTGAGGACAAACAATACTGTTATCGATACGTTCGTTGTTTTATCTCCGTACTTCTGTGTTAATGGCGAATTAGAAGCTGTTCTCATAAACCGATCTCAAGCTGTCTTCCGTCAGAGGTTTGGCACGACATGCAGCGGCACAGTCTCAAACTCTGTCTGGCGTGTGTAAAATAATTATAATGCTGAAGGTGAGGTACAATTCATATTTCTTTATTAAATAACTTATAAAATAATTTGAAAACTTTCTGTGAGGCGTAATTTTACAAACAACATGAGCTCTCTGTCTTTGCCTCTCAAAATGCGCAAATGGCTTCATATCACCACATCACGTCTGCACTTTAAACGAGCTGCACACAGCACGACTGACACAGGAATTGTCACAGTTTACATGCATCATCACTAAAGTTTATAATTTGCATTCTCTTTAAGTTTGCCAATATTTAAACTATTCAGCACTCGTGTGCTCTCTAGTGTGCACTCTCAACAATTGCCCCATTGTAAAAACAAAAATACACAGCATGATCAAACATTTAATTACATATTTTTTGGAGAAAAAAAGGCTAAAAATCCCCCCTCCACCACTCAAATAAAAAAAGAAATCCTCCCTCCCACAAGAGTCACCTAAAAGGGGAATTCACCCCATTTTCAAAAATGAAACTCAGGACCTGAATGAATTTCTGTTAAAATCCTGGTCGGATGATGCCTTTTTTATCATGTAGATAAAAACAGAGATAAAAAAGTCCCTCTAAAAGCTAGAGGGACACTCTCTGTTAGGAGAAATCACGCACGCTCCCTGAGAAAATCAATATTTAAATTTTCTTTAATGCAAATAGCTAGAGACGCCAGCATTCTCTATTACATTCTGTTGTGCTCCTATACAATTGTGCTCCTATACTGTTGTGCTCCGAAGTTCAAATATGTTGTGTTATGGTATGCTGAGGAAATCTCTCTCTCTCTCTCTCTCTCTCTCTCTCTCTCTCTCTCTCTCTCTCTCTCTCTCTCTCTCTCTCTCTCTCTCTCTCTCTCTCTCTCTCTCTTTGAAGGGCCTTTTTATTAAAAAAATTGCTTTATGTGCCCATTTCTGTTTGCTTGGAGGCATTTGTAAACTGCAGTAACAAAATAACTTGAAATTTTCCACATATTTTACATCATTTAATTTTGCACCAAATTATAGAGAGTACTATGGATAACTGTATTGATAAGTATCGTATCAGTATCGATACAATTTAAATGATACCCATCCCTACCCTAGAATCGATTGCAAAATCCACACTTGCTGAGGACCCCCAAAACACTAAACACGCCCCTGTCTGTGGTCATTAAAAATCCCATGACACTCATCGTAAAAGAGTAGGGGCGTATCCCCGGTGTCCTGGCCTAATTCCCTCCACTGGTCCTTGTCAATCATGGCCTCCCAATAATCCTCATCCACTGAATTAGCTCTATCATTCTCTCTCCTCTCCACCTGTAGCTGGTGTGTGGTGAGCGCACTGGCGCCGTTGTCCTGTGGCAGCCATCGCATCATCCAAGTGGATGCTGCACACTGGTGGTGGTTGAGGAGAGACCCCCCACATGATTGTGGCAATACACAATAAAGCGCTATATAAATGCATCATTCATTCATTCATTCATTCATTCAAAGGTCAGTGATATTCACAAATTATGTATGTTTAAGTTGTACTTTTATACTTGTTAGAGTATTGTGCCTTTAGCTTAACAACATGCTAATATAAAACGCTAAAATCAGCTGCAAATCAAATATTCCTGTTATAGCTGCTATTTGAAGAGAGTTCCACACTGATCACCTTCAGGTTCCATGACAGTTGGAATGCTGACTAAATAAAGGTTTAGTAAGGCATGCTTCTGCAAAATCTTGTGGGCCATATCAAGTCAATTATAGGAATCGATACGATCGGGATTTTTGAGTGAGGGCGATCCAGACACAGATTTTGCTCATTGTCAAGTTGGTCTTGTGAATTTTTTGCATTACCAGCAGAATTCTGCTTGGTTGACAGTGAATTTTGTGCGAGCGGGGATCATTCATCGAACACTTTTTTTCTTGTGAAATTTACTGAATAAAAAACAATGTCTAACCTGAATCCAAACTTTCTAACCCAAGTCGCTTTGTATAAAAGTGTCTGCTAAATGCATAAATGTAAATGTAATTTCACTAATGTCGCTAATGCTACCGCACCGTAAGGAAGGAGCCTGGTTTGTGGCTAACAGGGTTTTGAAACAGAACAAATGAGTTTTAACTGCATTTTTGTATATGTCCCTGAAAAAAAGATCATCAATATTTTTATTGGAAGGAAAAAATATATATTTTCATATCTGTGAATTTTGTTTTTAAACTTTTAAGACCACACACATGTACAGAAGGCCTTAACACTTGCCAAAAACACTTTGCATAAAATCCATTTTGAAGCTGTAGATATGTAATAAATAAAGAATAAACATCCTTCCCAGCTTATCTTCACTATTATACAACTTGTCTTACTGCATTTTGCTTTACTGTCAAACATTGGTATTAATTCCTGGTGCACACCTCGTCTATGTCATAATGTTCCCTCTGGTCAGGCCTCATGATATGTAGCTGTTTCTCCCATTGCTTTGAGTGATGTAGCACACAGAGAACCTTTGTGAAAACACAAGCTGTGTGTGTGAAAGGCCGGTGAAGGCAGTGGAAAAGTGTGAATCTTCCGATGATGTAAAATTCAAACACATCATGTTTTCCTGGAGTGGCTGAGATGGAGACTTACTCGCCTTTTCTCATATTAATGAGATGTGGAATGACCGTATTATTTCACTCTTATCTGGCAGGACCATTCAACTAGAGAGAATGAGTCTAAATCACCATTATCTTCACTTTGTAATTTTTTTTCTCAGTTTTTTGGAGTTTATGTTCAATATTTTTCCTTTTACCTCACATAGTGGATATACTCATGACCCCAAATTGGCTCGAACCTTGGCTGAACTCTCAGAGGTCAGTGTGCAGAAAGCATGAATTAAAGTACATTTCACCATGTGCATCAGTATCTACTGGTAGTGTTCATTCCATGACAAAGACTCTCTTTAAGAGAAGCATCAAAGGTGTACAAAGAGGTCAGCTGTCCAATTTTCTTGTACATGATTAGAGATGCAACAGTACTGTGGCGTGTGATGATAAGTATTATTTTTACATGGTAGTCAAAGATTTGTTAAAGAATTACAACAGGATTTTTGAAACCGGTTTATAATACTTGGAGAAAAAGGTCCATTAGTATTCACATTTATCTCAATGGAAGTGTTACCGGGCTATAGGGCATGGGCTAACTGGAACAGTGACTGTAATGCTAAGATTTGAGTAGTTTACTGCTGTCATGATAATTCACTGTTTACAGAGTAAACTGTAATACATTGTCTGCAGATTTCACAAAACCAAAGGCAATTTTGTTTTTTATGCAGAATCCTCTCACGCCAATTTACGCCCTTCCAAAGGAAGATGATAATCTGATATATGTTGTGTCTGGTGCTCTGGAGACATAAATTCAGCTGTTTCTGGATTAGTTTCGCTGTTGTATCCTCTTGTGACTGTAATTTGGTCGCTAGTTTTGCCAGTCAGAGAAACATCTGCTCAAGTAGGACAGCCCTGTGGGAATCTTTGTGGTTTTCTTTTATAAATAAAGGTTTGGTTAGAACTAAAAAGGGATTTAGAGTCTGATATCTTCAATGATAAAGTGCACATCTCTGTCACAAGGGCAGATGTCAGTGTGCTAATTATTTTATGCTGAAATCTCTCTCTCTCTCTCATTTATTTGTTTTGTAAATCTGACTAAATATAGCTGATTTGAAGGGTTTGTTCACCCAAAATGAGCAAATTGACTTCATTTAATCACCCTCATGTCATTTTTGATTAAAATGGATCAAGGTTTTATGGCCATTATTTAAAAGAAAAACTTACTCTGTGTAGCTAGAAATCACTTTATTTTCTTTATGAGTTTTGTTACTCAGCAGAAACATTGTCAGCGTGGAAGCACAAAATGAACCTGCTGTTAGGCTTCTGTTGTGAAACAGTCCTGAAAGTGAATAGGTTTCCATTAGAAATTCCATTTGGCAGTTTCTGTATACACTGCTTCAACAAAATTTGAACCACGTTTCTGAAACCACAAACTGCATATGAGCTTTCTCCTCTGACATGGTTTTGCTTGAGTATAACTGACCCAGACTCTTACAGGCTGGTCTGTGGTTTATTTCTCAGGCCACAGTACCCTAAAATAGAGCTTTCTGTTCTCCCACTCCCAAAACGAGCCCATAATTCCCACCCGACTTACAGATTTATCCAAACATAGGGTTAAAACCATCTCTGGCGTACTGATGTTAGTAAAATAATGCATTGTGTGTCTTGTTTTTTTAACAGATTTTACTGTTTTGATTGGAACGGAATGTTTTGACTAAATCGACTTGACTAATATTAATATACATTATTTATGCCAAAAAAAACATAAACAAAAAACATCACATTTAAGTAAAATTATGTATCTCCTAAATTCCTTGGAAGAAATACAAAGTCATAAAAATATATTAAGATTGATGATATATTCCAAAGATCTCCATTGTGATGTTTATTTTCCCCCTAGGGGAAACAACAAGGATTTCTCAAGTCCTCTTTACCAAAAATACTAATAAGGGTGTGTTTAAAAAAACATTAAACAAATTCCTGACACTATTGTCCTTGTTGTGAAGTTTATCCTTTTCACAGGGGCCTTGTTTTCGAAGGACAGGAAAGAGTTAACAATCATGGGCGCCAAAATAATGAGTCAAGGGCTGGGTGGTCTCAGGGGAATTCTGCTTATCATGGGTGAAGAAAAGGAACTGCAGGAAATGGAGGGAAGTGGATTGGGGGAAACACGTCTTCTTTCTGTGCTTGTAAGCACAAATGTGTGCAGTGAAAGTGTGTGATATTAACAGAGTGTGTGCTTTTGTGGCTGGAGGAAGCAAGGCGAGTGGGGTCACCATGTGTGTGGAAATCTAGTTAAATAAAGGTTGGAACGTGGGTATTTTTGGGAGATTTGGGAAGAATGTTGATGGAGAGATGTATTTCAGTTTGCAAAGCCTGGCAGAGCCACATAGAGAGAAAAAGGCAAGTGTAAGATAAGTTCTTGCTAAGAACAAGTGCTTACTCTTGTGTTTGAGGCATTGACACATACTTTGGGACCATGTTAAGCACTGATTCGTGGCAAATGCTTATATAAATTGTTCTTCACTTTTCAGTGAAACACTGATATATTCCTCGTGATGAGATAGACTCCCCCAGGCAGTAAGAGTGATGCTGGTCAGCTGTGTTGCTGATAAACTCAGAAAACACCCATGTTTGTTCTTCAATGGAAAACAGCTGCTGTGTCCAGAATGTAAAACTAGTGTGCTGCATGCAGAACCTGATTTTACCAAGTGCGACATGTTCCTGGAACAACATTGTTATTAACCAATCAGATTTGAAGAACAATTTTATAATTTTTGTGAAGTTTAGGCTTACAATCAGTGTTTGTTGCTTGTACATCAGTGTCATTCATCTATAATTTCCTCTGATTTTAGGGATTACTCATGGGTAAGGTTAGGTTTAGGTGTAGGTAAATGGTCAAGATACATTTTTTTAATTAAAATGTTGTTCCAGGGTCAACAATATATGTTGACCCAGCAACACATCTAACTCAGCAAAATCAAGACGTGCTGTGCTGCATACTACAAAGTATAGCTCACAATTGTGACGTTGTATTTCTTATTAACAAATTTTGACAAATTCAGCTTTTGATTTCATAACTGGAATTTTATCTCTCAGTTACAAATTCATATATGCTAATTCTGATTTCTTATCTTACAATTGCAACTTTATATCTCAGAATTGCAACTTCTTTTTTTGTAATTATGTTTTTTTATCTCACAATTTTTACTTTCTGTTTTTCAATAACACCTTTGTATCAAATATATCATAAATTCAACTTTTTTCTCTAGCTGCAACTTTAGATCTTTCGTTCAGAAATTGATATAACCTACTTTTGACTATATCTCATATTCACAACTTTTTTCTCATAATTGTGACTTTAGATCTCACAATTGTGACTTCTTTCTAATAATTACGTTGTAATTACACAATTGTGACTTTATAACTTTCAAAAACAAATGAATATCACTCAAATTCAACTTTTTTTCCTCATAAATACAATGTTATGTCTCTTACTCACAATTTATATATCATAATTGTGACTATATATATATATATATATATATATATATATATATATATATATGTGTGTGTCTTTTATTTTACAGTTGTTCTTAAGTAAGAAAACATGTCTAGTAAAAACAAGCACATGCTGAATTTTTAATCACATTATTGCATCATGCTTGTCTTATGTAATGGGCCCAAAAAAGATGACCATGTGTAAAATGAACAGTTGGGTGTGTACTTTCCCCGCAAGCTTCCTCGCTTGTGTTTGGCGGTCTGAGCTTCACTACAGGCCCTGTGGGATTCTGTCAATAAAGTGAGATCAGGATACTGTGGTCCATCAGCAAAGAATATCCAACAGTAACACCTTTGAGTGAAACAAACAGTTTCTGCTTTTCTGCTTGCAGGAGGAAGCGCCAGTCAAGCCGTCAGTGGCTCAGCTGGCTAGAAAACTCAAAGGTTATGCACCGCCAATGCCAGGAAACATGGAGGTAGTGGAACATCTGACGTCTTTCTGTTTGTCTCTTGGTTGTTCCTAATCAAAATGATGTTTACTTTTATTCATATATCAATTAAATTAAATGGTACAAAAATCCTTGAGGACTGGTTCTGAAGCAATGTGTGTCAACGTTGGTCTGCAAATTAACTGAGGAGTTCTACTCTTAACAAAAGTGGTGATTCCACCTAGAGTCAGTTACAAAGTCTACTGACAGCCTTATTAGTGAATAATGAACATTCTATTTTTTATGTATTGTAGCTTACAGTCCGGTTCTGAATTGCAGGTGATATCTACGAGAAGACCCCCATGTTCTCTGGTGATAAACAACCTAAAAGATGAAGAACATGAAGAGGTGAGCATGTAAACATTGACACATTAGTTACTAATTGAGTTATAGATATCAATAGGTGATTAATGTTAAAACACCTAGTTATATCTTTATACCAGGAATCCATGTAAAATGGTCTCATCTCAAATGTCTTTGAAGTAACTTTTTTGTTGTTTCAGAAGTCATCTGTTTGTCCTCATCCTGCTAAGATGAAGCTAAAGAGTTCACCCCTCATTGAAAAACTACAGGTGAGGTTTCCTTGATTATCCACTTTACACAAGATCTTAGTTTCAGCCATCTGTTTGCACAAGTTTTCACCATATGAAAGATGCATTTGAAAGATGCTGACCTTGCAGGTTTGTTAGGTTGCTTATAAATTTCACATATCATTTCCGAAGTGAACTTTCATTCAGGAAACAGGAAATCTGTTGCCTTGTGAAAAAAAATTGCTGAAATATGTAATTGCTAAACATGACAAAGAGGAGTCCAAACAGGCTTAATTAATCAACAAAATGATAAGAGTTCACAATCAAGGTATAGTAGCATACAAATAATACTGGATAAAAGGAAACAAATGAAGGGAGCTAATGAGTTAAGTTTTTTTTTTCATCTGCTTACACACATTTTCAAAACTCTGTCTCTTTTTAAAACTTTACACACAAATCTAAATGTGGCACACACAAAATACCTCACATCTCTTGCAAAATGAAGCACTGCATTCAAGATATCACAAACGCATCTCAAAAGATGACATTTGTCTTATGTTGCAAACACCTTTGCCATAATATCATATTTTTGGATATATCATGTACACACAGCTATTCAAAACCTAAAGCTCTCTTTCATGAGCTTATATGTACAAGATTAAAAGTATTTGGCAGAAAGATGTTGAAAAATTCACAGTAAACACGAAAGCAAGATTGAAACCAAAGTTGTTTTTTTTACTGTATGCATTTGTGGTTGTGGATACAGTATTATACAGTATGAAATAAATTAAATACATAAACCATGTGTAGTTGTGTATTTATAGGCCTATTCAAAAGCCATGATTGGTTGGAGTTAAGTAAAACAATGAGTGTTTGCATATGAGAGTGTGTGAGGCACTAATGAATTAATGTGACATTTTGACTGGTTGTGTTTGAAAAATGAAATAAAGATACTTCCTGTTAGATGTTTGTGTGTGAAACAGAATTGGGTGTTGTGTTTTGCAAAAAGTGTTTTATGAAATCAAAAAGGCAGAGAATTAGTGTATGGTTTTGCAGATTCGGTGTGTGGATCTAGTGTTTGAGAGTCAGGTTTCAGAAATTGTGTGGCAAGTAAAGATTGTGTATAAGCAGTTGAAAAAAAACTAAATAAAAACTAATGAGCTACAGGTGAACTGAATGAGACTGAAAACTAGGTCAAAATGCGGGGCAAACAGAACCAGCAAAATAATGAAGCTGAAAACAGAGTATACATGCTGCAGTACGCACCTTCTTGAAAAGGCACATCCTTGTGCCATACAGAGTCAAACTGAGGAGGGAGGGCAGAGGCTCTGGAGGAGGGCGTAAAGTAAAATAAAAAACTAAATCCTTCAGGGGCCAAAACAGTCCATGGGGGGATGTATGGCGGGAGGAGCCAGTGAGGAACCAGGAGCAGGAGAAGCAAGAATCTGATGCAACATCTATTGTTTTTATGGGTCCAGTATTCTGTCACGTTGCTAAGTTGCTTAGGCACAAACAACAAAGTGAAATATGAACCCAGACAGGCTTTAACTAATCCACAAAGGAGATATAAGTGTTCACAACCAAGGCATAGTAACACACAAACAATACCAGACCAAGGAAACTACACAAACTGAAGGCATTTAAACATGAGGAAACAAAGGCAGCCAATGAGTTAATTGAGTAACAGGTGAACTGAATGAGGCTCAATCACAAACACACACACACACACACACACACACACACACACACACACACACACACACACACACACACACACACACACACACACACACACACACACACACACACACACACACACACACACACACACACACACACACACACACACACACACACACACACACACACACACACACACACACACACACACACACACACACACACACACAGGGAAACTAGGTGAAATGATGGGGCAAACAGAAACAACAACACAATGAAACAACGCCTACATGTTACAGTGACATGCAGGAAATTGTTTGAGTTTTCAATATATTTTAAATGCATATGCTTCCTGCGGCATTAATAGGAATCTCATTTTTATGTTTATTTTTTGTTAAGGCTAACTTATTGTCTATTTTGAACATCAAAATATTAGTCATATTATAGAATTTTGCAAGTATACTTGTACTTGCTCCTACTTTTATAAAACTCTACTTTCACCTAGTGTTGAAAACGAGCTGTTGCAAGGGCACATCAAACACAAGAGCACACTATGGCTTATGATGTTTAGAATGGCATGCTACGATAATACTAGTAGCTAATACTAGATAATACTAGATAATAATAGTACTTATGCAGTAGTGTATATTATAGTATGTATACTATACATACAATATTGAATCCAAATGCAGTTCTTAAATTATAACCAATGAGCTCAATATAAAAATATCCACTAATACATTTTATCATCTTCTTTTAGTCATTATTTTATCAAACTTACAAAATGTGAAAACTGGACACTTTTCCTTAAAACCAGTAGACTGTCTACTGTATACTGCATACAGTGTTAATGTGCAGTTTGCAGTAAACAATATTCAAGGATTTTTAATGCAACTTTTCTGCCACCTAGAGTTTAAATAGTACTACTGCATGGTCAATACCTACACAGCATCTCTCATGAGAGATGTCTAGTTAGTTTGAACTGTCATTGGTCCGTGGAATACGTCTGTCTGCTCATAAAAGGGACAGGTCTGCACCGTCTCCTCCAATTGGTTCAGGCCAGGACTCTAATGAGATAACGGCTTAGCCTCAGTTGCTGAGTGCTGAGCTGTACTAGACTCGACTTAGCAGCTATCAGGCAGTCATGGGACAAAAGGGTTGCCATTTCTCTCTCTTCTTGTTCTCTCCTGTACAGGTAGGAGATATTATTTTCAGAACGACTTTTTTCATTTTACAGTGTAAGAGGAACTTAATCCATTTTTGTTATGTTGCTGTTTCTTGAGGTATATGTATGTTTCACTTCTGTCACACTGATAATAATATCTGCTCGTAAGATTTAGATCATTTGTTTTTTTAGTTCGTTGAGATCAGGCTTATTCATATTAGCCAGAAGCAGTGGAATATAAACTAAGCCTTATCTATGTCCAACAGCCTATCCCAGAGGTTAACCATGGGTAACACTCAGGTAGTCAAGGTAAAGATCATTTTAAGAACCTAGATATCACTGTGAATGGTCTGACGAACATGTTTTTAATTGCCATTTGAAAGCAATATATTTTTTTAAAGTTATATATATATTTTTTTTTCTGTCAGCATTCTACAAAAATGAATAACTTATAATTTGTTGTTTTTATTTTAATTTGAACTACTTAATGCATTTGTATTCATTAAAAGATTTTAACATATATTAAGTATATTGCATTGTCTATTTTTACTAAAATATTAGCTTGCTATAAAATAAAATACATTTAGTACATTTTATGTTTCTTATTGTATTTACTTTTTAAAATAATATTTAAATGTGTAATTTTATATTTCTATATTAAAATATGTTTCTTTTAATAATTTGGTCAAATAAGTTTGATTGATTACTTATTTCTTTTTGCCTTTAGTAAATACGAAGGTGGTGATTTTGACAGGAAAGTGGTGGGAGAGAGAGTGAGAACAGGTTAAAGACATGACCCTGGCCAAATTCAAACCTGAGGACCCGCCTAGACCAGTTTTATTTTATTATCATTGATATACTATTATAGTTGTTGTTATTCTAAATAAAATTTTAGTTTTTATGTTTTTACTTTAGTCTTAGTAATTTTGCCATTTTTGTTAGTTTGTCATTTTATTAATTACTGTTTATTTATTTTTTATTAATTCATTTTAGTTTATTTAGTTTAAGTTATTTTAGAATAACTTTAAACAAACCTTAGAAACTAGCTGAAATATTATTATCTTTTTTACTGTTTTAGTTAACCCCGGAGTTGAGCACAGCAGTTATATATCTTGAACGATGCACTGCCCTGTGTGCCACTAAATGCATATTTAATAATGAGTAAAATAATTGGTCATTTAACTCCCACAATTTTATTTACATCTCATCATCAGTAAGTTGCATTATGTTAATGTACATTATATCATCCACTTTGGTATAATGAGCATTTTATGCATTTTAGAAACAATTTAATTTGACCTCTAGTTTTGTCTCTTCAAGAACATAACAGATTCTTTCATTCTCTCTTTAAGGCCAATCTTGCCCTCTCTCCAACTGTCCTGCTTTCCCCACCCAAAAGTCCAGAGTCCAAACAGCCGCACACTGCCTCCAGCCTCATCAGCCCCTGCAGCTCCCTGAGCTCCACCCTGCAGCCCACTCAGCTGTCCTGTGAAGATGAGGCGCCAGTTAGCTTCGAGCAGCCGGCCGAGGGTACTCCACTGCCTAGCATCAACAAGGTCAATAAGTTTGTCAGTTTCAATAGCAATACAAAGTATCTCACTTTCCAAAATACATTAAAAGTATGCTTTACTCCTGTTTGTGAACTCACTGTAATGTCAATGAGACACAAACTTGAAACCCTTAGAATAAAGATTTGATTCAGGTAAAGAAGTGACATTGATTTACGTTCAGTACGAAATATTTACACTAATAAGTAAACTGGGCTGACACAAATTCCTTAATTCAGAAGAGTGGAAATGTCTGGGACATGATAATGGCAAAAAAAAAGAATTATTAATAAATAAAATAAAAAAAAATTGATCAAATTTTTTTTTATTTCAGTGCTTTTACAAGTGTATACAAAGTTTGTGAGGGTACTGTTTCAAGAGATTGCAAATATTGTGTGTGAGAATGGAAATGTGTGAGAAAATACAAAATGTATCTGGTTAAGGCAATTATTTAGCAAGAAATGCGAAAGCATTTAAATATAATTTTTCCTCCTATCTCATATATGTTTCATTTGCCATGTTTCCTTAGGGACTCCATAGTAATGCTTTTTGAATCTATATACAGATATAAATTTAATCTGCAATAAAAATTGCATAAAATATTACTTTGTAGAAAAATACCAACATTTTTGCATTTTTTTGAGGGGTACTTGGAATTTACGTAATCAAGTATATACACTGTACTGTAACAGTTTTAGAATTGCATCAGTAAATTATGTAAATTATCACAAGGCTGTGATCATATGTTTTGGACTATGATTGATACTTTTAAGTTCAGTTGATCATTGAAATCCTGTACTTGTTTTAGACTAATGTGAATAGCAAAACATGATCTCTTGAAAGTTCAGCAGTAACCTTTTATAGGCTTGCTGTTTCTCAGAGAATCTCTGATGTGTGCAGAATAGGATCTGATGATATCAGCATCAAGATGCACGTCTCTTTTGCGTGCAGCCAGTATTGTTGGCTTAAGCTCTGTGTAAGCCTATAGAGACTGTCCATGCACTGCATGAGGACATAACAACAGGGTTTGCAAACTCTAATCCAATCAGGCCACGTCTGCATGACACCCCCTGCACCTCTTCAAGGAGCATTCACAAGAGAATGCAGCCATAACACATGATTGTTTATTTTCTGCACTTAGCTGCTGAACTATGCTCTTTGATTCCAGAATGCAGATATAATCTATTACTGTATATTTGACAAATTATGCAGTATTCATACAGAGCACGCTACATTGAATGTATATGCCACAATGCATTTGGCTCAACTCAACCTTCCAATTTCATTGTGAGGAATAATTTGGTAGTAATACCAGCTTTGAATACAATTTTTCTATTGCATAAAACAATTTGAAATATATATTATTGCATATTGCATCAAGTAAATAGGCAGTATGTAGTGCAGGGGTCAACTATGCTACATTGCTTCTGTTTAGAGTTACATTTTATTTTAACAATTTTTTAATTTTCGCGAGATTTGCAAATAAATCACTGTTTTGATACAGTCTAATGAATGGATTCACAAAAAAGGTCTGAATCTGTTTGCAATTCAGTTTGATTCATTTGGAAAGTTCACTCAGTAACCAAATCATTTTTAATGATTTTTAACACTGAAATAATAACAGGATGTTGTATAAGACAGGAGACATAATATTGCGATGTTTGGATGAGATGTTTAATTCACTGTAGAAACCAAACTATTTATTATTTATCAGCAAAATCCTCTTTGTGTTTGTTGTGTGTCAAATTAAATCAAGCAAATCCAATACTGCCATAATGAACACCAGCTATGTTTGCTAAACCTAATCTTTCCACCTAGACATAATCTTAGGGAATCATATGTACCTAACATGCTGGCTATATTAAAAAACTAAACAGAAACCATCACAGGAAGGAAGCTGCAGGAACCAATCCTAGATTGAATTGCGACAAGCTCTTCAAGAAGAATGTTGATTATAAATTAGCTTTTATTTCACATAGTACTAAAAAGTATCAATACATACAGTTCAATATAATTAATGCCATTACCACATTGAGAGGAATAACAGCCAGCTTCACCATCTAAATTTCAGATTACTGTGAATATAAAAAAAAGATGAATTCAGTAAATGAGTATTGTGTTGTTAGCTTAGCAACGTGCTAATGCCAAACTCTGCTGGAATCAGTTGTGCGTTGATTGTCCTGTGTGGTAAACATGACGAGGGCTATTTGTGTGTCACGTGGAGTTACAACTAATGTAAAGTGTTTCATTTATGAGGTTCTGTGCAGTTAGCATGTTGTTTATGTAGCATTGTAGCTAAGTAAGTTTTGAAACAAAGTAAATATCTCAGTTGTAGTGTGTAGTTGATTAAAGTAATGTATGAATTCAAATTGTACAATCTCAGCCAGTCTGATTTTTTTGCATTCACTTCACAGAGTCGAGCTAGGCTGTATTCTAAGCGACGGCTGCCCACACGACAACACAGAAAGTCAGCATGTGAGGAGGCAAAATGGAACGAGGGAAATTACTCTCCGTGTGAACCAGATAGTCAACAGCAGAATGGAGATGAAGGGGAATTGATTGGTGGGCCTTCGCAGGAGGATGGCCCACAACAGGAGAAAGACAGGACAGAGCTCAGAGATGTACCCCAAGAAAATGAGGGGACCCAAGTAACCCATACAGAAAATGAGGAAGTAACTGAAGGAGGATATGAAACTTCTGACTGTAAACAGGCCCAAAAAGAAGAGAAGGAAGAGACAGAAGAGGACATGACAGAAGTGAAAGAGAGCAAGGAAGTGGATGCAGAGAACAACCCAGAATAGAAGTAATTAAAATAAAATATATATTATTATTTTTTGCCAATAAGCATTGATTTAGCAACCTAGAATAGTGAGAATATTATTGCAGACAACAGTTGAATTACTGGAGTTTGTCTAACAAATGTTCATGTGAACTCATTGAGAACCGACTCCAGTATAGATGAAGAGGGACAATGTCTGAATGCCAGGATTGAACCTCTTAGGACTGTGGATTTATGGACTTAATATTGCTAAAGCAAATATTACACAAATGGTTAGATGTCATCAACACACTCTCATTTGTAACTGTTTTATGTTTTGGGGAATTGGTGGTGAATTTGTACAATCTAATTTGTATGTTTTTATCTCCTTACACCCCATTGCTGGTTAGGTTTAGTGTTTTTTATTTTATGTTGTACAAATAAAATTGTACAAATTTACCAACTGCAAAATAACAAAAATATAAAAAAATGTTTTATCAAGAGATCAGGTTGGATCTTATAGCTACAATGAAGCCATTTTATCAAACCCTGAGTTTCTATTCAAACTCTGTAGGGTATGTCTGAGTAAATCATATGCCTCGATCTTGCTTGCTTTTGCTTTTAAATAAATGTATATTGAATTATTTTTTGCTGTTCAGAGAACGAGAATGCTTTAACCTTGGGAGAGCATTCTCCATTTTAAAAGTTCCAGCCGTCACCCCATTTGGATATTTATGTGATTCAATTTACAAATATAAATGAAATAGGAGTGTTTTATTGACGTGTCAGTTTTATTGACATGCCTCTTTGACAGTCTTAGGTTCTGTAAACAGCAAAAGTTGGCTAGAAATGGTTCTTAAGTACTTCAGAAATGCTTTATCTGTCAGTCATTTTGAGTGTTTAGGTTTGCTGACATTGAGTTGGCTGAGAGGCTTGTGGATAGAGTGTGTGGTTAAAGTTGCAAAATCACAACTTACTGTACTGTACTTTTATTGTCTGATGATTAATTAAATGCAGTTTATTAAATATTGCAGAAAAATTATAAATAACAAGATACATATAAACAATACAAAGAACTATATGCAGATATTGTGAAAGCCAAATTGACCCGTAGTCTACACTGCTGCTATGCAAAGATAATTTATTATTAAATAAAATGCCTGGAATGTATTACTGTGACTGCAAAGCTACTGTACTGCATCAATGACCTTTTACTTCCCATATAAGAGTGAATAAAGAGCTTTATTTACACTTACCAGATGCTTTCCTTTATTATGTACAGTAATTAAGGGTTAAGCATTAATGTCACACAGCCATTAATGTCTAAACCCCTTGCCACAAAAGTGAATACACCCCTAAGTGAAAATATCTGAATTGAGCCCAATTAGCCATTTTCTCTCCCCGGTGTCATGTGACTTGTTAGCGTTACAAGGTATCTGGTGTGAATGGGGGGACAGGTGTGTTAAATTTGTTTTTATCGCTCTCACTCTCTCATACTGGTCACTGGAAGTTCAACATAGCACCTCATGGCAAATAACTCTCTGAGGATCTGAAAAAAAAGAATTGTTGCTCTACATAAAGATGGTGTAGGCTATAAGAAGATTGCCAAGACCCTGGAACTGAGCTACAGCACGGTGGCCAAGACCATACAGCGATTTAACAAGATAGGTTCCACTCAGAACAGGCCTCGCCATGGTCAACCAAAGAAGTTGAGTGCACGTGCTCAGTGTCATATCCAGAGGTTGTGTTTGGGAAATAGATGTATGAGCGCTGCCAGCATTGCTGCAGAGGTTGAGGGGTAGGGGGTCAGTCTATCAGGGCTCAGACCATACACCGCACACTGCATCAAATTGGTCTGCATGGCTGTCACGCCAGAAGGAAGCCTCTTCTAAAGATGATGCACAAGAAAGCCCGCAAACAGTTTGCTGAAGACCAGCAGACTAAGGACATGGATTACTGGAACCATGTCCTGTGGTCTAATGAGGCCAAGGGAAACTTATTTGGTTCAGATGGTGTCAAGCGTGTGTTACGGCAACCAGGTGAGGAGTTCAAAGACAAGTGTGTCTTGCCTACAGTCAAGCATGGTGGTGGGAGTGTCATGGTCTGGGGCTGCATGAGTGCTGCCGGCACTGGGGAGCTACAGTTCACTGAGGGAACCATGAATGCCAACATGTACTGTGACATACTGAAGCAGAGCATGATCCCCTCCCTTCGGAGACTGGGCCGCAGGGCAGTATTCCAACATGATAACGAGCCCAAACACACCTCCAAGACGCATGTCTCCAGACTTAAGCCCTATTGAGCATATGTGGGGCATCCTCAAATGGAAGGTGGAGGAGCGCAAGGTCTCTAACATCCACCAGCTCTGTGATGTTGTCATGGGGGAGTGGAAGAGGACTTTACATTGTAGCGAAGTGTCATTTCTTCAGTCTTGTCACATGAAAATATATAATAAAATATATAAAAAATGTACTCACTTCTGTGAGATACTTTAAGTCGAAAATGAAAATAATATCATTATTTACTCACCCACACGACTTTTCCTCTGTTGAACTCAGAAAGAGTTATTCTGCAGAATGCTAAAGCTGCTGACAATGCAAGTGAAAATATGCAAATTCCCTTATTATGAATCGATTTTCCATTAAAATATAGGCTAATTACATATTGAAATGTAAATTATGATTGATTGCGTAATCATATAAAAAATGCAATGTCGAGACGTCACTGACTTACCCCACCCCTAAACACAACCACCACTGTGACTTGAGCAAACCAGGTAACATGGTCAGAAATCCCCTCCGGCTGTCCTCGCCCACTGATCCGGAAACTCCCATTGCTCTTCAGCAGAGACCAGGGGCCATGTGCATAATGTGGTCATCATTTCTTATAATCAGTCACACAAAAACATATTCGTCTAAGTTAAATCTGAAAATTAAGGTTGATTACCACTTGATTAAGTTAATCAAACTAGCTCTTAACCCTTATGTGCTGTTGGGGACGTTTTCGTCCACTAAGGGGTGCTGTTGAGTGTTAATTTGGCCACAACTTTTTCTGTGTTTCAGCAAATGGCATGAATTTTGGTGACAAATCTTATTTTTACACATATTTTAGGAAAATGCTTTGAAATTTTTCAAAAACTCAACAATGCGCTGTGGACAAATTCACTACCCTTTCGTTATGTTCGGGATGAAAACAGCCACTACATTAGACTGCTATACAAATGTATCAGATAAATATTTTTTTTCCATTTTTTTGCATAAATCTATTAATCAACCTCATTCCTGATCAAAACTACTAAACTTTTTTTTTTAAATCCAGGATTTTTACTCTTTAATTGCCAAGTTCATAAGTGATATCACTGATTTTGGGAAAAAAATACACAAAATTACTTATTTTCAATATAAAAATAATTGTGGACTTTTTTTACTTTTATCACAGTCTTGGGCATGTCCAAGATTAGTAACAACATTAGCTTTGATGCATTGTTAGTTTTTGAGCAGCATCAGATTTACATTTTTTCTCCCTCATTTACTGTTCGTAGCTGTTTTTGCCCCATTGACTTCCATTATAACGACATTTTTTGATTGCAAAGCCATGACACCATATAATCATGCATTTTTGATTGTTGGTGGTTTTCCCTGTTAGGAAGAGATACAATTTGAAATTTTTACTGTTGATCACGAGGTAGCACCATTAACCCTTTAGATAGGCCTGTGCAAAAAACAGCTTAGTTTCTAGCTTTTATATGGAGTTATATGGAGTATAACAGCATGTTATAGTGCGTGTGTGTGTGTGTGTGTGTGTGTGTGTGTGTGTGTGTGTGTGTGTGTGTGTGTGTGTGTGTGTGTGTGTGTGTGTGTGTGTGTGTGTGTGTGTGTGTGTGTGTGTGTGTGTGTGTGTGTGTGTGTGTGTGTGTGTGTGTGTGTGTGTGTGTGTGTGTGTGTGTGTGAGAGAGAGAGAGAGTGTGAGAGAGTGTGAGAGAGACTATTGCGTACTTACCTTGATGGTCTGAGAAAATCTAAATATGCATCTCAACTCTCAGAACTACACAGAGTAAACAAAAACAAAGTGTATTTATGCACCTGCTGCCTTTTGATGGTGAGAAGTACAGATGGCCTATGTGTGAAATGCTTGTCTTTGCTTGATGGTAAAGCCAGTTTAAAACCTTAAAATCCTTCAGTGATACACTTTTCCATTTTTTCTGTAAAAAAATCTACTCTGCATCAGATATATGAACATAATTTATTATGAACCAAAATGCAAAAACAACTTCAAATAAACTGAACAATGGTGCAAGAGTTGAGGATAGATGGAGAACTAAACAATTAAACTAACTATTTAGTGTGTATGTGTGCACGTGTGTGTGTTCAGTCTTTCCAGCAGGACTCGCAGCATATAACATGGTGCTCTTTGCAAGTGTGTCCACCACAACAGATGCAAGGGCTGACTGTTCTTTTTTTTGTCCTGTGCACCACTTGCGTGTCCCCCTCTTCACTCCTGAGCTGCTGGTGTCTGTGGATTTGTGTCTGGAGGGACAGCTGCAGGAGACTGAATCTCTCTCACCCGTGCAGCAGCAACCGGTGCGCGAGGAAGGTGCTCTCTCCTCAATATTGTCAAAACACAAACTGTATCTTTTAAATTTATCTCTAACAAGCACATGAATTCAGTGAAAATTAACAGGAATAGGATGCATGTAGAAACAAATGTGTAATGGCACATACCTTGCGTAGATTTCCGACTCTTCCCTTGCAGCGGTTGTAATCTGTGATTTGTGACAATACATACTGCAGCTCGCTGGAGGGGTCAGGCTGCATAATAATTTCTAAAACTTCGGTACAAGTCAAGTCCTTTCTCATGTTGCTTGCTGCTCTTCTCACCATCAAATGACCAGCAGTATGGTGTGCAAGGGTTTAAATCCACTTACCTTGTCTTTGTTTAGTCTGTACTTCTCACCATCAAAAGGCAGCAGGTGCATAAATACACTTACTTTGTTTTTGTTTACTCCGTGTAGTTCTGAGAGTTGAGGTGCATATTTAGATTTTCTCAGACACATCAAGGTAAGTGCGCAAAGGTCTCTCTCACACTCTCTCTCTCTCTCACACACACACACACAAACACACACACACACACACACACACACACACACACACACACACACACACACACGCACACACACACACACACGCACACACACGCGCGCGCACACACACACACACACACACGCACACACACGCGCACACACACACACACACACACACACACACTCACACTCACACACACACACACACACACACACACACACACACACACACACACACACACACACACACACACACACACACACACACACACACACACACACACACACACATACACACACACACACACGTACACACACAACACACACAAACACACACACGCACTATAACATGTTGTTATACTCCATATAACTCCATATAAAAGCTAGAAACTAAGCTGTTTTTTGCACAGGCCTATCTAAAGGGTTAATGGTGCTACCTCGTGATTAACAGTAAAAATGTCAAATTGTATCTCTTCCTAACTGGGAAAACCACCAACAATCAAAAATGCATGATTATATGGTGTCATGGCTTTGCAATCAAAAAATGTCATTATAATAGAAGTCAATGGGGCAAAAACAGCCACGAACAGTAAATGAGGGAGAAAAAATGTAAATCTGATGCTGCTCAAAAACTAACAATGCATCAAAGCCAATGTTGTTACTAATCTTGGACATGCCCAAGACTGTGATAAAAGTAAAAAAAAAATCCAGTCCACAATTACTTTTTATATTGAAAATAAGTAATTTTGTGTATTTTTTTCCCCAAAATCAGTGACATCACTTATGAACTTGGCAATTAAAGAGTAAAAATCCTGGATTTAAAAAAAAAAAAAATTGTAGTTTTGATCAGGACTGAGGTTGATTAATAGATTTATGCCAAAAAAATGGAAAAAAAATATTTATCTGATACATTTTTATAGCAGTCTAATGTAGTGGCTGTTTTCATCCCGAACATAACGAAAGGGTAGTGAATTTGAACAATGCACAAGGGGACAGTCTTAACATGGTGACTATGTTAATGCAACTGGCCCCAGTATTGTAAGACTTTGGCATGACATGTTGTCATGCTGTAACCTGTTTGAACGAGTTCGAATGTGGTTTGGCAGCTATGGAAGAGACAGTTATTCAGTTTGTTATTATTATTGCCAGCTAGATGTGCTGGAAAGTGGTTCATTTTGGCTTTGAATGCACTCTAGGACACCTGCTGGTCCATCCTAATAATGTGCAGGAAAAATAGTAGTGTGACAGTGCCAAACCGTGCGCTACATGGTTAAAAGGGGCTTGATCAATTTAACATATACACTCATATAGTAAACACATGTAAAATAAATAAATAAATAATTGAAAGTTTTTATGCTCAACTGTTGTTTCATGATGTTTCATAATTTTGTAAGTGCTTTTGTACAACAGAGGAATATGGTGCCATTATTTAGACTGGATAAATGAAGGTTAAAGTGATTAATGTGGACTAGACAAAAGAAAACAATAAAAACAAAATTTATTCACTGTCTTCAGGCTCGATTACACCAAAAGTGAACCCACTGCAATCAAACAAAGCTTCGAACTTCACTGACGTCACTTAACTAAAACGAAACTGATATTCTCGATACATGCCTTGAAGCCTCCATATAGTCATAACAGCACTAGTTTTCATTGCTGGGCAAATTCTGTGCTTTTGCAGTGCATCCGTAAAGTATTCACAGCACTTCACTTTTTACACATTTTATTATGTTACAGCCTTATTCCAAAATGAATTAAAATAATTATTTTCCTCAAAATTCGACAAACAATACCCCATAATGACAACGTGAAAGAAGTTTGCTTGAAATCTTAGCAAATTTATAAAAAAATAAATAAATGAAAAAATCATATGTAGCCTACATAAGTATTCACAGCCTTTGCCATGACACTCAAAATGGAGCTCAGGTGCATCCTGTTTCCACTGATCATCCTTGAGATGTTTCTACAACTTGATTTTGAGTCCACCTGTGGTAAATTAAGTTGATTGGATATGACTTGGAAAGGCACACACTTGTCAATATAAGGCCCCACAATTAACAGTGCATGTTGGAGCACAACAGGACAATGGCCCTAAGTACACAGCAAGAGTGGTTTATAGACAACTCTGTGAATGTCCTTGAGTGGCCCAGCCACAGCCTGGGATTAAACCCAATAACATATTTCTGCCCCCATCCAACCTGACAGAGCTTGAGAGGTGAAGAGGTGAGGAGAGGAATGGCAGATAATTGCCAAATGATGATCAAAACTTGTTGCATCATACCCAAAAAGATTTGAGGTTTTAATTGGTGCCAAAGGTGCTTCAATAAAGTATTGAGCAAAGGCTGTGAAAACTCATGTACATGTGAATAAAAAATTTCAAACAAACAAACAAAAAACTATATATATATATTATTTGCCAAGATTTCAAACTCAGTTCCTGGAGGGCCGCAGCCCAGCAGTTCCAACCCTGTGTCCCAATGTGCATACTATCCACCCTTTCTACCATAAATATTACTAATATCACATAGAATTTAGGAAGGATAGTATGCACATTGGGATGCAGGCCATATCGTTTTCAAATAAGTCTGAAGGACCTGATTAGTTGGATCAGATGTGTTTAATTAGGGTTGAAGCTAAACTCTGCAGGTATCCGTCCCTCTAGGAATTGAGTTTGACACCCCTGCCTTAAAATTTAATCCCACTGGTCACAATAGTGACCGTAAAAAGGTTTTCATTTATAAAGCTCTAAAAACCTTACTGACTGATGTTTTAATGCACTTCCTGCAAATATGGAAAAACTAAAGGGTCTCAAATAAATATGTGCAGTTTCACACAATTAGTGCAAATTGATACATGACCAGAGCAGTTTAATTCCTGTTTGCACCTTGAGAAGATGATGGCTGCATCAAAGCTCCAAAATTAAAGGCTAGTAAAGTATGTTAACATAACAATATGACAAAGATTTGTGGTACACATTATCATTAAGGTGTCTAGTATTAATATATGAATTCACATATATTCCATTTTACTGATTATGTTCATATAAGTAATAAACATGTTGATGGTCACAATAGTGACCGTTGGGATAACAGTGAACTTAGGTATACAATGTAAATCCAATTGCAGTTGTTATGGTGAAAATTGCAATAAAATGTTAGAATGACAAAATATTGCACTACATTAAAATCAAATGTTATAAACAATTTACAATATTGCTGTAGAAATACTGGTAGCACTAATATATAAAAATGTGATGTTATATTTTACAAAAAAAGTAACAATTTTGAAATACTTTGATGGTTGTATTTTATTTTGTCTTTTATCTCAGTGTTCCTATCAATGTTGTATAAGTTTTGTATGCATAATAGTAACCCTAGAATGTTATCAAAGAGTTTAAAATAGCTGGGATAAGATATATAGCCATTTTATGACTGCAGAAATAGGCTATGTTTATTCAGTACACACATTATCCCACAATTGTGACCGACCATAATACAATTTTTAACACACTTTTCAAAAAGAAAAAAATCCAAAATTAATTATTATTTCAAAGGGTTACTAGTGACACATCATTTGGATATTTTCATGTCTGGGAAAAATTTGGGATTAATGTAGGCTACGACCTCAATTTAACAGTACAAAGCACGTGTTTTCCCAAATATCCCGAATCCAGTGATAGAGCCTGCTTCTTCATTTTATTGACCTTCAGATAGCAAATTACTTGCAGTTCCTGTCAGCAGGCAACGCTTTACAACTGTGTCAGTTTCGCTTCACTGTTGTACCCAGACACTCCTGGCTGAAATACGAGACGCTTTTTAACACTTTACATTTCACCTGCAGCCTATATCATTATCAGCCGCATTGAGAAGAAACCTGGAATCAACCTATTTATCATTTACTTCCTAAATGTAGCCTAACCATTGGGAACACGGCATTGTTCTCTGATCACAACACAAACCCGGTGAGACCTTTTCGCAACCCCGTCTTTCAACTGCGGTCAGGCCAGCCTCCACTTTGAAAAACACAGTCATTCTAGCCGCCACGTTATTTTCTGGTGCGCGCGTATACTATGCGTCGCGGTAATAGCGTGTAAAAACTCCGATCAAAGGAAAAGCGATCTCTGGCATTCATTTATTGAGACAGTTTCTCTGTCAATAACTAATAAACGAATTAACTAATACACTCCACTACCCCAGGGTGTTACTCAAGCCGTTTCAAGACGATCTAAAGTTGTATTACATAATAAAAGCTCTAATATTCAGTTTGACAGTCCACTACCCCAGAGTGTAACTCAATCAGTTACACTACGCTCTCTGTGATTTTGGATAGCTTTAAAAAATAAAACTCCCTGTTTCCACAGAACAATTTCAATTCAGATTGACAGTCCACTACCCCAAGATGCCACTGAAGCAGTTTCAAAGCAATCTGATCTTGTATTACATAATAAAAGCTCTCCAAATCTCACATTATACCTCTTCTCTCTGTGATTTTGGATAGCTTTAAAAATAAAAGTCCCTGCTTCCACAGAACAATTTCAATTCAGATTGACAGTCCACTACCCCAAGATGCCACTGAAGCAGTTTCAAAGCAATCTGATCTTGTATTACATAATAAAAGCTCTCAAAATCTCACATTATACCTCTTCTCTCTGTGATTTTGGATAGCTTTAAAAAATAAAACTCCCTGTTTCCACAGAACAATTTCAATTCAGACTGACAGTCCACTACCAGAGGATGACACTCAAGCAGTTTCAAGACGATCGGATGTTGTATTACATAATAAAAGCTCTCAAAATCTCACATTCTACCTGACCTCCCTGTGAATTTTGATAGCTTTAAAAATAAAAGTCCCTGCTTCCACAGAACAATTTCAATTCAGATTGACAGTCCACTACCTCAGGATGCCACTCAAGCAGTTTCAAGATAATCTGATGTTGTATTACATAATAAAATCTCTCCAAATCTCACATTATACCTGACCAGTCTTTGATTTTGAATGGCTCTAAAAATAAAATCCCCTGCTTCCACAGAACAATTTCAATTCAGATTGACAGTCCACTACCCCAAGATGCCACTGAAGCAGTTTCAAAGCAATCTGATCTTGTTTTACATAATAAAAGCTCTCCAAATCTCACATTATACCTCTTCTCTCTGTGATGTTGGATAGCTTTAAAAATAAAAGTCCCTGCTTCCACAGAACAATTTCAATTCAGATTGACAGTCCACTACCCCAGGATGCCACTCAAGCAGTTTCAAGACAATCTGATGTTATGTACATAATAAAAGCTCTCCAAAACTCACATTATACCTGATCTGTCTTTGAATTTGAATGGCTCTAAAAATAAAAGTCCCTGCTTCCACAGAACAATTTCAATTCAGATTGACAGTCCACTACCCCAGGATGACACTCAAGCAGTTTCAAGACAATCTGATGTAGAGTTGCATAATAAAAGCTCTCCAAATCTCACATTCTACCTGACCTGCCTGTGATTTTTGATAGCTCTAAAAATAAAAGTCCCTGCTTCCACAGAACAATTTCAATTAAGATTGACAGTCCACTACCCCAAGATGCCACTCAAGCAGTTTCAAGACAATCTGATGTTGTATTACATAATAAAAGCTCTCAAAATCTCACATTATACCTGATCTGTCTTTGATTTTGAATGGCTCTAAAAGTAAAAGTCCCTGCTTCCACAGAACAATTTCAATTCAGATTGACAGTCCACTACCCCAAGATGCCACTGAAGCAGTTTCAAAGCAATCTGATCTTGTATTACATAATAAAAGCTCTCCAAATCTCACATTATACCTCTTCTCTGTGATTTTGGATAGCTTTAAAAATAAAAGTCCCTGCTTCCACAGAACAATTTCAATTCAGATTGACAGTCCACTACCCCAGGATGCCACTCAAGCAGTTTCAAGACAATCTGATCTTGTATTACATAATAAAAGCTCTCCAAATCTCACATTATACCTGATCTGTCTTTGATTTTGAATGGCTCTAAAAATAAAAGTCCCTGCTTTCACAGAACAATTTCAAAACAGATTGACAGTCCACTACCCCAAGATGCCACTGAAGCAGTTTCAAAGCAATCTGATCTTGTATTACATAATAAAAGCTCTCAAAATCTCACATTATACCTGACCTGCCTGTGATTTTTGATAGCTCTAAAAATAAAAGTCCCTGCTTCCACAGAACAATTTCAATTCAGATTGACAGTCCACTACCCCAGGATGCCACTCAAGCAGTTTCAAGACAATCTGATGTAAAATTGCATAATAAAAGCTCTCCAAATCTCACATTCTACCTGACATGCCTGTGATTTTTGATAGCTCTAAAAATAAAAGTCCCTGCTTCCACAGAACAATTTCAATTCAGATTGACAGTCCACTACCCCAGGATGCCATACAAGCAGTTTCAAGACAATCTGATGTTGTATTACATAATAAAAGCTCTCCAAATCTCACATTATACCTGATCTGTCTTTAATTTTGAATGGCTCTAAAAGTAAAAGTCCCTGCTTCCACAGAACAATTTCAATTCAGATTGACAGTCCACTACCCCAGGATGACACTCAAGCAGTTTCAAGGCAATCTGATGTAGAGTTGCATAATAAAAGCTCTCCAAATCTCACATTCTACCTGACCTGCCTGTGATTTTTGATAGCTCTAAAAATAAAAGTCCCTGCTTCCACAGAACAATTTCAATTCAGATTGACAGTCCACTACCCCAGGATGCCACTCACGCAGTTTCAAGACAATCTGATGTTGTATTACATAATAAAAGCTCTCCAAATCTCACATTATACCTCTTCTCTCTGTGATTTTGGATAGCTTTAAAAATAAAAGTCCCTGCTTCCACAGAACAATTTCAATTCAGATTGACAGTCCACTACCCCAGGATGACACTTAAGCAGTTTCAAAGCAATCTGATCTTGAATTACAAAATAAAAGCACTCTAAATCTCGTATTCCACCTCTTCTCTCTGTGATTTTGGATAGCTTTAAAAAATAAAACTCCCTGTTTCCACAGAACAATTTCAATTCAGATTGACAGTCCACTACCCCAAGATGCCACTGAAGCAGTTTCAAAGCAATCTGATCTTGTATTACATAATAAAAGCTCTCCAAATCTCACATTATACCTCTTCTCTCTGTGATTTTGGATAGCTTTAAAAAATAAAACTCCCTGCTTCCACAGAACAATTTCAATTCAGATTGACAGTCCACTACCCCAGGATGCCACTCAAGCAGTTTCAAGACAATCTGATGTAAAATTGCATAATAAAAGCTCTCCAAATCTCACATTCTACCTGACATGCCTGTGATTTTTGATAGCTCTAAAAATAAAAGTCCCTGCTTCCACAGAACAATTTCAATTCAGATTGACAGTCCACTACCCCAGGATGCCATGCAAGCAGTTTCAAGACAATCTGATGTTGTATTACATAATAAAAGCTCTCCAAATCTCACATTATACCTGATCTGTCTTTAATTTTGAATGGCTCTAAAAGTAAAAGTCCCTGCTTCCACAGAACAATTTCAATTCAGATTGACAGTCCACTACCCCAGGATGACACTCAAGCAGTTTCAAGGCAATCTGATGTAGAGTTGCATAATAAAAGCTCTCCAAATCTCACATTCTACCTGACCTGCCTGTGATTTTTGATAGCTCTAAAAATAAAAGTCCCTGCTTCCACAGAACAATTTCAATTCAGATTGACAGTCCACTACCCCAGGATGCCACTCAAGCAGTTTCAAGACAATCTGATGTTGTATTACATAATAAAAGCTCTCCACATCTCACATTATACCTCTTCTCTCTGTGATTTTGGATAGCTTTAAAAATAAAAGTCCCTGCTTCCACAGAACAATTTCAATTCAGATTGACAGTCCACTACCCCAGGATGACACTTAAGCAGTTTCAAAGCAATCTGATCTTGAATTACAAAATAAAAGCACTCTAAATCTCGTATTCCACCTCTTCTCTCTGTGATTTTGGATAGCTTTAAAAAATAAAACTCCCTGTTTCCACAGAACAATTTCAATTCAGATTGACAGTCCACTACCCCAAGATGCCACTGAAGCAGTTTCAAAGCAATCTGATCTTGTATTACATAATAAAAGCTCTCCAAATCTCACATTATACCTCTTCTCTCTGTGATTTTGGATAGCTTTAAAAAATAAAACTCCCTGTTTCCACAGAACAATTTCAATTCAGACTGACAGTCCACTACCAGAGGATGACACTCAAGCAGTTTCAAGACGATCGGATGTTGTATTATATAATACAAGCTCTCAAAATCTCACATTCTACCTGACCTCCCTGTGAATTTTGATAGCTCTAAAAATAAAAGTCCCTGCTTCCACAGAACAATTTCAATTCAGACTGACAGTCCACTCCCCCAGGATGACACTCAAGCAGTTTCAAGACAATCTGATGTTGAATTACACAATAAAAGCTCTCCAAATCTCATATTCCATCTCTTCTGTCTGTGATTTTGGATAGCTTTAAAAAATAAAACTCCCTGTTTCCACAGAACAATTTCAATTCAGATTGACAGTACACTACCCCAGGATGTCACTCAAGCAGTTTCGAGACGCTCTGGTGTTGTATTACAAAATAAAAGCACTCCAAATCTCATATTCCATCTCTTCTGTCTGTGATTTTGGATAGCTCTAAAAATAAAACTCCCTGCTTCCACAGAACAATTTCAATTCAGATTGACAGTCCACTACCCCAGGGTGTCACTCAAGAAGTTTCAAGACGATCTGATGTTGCATTAGAAAATAAAAGCCCTCTAAATGTCATATACGAACAATTTAGTCATTGATTTCGGATAGCTTTAAAAAGACTCTCATTGTTTCCACAGACCAAAAATGAATTTTAGTCTGACAATTCAGATTAAAAATTAAACTCCCTGTTTCCACTCAACATGTGTCAGTATTCAGAGATATTAACGAGAATGAATATTCGCAATATTGTTATCATGGGCACTTAAAATTACTTAGAAAATTATTAATTACAAATTATTAATATTGTTGGAGTGAATTCATTTGTAACTTTTTTGTTATGTTACCATGTTATCTTGTGGTAATTAGCAGTATTTGTTATTTTAATTTTTTTCTCATAATCAAAATAACCCAACTGTAGTTTTTTTGTGATAAATTGTAATGCACAATGAAAAATATGCTTTTTGAAATTTGTTAATAAATGTTTATATATATGTATATATATATATATATATATATATATTTATATATAAGTAAATTACCTTAATTAATATTAATAATTGTAACATGCTTATAGACTCCAGTGAGTTTTAACCGTAGTACATAGCAACTCCCCTTAAAGTCATAGTTTCGTACCATTCTGACGAAGTAGTAATTTGTAATATTTTATTTTTTATTTTTGTTTAGCAAAGCACACCATAGGGTTAAATGTTTCAAACAGCCGTTCAGATTTTATATTGGCAATGGTGTTCAGCACAGCGCCAAAATACTTAGACCTAATGGTCTATTTATTTATTTTGTATATATTTTAATCTGTACTTTACATTAATTAACATTATTTAACATTATTTCATTTATTAATTAGCATAAACTGCCAATGAAAAATTGTTCTAAGCATTCATTCATTTTAATTATTTTCCACATTTAACACATTAAAAGCTAAAGTTTAAATTTATTATTTAATGAAACTTAGCTAACATTAACTAAAAGTTGTATATTTTTAAGTTTCAAGTTTAATATATTTATATTGCACCATTTACAACAGCAGCATCTGGATAAATTTTACAAAATATAATAAATAGAGTTTATAATTGTCCACAAGTCAAAAACGGACATGAAACATAAAGGGACATTGAAAGCAATGCTGAAGTAATGCGTTTTGAGTATAGATTTAAAAATATGTATAGTAGGAGCAGTTCTAAGCTATGACAGGAGTGATATAGAGTGATTGCGGATGACACGACTGTGGTGGGTCTCATCAGCAACAGAGATGAGACAAACTACAGGAGCGAGGTGAGCCGCCTGGCCGGATGGTGCAGTGACAACAATCTTTCTCTGAATGTGGAGAAGACGAAGGAGATTGTCGTTGACTTCAGGAGAGTGCACTCTCTGCATGCTCCTCTGACCATCAATGGTGCGACTGTGGAGAGAGTGAGCAGCACCAAGTTCCTGGGTGTACACATCACAGAGGACCTCTCCTGGACCAACAACACTGCAGCACTAGCCAAGAAAGCACAACAGCGTCTCTACTTCCTCCGCAAACTCAGAAGAGCCAGAGCCCCGACCCCCATCATGTGCACCTTCTACAGAGGCACCATCGAGAGCATCCTGACTAGCTGCATCACTTTGTGGTATGGCGCCTGCAACGCGTCCTGCCGCAAGTCCCTTCAACGGATAGTGAGAGCAGCTGAGAAGATCGTTGGTGTCTCTCTCCCCTCCCTCCAGGACATCTACAGCACCCGTCTCACCCGAAAAGCCCTCTACATTGCAGGTGATACCACCCACCCGACACACAGCTTCTTCAGTCTGCTGCCATCAGGGAGGAGACTGCGGAGTCTCCAGGCCAGGACCAACAGACTGAAGGACAGCTTCATCCACCAGGCTGTCAGGAAGCTGAACTCCCTCCCGTCCTTGCCCCCCCTCCCCTCTCTTACACCACGCACCACTGAACTCTGACCCCCCCCCCCCCCCACACACACACACCACACCACCCCCCCGCACACGCACACACACTGTGACAAGCACCAGTCACTTTGTACAGCATTGGACTGACCTCATTTAACTACCTCTTCTGACAGTCTGAATAAAGACTGCTCTCTCGTCACTTTAATAAAATAGACTTAATAAGCTCTTTGCACTACACAATTCATATTCTGCACTGTCTGTGTATTTCACTGGTTTGCACTATTTACCATGTGCCTTATGCCACTTTATCTATTTTTATTATTATTATATATATATATTTTTTTTTTTTTCTACATGTCCTTATTTGTATATTTGTGCGTTCTACTGTTAGTGTTTAGTGTTATCTGTATGCACCAGGGAGTAAGAGAGTAATGCAATTTCAATTCTCTGTATGTATGTACGGTACATGTGGTAGAATTGACAATAAAGCTGACTTTGACTTTGACTTTTGATATAGGTGAATTTACGTAGGCCTATTAAGAGCCTTGCTGAAGTATTTTGTACCAACTGGAGACTCAATTAGACAATACAGTGAATTACAGTAATCTAAACATGATGATATAAAATCGTGAATTACTCTCTCTGGCCATGTTCTGAGGTCCCGCGCTGATCAGCTAGCTGGTTTGTTTAAGTCCATCTTTAATGAGTCCCTTGCTATCTCTGTGGTTCCCACCTACTTTAAAAAATCTATCATCATCCCTGTGCCTAAGAACAATAATCCCTCTTGCCTGAATGACTATCGTCCAGTTGCCCTCACATCAATAGTCATGAAGGTTTTTGAGAGACTTGTAAAGAACCACATTTGCTCCTCCATCCCTGTTACTTTTGACCCTCTTCAGTTTGCCTATCGCCCAAATAGATCTACTGAAGATGCCATCTCTCACGTCCTGCACTCTTCCCTCACACACATTGACAGAAAAAATGGGAACTATGTCAGGCTGCTATTCATTGACTATAGCTCAACTTTCAATACAATAGTCCCCATCAAGCTAGCTTTAAAACTCACAGACCTCGGCCTAAACTCTTCACTCTGGGACTGGATTCAAGATTTCCTCACCGGCAGACCTCACGTGGTGAAAGTAGGTCAGTTCACCTCCAACTCCATCACCCTGAATGTAGGAGCCCCACAGGTTTGTGTTCTGAGTCCCCTGCTCTACTCTCTCTACATACACGACTGTGTGTCCTCTCACAGCTCCACTTCTATTGTTAAATTTGCTGATGATACTGTGGTTCTGGGCCTCATTTCCAAGAATGATGAGACCGCATACTTGGATTAGGTAGAGAGACTTAAATCATGGTGCCAGGACAACTGTCTCTTTCTGAACGTGAGCAAAACTAAAGAGCTGATTGTAGACTTCAGGAAGAGACAGCAGCGGCCCTACACTCCTCTTATGATCAGTGGGACCCCTGTGGAGAGGGTGAGCAGCTTCAAGTACCTCGGTGTAAACATCTCCGAGGACCTGACTTTGACTGCACACATTCAAACACAGGTCAAGAAAGCCAGGCAAAGACTGTACCATCTGCCACAGCTGAGCAAATTCAGAGTCTCAACAGCTATCCTGAAAACTTTCTATTAAGGGGCCATAGAAAGTGTACTGACATCTCAGTGTGGTATGGAATCGGCTCTAAACAGGACTGCAAAGCCTTGCAAAGAGTTGTGCTCTTAGCTGAGCGCATCTCAAGGTCTGCTCTCCCCTCTCTGCAGGACATCTACCTCAAACGCTGCAAAAGCAGAGCTGCTAAAATAATCAAAGACTCAAATCACCCTGGTAAACGTTTTTTTAATTTTGCTGCCATCTGGCAAGCCATTCCAAAGCATGATGGCAAAAAATGAAAAACTTATGAGGAAATTCTTCCTTCGGGCCATCATGCTCCTTAAAACAAACTCAGTATCATAATATCAACATGACTCAATTTAATAAACTGTAAGATATTCACTATTCCCCATCATCCGTATTGCTGCTATGTTTATATGTTTATACACAGCACAACCTGTTTGCATTCTTCTTGCACATCCTTGCTTATATTATTTATTACATTTACATTTAGTCATTTTGCAGACGCTTTTATCCAAAGCAACTTACAATTGTGGAATACATAAAGCGATTAAGCTTGAAGAGGCAAGCAGACAGAGGAAGTGCCCCTAACACCAAGTTTCAGGCACTGTTCAAATAAATACAAGCTAGCAAGGGAAGGAGAGAAAGAGAAAGATGAATATATAGAAAAAGGGAAAGTATATATATATATATATATATATATATATATTTTTTTTTTATGATGAAGTCAAGTAGTGTTGAAAGAGATGAGTTTTCAGTTGTTGCTTGAAGATTGACAGGGATCCAGCGGTCAGGATGGGGGTGGGAAGATCATTCCAGCAGTCAGGAATGGTGAACGAGAATGTTCTGGAGAGTGATATTGAGCCTCTCTGTGATGGTACCATGAGGCGTAGCTGTAAGCAATTGTATTACTGTATTAAGTCTACAGTATACTGTCCTGCACATTTAATTTTACAGCACAATTTATTAATATTTTTTTTCCTATTTTTTTTATTTTGCACTCCCCTCAGCATGGTGGCGTGGGTATAACGTTCCCCATAGCGACCCCTAGGGGACGCAGTTCGAAGTTCCCATGAAGGGGAACGTCTCAGGTTACGTATGTAACGAGACACTGCGTCCCCTAGGCTTTGGGCCATGCTTCGGACGCAAGCTTCAGACGAAGAAGCGGATGATGTATTCTCCCGGCGGCTCTTTTATTATGGTCGCGCCGGTAGTGACGTCATGGGCTGTCGCCGGCCAACAGTTGGTGTTTTTACATATGTATCTTCAGACCACGAGTCACGCTGAGGGCGTTCCCCATAGCGACCCCTAGGGGACGCAGTTCGAAGTTCCCATGAAGGGGAAATGTGAGCTTTTATTATGTAATACAACATCAGATCGTCTTGAAACTGCTTGAGTGTCATCCTGGGGTAGTGGACTGTCAATCTGAATTGAAATTGTTCTGTGGAAACAGGGACTTTTATTTTTAAAGCTATCCAAAATCACAGAGAGAAGAGGTGGAATACGAGATTTAGAGTGCTTTTATTTTGTAATTCAAGATCAGATTGCTTTGAAACTGCTTAAGTGTCATCCTGGGGTAGTGGACTGTCAATCTGAATTGAAATTGTTCTGTGGAAACAGGGAGTTTTATTTTTTAAAGCTATCCAAAATCACAGAGAGCGTAGTGTAACTGATTGAGTTACACTCTGGGGTAGTGGACTGTCAAACTGAATATTAGAGCTTTTATTATGTAATACAACTTTAGATCGTCTTGAAACGGCTTGAGTAACACCCTGGGGTAGTGGAGTGTATTAGTTAATACGTTTATTAGTTATTGACAGAGAAACTGTCTCAATAAATGAATGCCAGAGATCGCTTTTCCTTTGATCGGAGTTTTTACACGCTATTACCGCGACGCATAGTATACGCGCGCACCAGAAAATAACGTGGCGGCTAGAATGACTGTGTTTTTCAAAGTGGAGGCTGGCCTGACCGCAGTGTCTTTCACACGTCTCAGTTCCGGGTCTTTTGCAGGTTGGGATAGTGACTATGGAAGTATGAGCGACGAACTGGAGTTGAAGCCAATTCAAGTTGTCTGTGACAACAACAACGACTCGATTGACCAAACGATTGAGGTAAATTTTCAGAAATGTGTCTTTAATTCGTTTTAATCTAGTTTTCAGATCATTGACAGGTTTGGTTACTCATGATGTTTGTTCAAGTCCAGCCCTACTAAGACAACACTAGTTTTACTCTGAGGAACGTACATTGTTGTTTCGGTTTGATCGTAAGATCTATGGAAAAAAAACTTTTATTTGTACTTTTTTAATCCCGTGCAAAAGGTACCCAAGTGGTACCTTAATGCGTAACTAAATACATGACTTACCTAAATGATTACCATATTCGTATTTATTTATTTTGTGATTTGCAAGGTGGCTATTATCTAAAAATATACTTTCAAGACTACACTGCTACTGTACAGAGCTTCTTTTTTTTATCTCATCTAGTTAAGTGGTTCTTTTGAAAACTCCTCTAAGCCAACAAACCAGCTTGGGGCGCGTTTCTCAAAAGCAACTATGCAAGTTCTGTCGTTCCCAATAGAGTTCAATGGAACTACGACAATAGTTAGCTAACCATGGACGCACACCTGACTAGGTTTTGAGACCAAATACTAGGAAACTGTCTTAGGCTGGTTTGAGATGTTTTTACTATGATGGTAGTACTATGATGATAGTCATGATTACTAGCCTACATGCTGTAAAATGTCATATGGTATGATTCTCAAAAAACGTAAGATTTTTAAGATATTTATGTTATTATTGATGAACACACACACGCGTGCGCGCGCGCGCACACACACACACACACACACACACACACACACACACACACACACACACACACACACACACACACACACACACACACACACACACACATTTTTACTTTTGGTTTACACCACCACTTTTTACGTGATGGTTACACCATGTTTTTCAAAACATTAAAAACGACTAGATTATACTTTTTAAAAACACACTTGGCACATTTCAAATATGTACTATTTTCTTTATTATGGGCCCTCTAAATTGCCATTTTAATGTTTTTACTCTTTTGTTAGTGGCTGTTGTCTAAAAATATACTTTCCATACTGCAACTGTACAGAGCAATGTTTTTCTCTAAATGTATGTGTATGTTGTATAAATTGTCATAAATGTTCACAGGTGATTCCAGGGAATGGTGCTTGCTCGGGCCACGTCAGTTCAGAGAGAAATGAAGCATCCCATCTGCTTTCAACAACACCGGTATATGCCTCTTAACTCCTAACTTTTGTTTGGCTGAAGAAATTAACTGATTGAATGGAACTATGTTTTGAGCCAAAGCAAAACCATTTTGACATACATTCAACTACGTAATCTTCTCCTTCCATTTTGTCTCACTCTGAAACCTGATATGCAATGACTCAAATAATAAATATGCAAACCTGGTTGAGAAATACAGAAATTGTCTAATAACCTACATAGATTGTTTTTACTTATTGTTAATGTAAGCTCCACTTTATATGTGTGCCCTGACACCTTGTACTGTGTGTAGAATTTTAAGCAGCAAACTGATTCTTTAGTTTAGTTTGACCTGTCAGTCTGGATTTGTGTTTTCAGGTCGATGAGAACAATAGGGAACAGCACCTCCTTGTGGATGAAGGCATCGATACCGACTCTCTAAGTCAACCCAAGGTAAATCTGAAAAGCAACAGGCCAAGCAAAGATCTCTACTGTAATTTAAACAGCTCTCTGTATCCAGACATGGCTTTGAATATCACTATGCTACAGTAAGAAAACCGTGTTCCTCTGTTTGTTTGCAGTGGCAGAGGGAGCTGCGAGGGTCAAGAGAGAACTGAATGAGGTGGTGGTGTGGAAACTCAAGCTATGGACATTGATACTTATCATCTTTATTGTCATTGCTTTGGTTATTGGGATCTCAATCATTGTGTGCACAGGTACCAAGTCTCCGCTTTCACATTCTGTCAATTTTATCACAAAATACTATACCAAATACAATATAAAATACAAAAAAATAAATGTGGTTTTAACACTCTTTCTCCCGGTTTCACAGACAAGGCTTCTCCCATGTTTGGTTTCACATCTTGTTCTGACTTAAAATAAGGCTTAAGCTGTAAGTCCCATTTTTGTAAAAGACTAAAAGTCCTGCATGTTTTGAAAGCTTTCTCAGCCACTGTTCAAAATATTTCTTCCTCGTTATTTGTAGTTATAGCACAAAATAAACAAAACACAAAATATCTAATGTCTCGTAATTGCTCAGTTTAAATGATTAAATGAACAACAAATTGAAGTAGAAATTAATTGTTAAATGTTCATGTTATTTTTCCTCTAACCGTAACCGTAACCAACAAGATTATTTTAAATTAGAACTGAATTAAATTAGAAATAATAAGTGTCTGTGACCCGTTAAAAATACTAACATTGTTTTCCAGGGATTCATTTTACATGCGCAAAAAGCAGCAAACAACAGAACATGAGAATTCATATGATCATCATAGCTATCACATCACACACTTGCAGCGCTTCTGCGAGTGGAGAAAATGGACTTATGTCTCTCTCTCTCTCTCTCTCTCTGAAAAAAAACGTATATTTTTATACGCGTAGCTTATTTTAACAATGCAGAAAACCTTTTAAAATATTTTGATAAACAAAATATTAACTGTAACAGTTTAAAATATGAACAACAAATTGAAGTAGAAATAAATAAGTGACTTTAAACCGTTTACCTGATTGTATTAATCTGTGACCCGTCAAAATTCTTATCGGTCATATGATCATCATAGTTAACGGTGCGAGTAAAATGTTTCTCTCTCTCTCTGAACGTATATTTTTATATCCCTAATTGTTATTTAAAGTTTGACATAAAACTACCGTATATGCATTTTAAATGTTTGTACGACTCATTTTTATGAGAGTGTTGATTTATTAAATACATTTTTATTAATTAATTGATTATTAACATTTATTTTTGGTTTTGGTTTTTGGCCAAGTGCATCCTGAATTCTTAGCTGACACCAGTCATATCTGGCTTGGTCTTCTGACGCTGATGTTTAAAGTTATTAGATCAGAGAAGCGTTCTCTACATTCCCAAAATGTCAGCTGTTTCAATGATGACTGAACCACAACATATGTTTATTACGCAATTCCTGTCTAAGATTCTGATTATATTTTATTTTTGTTTTGCAACCCTTTGTGTTTTAAAGTTGATCATGACGATGAGGATGAAAAATATGACAAATCATCATTTGTGGTGGCGCGCTTCTTCAGAGGGAATTTCACTCTGGACGCTAACAGTTTCACTTCAGACACTCAGGATGAAGAGACTATGATAAAGATGACACAGCAGGTAATAACAAGAATGATCTGACCATTATTATAGATACGTGTAAACAGTATTTAAGAAATCAAGAATCTCTTCACAGTTTTACATCAGTCATGTTTTGATTATTCAGATGAAGTTTGAAGCAAATCGGGTAAAAAATAAAGGGCTGATATTAAAGGGGACCTATTATGACCCTTTTTAGAAGATGTAAAATAAGTTTTTGATGTCCCCAGAGTGTCTATTTTAAGTTTTAGGTCAAAATACCCCACAGATATTTTTTTTAAGCTTGTTACAATTTCTACTTTTAGGGTATGAGCCAAAACGCAACATTTTTGTGTTTGTCCCTTTAAATGCAAATGAGCTGGTGCTCCCGCCCACTTTTTAGAAGAAGGTGGAGCTTAAATTTCTCATGCTCTATCAATATCAGTGCTGGTTTTTGCTAATAAACATCCCACTATTAGTATAAGTACATCTTTACAGAAAACGTAATAATAAATAATAAGTGCATAATAAATTAGCATTTATGAATTACACAGATGGGGAGCACGGAGCGATACAAATAATGACATAGTTGGTCTCATGGTGCCTTTGCATGCTATCACAAACTTTATAAGTCCTACTTGTGATTATGTGCTCGACAAATTCAAGCGGTTGACTTCACATTGCTTTTATATGCAATATTTAACTACCACATTCCTATTTACAATCATTTTGGTTGCTTGTGAAGGCAGCACCAGTAAAAACAGGTAGAGATAATGGTAGCTTTAGCAACATTAGCCTTACAGATTGCCAAGAAGCTATTCTTGAAAGGCAGTTTTGAAAACAAAATATGACGTGTGATACGTACTTTGTCTGGTTACGCATAAAGCTTTGGTATTGACCCCTAAACATATGGGGACTTTACAGATTTTCTTCCAGGATATTCGAAAATTAAATTTAATCACTTCTACTGTATGTTCATTGGTGCATCCCAAAACACAACACTAACGCCCCTTTAGCGCTGACATTGTATACCTCCATCAGCTACAGCAAGAAAATAGTAATGGCGGATTGCTGCTTCTCACTCAGGCTGTGTAGCTAATTGGGCAGAGAGCGTCACAAATAGGAGGGACTTTTTCCCTAAGATGATGTGTACTTACGGAGAATATGAATCCGCCCGTTTGGATAGACTGTTTATAACTTATTGGGATTATTAAAAAAATGCATTGGTGGATTTGTACCATTATAGGCTGGTTGTTTTCATACACTGCGACCACAAACACCTTATAAAAGTGATTTTTGCATAATAGGTACCCTTTAAATCTTTTTGAAAATGACACACTTCCTGCTGTCAGTTGGTGGCACTATAACTTTGCCTCCTTCAACGAACAAACTGCTGAAGTTTATCAAAAACAATCAATGTATGCTGAAGTTACAACACACTTCCTTTTCCCCTTCTTTCACCATAAATGTGTTGCCTCACCACGGCCAAATCAAACCAGATCATGTTGACCGTGTTCGAAAAAATAAAATAAAATAATTTGCAGTCCTTAAAAAAAGAATAGGGCCCTATTATCCTAAACTAAAATGTTACTGTATCGATCACTTTAATGGTAACTTTACACAGACTGTTTTAAGCATGTTTTTCACATAAAGGGTTTGTTTTGGCTCTACTTCTGAGAGTTTATTTTTAAACAGGGCTTGACTTGCCCCTACACTTCTATTGAATGTGCAGACATGACTGTACTGTCAACATAATGACCTGAATACATTTTTTCAAACAGAGGGACGAGTATATTGGCAATAGCAAAAGACAGACAGCATCCTTGTACCGAACCCAGAACAATATATTAACAGTATCGATTTTTAGGGCCCGAGCACCGATGGTGTGAGGACCCTATTGGAATTTCTCTGTTTATTATTATGAACTGTATCTTTTGAAAAACAGCAATTTATTGCACATTAGGCTGCTACAGCTAATAACTGACTTTCAAAACCCTTGAATCATTGTGATGAAGGACATCTGTCTTAAAGTAATAGTTCACCCAAATATGAAAATTCACTCAGTGTCATTTATCACCCCCATGTAATTCCAAACCTTTGACTTTCTTTATTAAGTGGAAATAATCTGACTCAAAAGAACAAAGCTTTCATTGGACATCATCACTGTTTAGAGCTATTGCACAAATCAAGAGTTTCTGTAAAAAAAACACCATTTGTGATTCACAGAAGAACGTAAGTCAAACAGGTTTGGTACTTCCTGGTGAAGATGAGTAAATAATGAGAAAATGTTCATTTTGTGGGTGAACTAACCTGCATGAGTGGGATGTGCCTCGACTTGCACTTCTGCTTTCACAGTGGTAGTGTTTCTCTCTCTCTCTCTCTCTCTCTCTCTCTCTCTCTCTCTCTCTCTCTCTCTCTCAGTGCTGTTCCTTAGGGGTACTGCATATTTGAGATGTTTTGTTTATCTAACACACGTGATTTAACAGAGCACAGTAGTAGACAGACTCGAGTGGGTGTGATAGATGAGCTAGACATCCAGGAGTAGAATGGAAAAACACTGCTCTGCTTTTTTGCTAGGTACATGTATGATTAATCAGTCACTATGTCTGTCTCTCCTATACACCATGATGAACCCTCAGCTGACAGGAGTCTACAGTTCTTCTCCTGCATTGGAGCGGTACTTCTCCAATGTCACCATAAACAATCTCAAGTGAGTCAATTTCACACTCCACTGTCACATTTTATGCATTTTAGTGTGCCTTTAAGCCTTGTCCACACATTTTGCAACTCAGACAAACACATCTGATTTGTATCAAGTTAAAGTTGACCGAAATTACCTTTTAATGCTGTGTTTCCATGCAGGGACACTACAGCCCAGTTTCAGCTAGAGTTCATGATGCCTTTAGAACATGAAGAGTTGATGCGCTACACTTTGAGTCTAAGGATAGTTAAAAATGTGCTGCTCCAACACTTGTATGATCGAGACACTGGAGACCCTTTATATATCATACCAACATCACTCCACATGAAAGGTGAGGAGATATATTTTTAAAACAAACTAAGAGTAGTAAATTATAAATAAGTCATCAACACAATCACAACAATTACTGTTAATAATAAATAGTACAAGTGTGTAAATTATATAGTGGCGGAAAATATTGAAACTGTTATATTTGTAGCAATATACAAAATCTTTGCATGCAAAACTGCCAAAAATCGGTTTTGTTTTATTAGTAGAACTAACTGTGATTTTCTTGTCTTTTTGTTTGCTTTTTTTCAGCTGGGTAGATAAGCAAAACATGAATGATAACATGGATGTTGTAAATTCAACCACTGGTACCTTCATCAGAAAACAACATTTCAAACATCATATTATTTCATTTGACTGCCTTCTACACTGTTTTACAGCTCTCTTAATAATAATAATAATAATAATCCACCAGTAATAATTAACTCAGTCTTTATGGGTTAACTTCAAAATAAGTCAGTCTTCATACAGTATATTTTACACACTTTATATAAAAAAAATACTTTTTTAGATATTAACACTTTCAAAACACTTAAAACACAGTAGAGTAAAGCAGTTTTTTGCATTATTATTATTAATAATAATGTATTTTAGAATAGATAGATGTATCCCACTGTTTAGGAATATGGAGGTTTACATTGTGTCACAATTGGGGTCTCAAAAGATTCTTGAAACACAGAATATGAAAGTTCCTAACCTGTTCAGTTGTTATGATGTTAACTTCCATGTTGCTCCAGGATGAATTTCTATAATAATACTATGCGTACTGTACATTTATTGATCTCTATTGATTGAATATTGGACAATTTTTCATCTCTGTGGAGCAATTCTTTGTATGTGTGACATTTTTTAAATGGTTCTTTTTAAATAAAAAAACAATTCTATAAAAAGTGCTATAATGAAAGTATTTTACTGTATTTCTACATGAAAAAGATAAATTATCTGTATTATTATCCAGACGCTCAGATTATTATTTTCTTCTACTGATAAATAGGGTAAAAAGGTACACCTTTTTAGAGGGCACCACCTCAGTTACAGCTTTTATACCTTTTTTTAATTAGTTTTATTTATTTATCAATTCATTTTATTTTTTTGAATGTGTGTAATTCTTAAGACTATAAGTAGTCAAACGTGGAAGATTAATGCACACTTAAGCATTGACAAATAGTATTTCCAAAAAAACAAGCTTGTATAACTAGCCTGAAAGTTACACATTCTATAAATAGTTACAAATATAAAAGAGACAGTTTGCCCACAAATGAAACGTGTCATAATACACATGCTCTTATTTGGCTTTCATTATCCTGTCTGTCTGTCTGTCTGAGGCTCATACAAAATCATTATAAAAACAGCAAAGGCAAAATTGTATATTTAGGAATGGATAACTGTGTTAGGAGGGAAAACCAGAAATAAATTCTTATCTTAAATGTAATCTGCTCTTTATTTTCTCTAAACTTTACATTTCTTTCACCTTCTCCTAAATGTTTTAAAAGTCTAATACACATAGTAAAATAATTCAATTTTCACTCATGTCACTGTTATTTCAGCAAGTGTATTAGATTATAAGAAATCTGATGACTTAAACCAAAAGAACAGTCCCACAAAGAGATCTTGCTAGTACCGGGTTGGACCCCCTTTTGCCTTCAGAACTGCCTTAATTCTTCGTGGCATAGATTCATTCCTCAGAGATTTTGGTCATATTGACATAGATTTGTCGGCTGCACATCCATGATGCAAATCTCCCGTTAAACCACATCCCAAAGGTGCTCTATTGGATTGAGATCTGGTGACTGTGGATGCCATTTGAGTAAAGTGCACTCATTGTCATGTTCAAGAAACCAGTCTGAGATGATTTGAGCTTTGTGACATGGTGCATTATCCTGCTGGAAGTAGCCATCAGAAGATGGGTACACTGTAGTCATAAAGGGATGGACATGGTCAGCAACAATACTCGGGTACGCTGTGGTGTTTAAACGATGCTCAATTGGTACTAGGGCCCAAAGTGTACCAAGAAAATATCCCCCACACCATTACACCACCAGCCTGAACCATTGAAACAAGGCAGGATGGATCCATGCTCTCATGTTCTTTACGCCAAATTCTGACCCTACCATCTGAATGTCGCAGCAGAAATCGAGACTCGTCAGACCAGGCAACATTTTCCAATCTTCTATTGTCCAATTTTGGTAAGCCTGTGCAAATTGTAGCCTCCGTTTCCTGTTCTTAGCTGACAGGAGCGGCACCCGGTGTGGTCTTCTGCTGCTGTAGTCCATCTGCTTCAGGGTTCGACGTGTTGTGCGTTCAGAGATGGATTCTGCATATTGTTCTTGGTTGTAACGAGTGGTTATTTGAGTTACTGTTTTCTTTCTATCATCTCTAACCAGTTACTGCCCATTCTCCTCTAACCAGACCTCTGACATTAACAAGGCATTTTCATCACTTCACCACAAATGATGTTCCTAAATTCAGCAGTACTATTGGCAACAAAACCATTCCACGTTCAAAGTCCTTAAATCCCCTTTCTTCCCCATTCTGATGCTCGATTTAACTTCAGCAAGTCATCTTCACCACATCAGATGCCTAAAAACGGCATGTTGATCCCCTTTGCTGCTGTTCATGTTATTGGCAAGCATTCAACCATTACTAAATTTTACATCACTAACTGTTTATACACTGTGTATATGAATTGCATTGATTGTATTGGTTTCTGTTCGCCGGGCATCATTTATAAACTATGATATGTTCACTGTTCTAGTTGTCGCTCCTTAAATGATGAAAACTAAATTTTACTCTGGATGTACTAATAAACTGTTATTCTGTTTAACTTTAGTATATAATCACACATAAAACGGCATTGATTTTTTTTGGGGGGTAAACATTTTATACATTAATAAAATATACTCTATTCTCACAGTTTTTTTATTATTTTTTTGTGGTCCTAGTGTGAATATTGATTGGACTCTGGATGTACTAATATAAAAGATAATCTTTTTATTGGGGGGGGGGGGGCAGCAAGTTAAATCCAGTGTCTTTAACAGCACTATAGAGTGAGTTAAACAGTTAAACTATTACATTACTAATAAATAATGTTTTACTGAGGAGAAAGGTGATGAAGAGATTTGATCTTACCACAGTAACTCGAGTTTACATTGAGGATTTTCCAGTACATACGAGAGCAGCTTCACTCCAGCATTTCCTAGTTTATTCCAAGACAGATTTAGCTGTCTTAAGTGTGAGGGGTTTGATATCAGAGCTGAAGCCAGATTATCACAACCTGCATCTGTTATATTATACATCCTCAACCTGTAGAGAACTATTACACTATTCACTCAGTCACATCACCCAACAGTCAGGTCAACAATTTAAGTCTACCCAAAAAGGTATATAAAAAAAGTCTAAGTTCGGTGTTGATGTGAAAGAGCAAAAAGCACTGAACAGGCTTGCAGAGACGAGATGATATTGTTACTCACATACATTAAGTATGGGACATCAAGCTTCATCTGGTAATGAATTGACGATCTTACCACAGTATCTCCAGTTTACAGTGAGGATTCTCCGGTACACCAGAGAGCAGTTCCACTCCTGAATTTTGTAGTTTATTCTCAGCCAGATTCAGATTTCTCAAGTGTGGTGGGTTTGATGCCAGGATGATGTCAGAGCAGCTAAACCTTTATTTGTGACACCACAATTAGAAAACCTGTAGAAAACAATGGCACACTTATCGCTCTCTCATCAGAACACCAAGGTCAACCGTAAAAGAGAGAAAAAAAATCCATATTTGATGGATCATTGAACTGAAGTCTAAAATGTCACAGAGCACACTCTATAAAATCTTAAGACCCATTCAATCAGTATAATTCATATTTTTTGTTTTGTTTTTTAGATATCTGTATTGGCATGCAACATTGACAACATTCATTACATAGGGGAGTTTACCTGTATTTTAAATGTATGGAGTTGTGATTTGTTTGTGTGTTTGCACAACATTGTCTTCATGTGTCATAGTTCTTACTGTGTTGAGGTTGAGTCCGTTTAAAGTCATTATTTAAATGTTGACAGTGATGTGAAAGTGTATTTTATGTGGTTATCAGTATCAAGTTGTGAGTAGTAGCTGATGTGTATAAACACTAACAGCTCAATCACCTGATTTTTCAGTTCTGTGAAGCGAGTGAAGAAAACACCGGCATTTTAGCGATGACTCACCTGAATGCCTCTGATTGGTCACTGCATTCATAAGCTCAACAGCATCGTGTGTGATTGGTTATAATGCGTAGTGCTGTAAAAACACGTCTGTCTCTTGCTCAGAGCCAGCCAGCGAATGCAGATTTTAATTTAGCAGCTGATGATATGACGCGCTGAATGATTTAATCACGCTGGCGTTATTGTATCAAATATAGAAAATATTATTGCTATTTTTTTGTAGTTTGGAAGCTGCATTCAAAATCTACTTGGCTCAAAAATCTGAGGGGGCACGTGCCCTCTCACTTTGAATGGGCATGACGCCTCTGGTTGTTACTGTTGTCATATTGTGTGATTTTAATTTAAAAACTCAAATTTCAAACACTATTTGAATTAAATAAAACAGTCACCATATTTATTGACATATTACCTGATAATGTATGAATGTATGACCTAATGTATAAAAAAATCATTTTGTAGCCACTTACTCTGTAACTACATGGAAAAGGGGGAACAAGCACTGCTTTAAATTACAGCCCGCAAATGTTGTATTTAGCCTGTAACTACATGGAATAAGTGAGGAACAAGTTGGGCTTAAATGCAGAACAAGTGTATATTTGCACTGTAATTAAAGAGATACATATTGCACTAGTTTAAATTAATTGTTTGATGGCCAAATGAAACCCTCTTTTTTGCTATAAACATCACAGTATACATCCGCTGAAATACAAATGTTGTATCATGTATTTTTTCTGCGAACAGCTAGAAAGAGGTAAGCTTGTTTTAAGCTGCATTGAACCTTGATAGTATATCATGCAAAGTTATTTGGTGATAGTGGTGTTGGGAAGTTTCTGGTGTGAAGTTGCTGAGATCGACGAATAAGCTTTCATAAGGTAAGTAGACTCGTACATTATAAATCATAGCAGAAATCAGTAACTCGTTTCACTAGATGTCCAGTTTTGTTGTTCAGTAATCTCCATCATGCTTCCTTTAATAATATAATGGTTAAAAATACCTAGGCCTATACTAAAATACCAACATAAAATTATAAAAAGTATTTATTTAGCATAAAAGCGTCTGCAAAATAACTAAATGTATTTTGCCTTTCTAAATCACTCTTAAATATAAGATTATTATTTAGGCCATACATACCACGTAATGTTAGAATAGGTAGCCATTAGTTTCAAAATACTTAGTATAACTGATTTGTAATTTTACAGGTTGTTACCCCTTTAATCCCCAAATGTTGCATATTATTCCCCTATACCTACACGTAGGTACTACTGAATAGGTACACTATAATTACAAAAAAGTTACTCACTCAGGGTGGGTCGAAGGTAAAACCAGTGTCAATCAATAATCGTGGGAGCGGACTGGGTCTGTGTGATGTCACACAGCCAAGAATCTGAGAATGGCTTGATCTGAGAAAGGGGTTATGATTTTTGTGGATTTAAAAAAAAAACACTAGGTGGATTCTTATCATTATAGGGTGATTGTGTATACACACTGCCACCACACATTTATGTTCAAACAACATGTAAAAGTTAATTTTGCATCTGATGACCCCCTTTAACTTCCGGTAGACTTCCGCAAACAATCAATAACAACAGCAAAGTTCTTCTAGAGTAGATTATTTCTGATAACAAGCAAAATATGTTTGCTGCATAAATCAGACGGGCTTACTGAACATACAAATTCATTCTCTGCCAGTAGGAGTGTTTTTGGAGTGGGAGAAATAGAGGTTTGCCCGGTAAAGGCTGTACAAAGCAGCGCTGAGCTCAAAAAATGCTGCTTTATCAGGCATTAAATGCAAGAAATTAAAATTACATTTACATTTTTCTGAAGACAGTCGATTTCCTTCAGAGATACAGTGATATAAAAACACCTGAGCCGCGTTTCGATTTTGAAACGTGCAGTGCTCATGTTTATTCATTAAAGTCAAAGCCTTTTGGAAAATCTATTTGTGGTGGTCAGTTTAATATTGTGGCGGGCCGCCACAAATAAATCTGTGTATGGGAAACATTGCATCCCACAACACAATGACCTGAGCCCAACTTCAGTCTACTCATCACCGTAACTTTAATTGTATTTGTAGTGGGCGCCAGACAGCTAAACAAACACAAATCAGAAGTTATCTTTAGGCCAGGCGCGTGCACCCAATGAAATGGTCTATATTTACTTTTACTTTACTTTTTAGTCATTTAGCAGACGCTTGTATCCAAAGCGACTTACAAATAAGAAAAAGTAACTAAAACTATAAGTTAAAAGTCTATAAATACTATATATACACATTTAAGAAAATGGAGAAATTAAATAAAATGACAAATGCATACAACAACATTTCAAAACTAAACATTTAAATGAAAACAAAAAATAAAGCTAAAAACATTTCAAAATATTAAAACAACAAAAGGTATGAGTATAAAAATGATTATAACATGACACTAAGCCAAACACCCATATATATATATATATATATATATATATATATATATATATATGTTATTTCATTTCCATGTAGTATGTTGAAGTAACGTTACTAAAATAAATACAATTTATTAAAACTAAAACTAAAGAAAATACCTATAAAGACATATTAAATTCATACATAATTTATCTAAAATTAAAATAGATAACAAATCATACAGCAGTAGTTTATCAGTAATCCTAAAAAAAGAACACTGTCAAATAAAAACTAAAACAGAAGTGAAACAAGCAGTAAGAAAGAAGATAAATAAAAAGCGATACTTATATCCTTTGACAGTGTCCCTGCCGGTGGAGTCGCACGGTAGAGTCGATGGTCTTTACACTCTTCGGTCTTCTCACGAGGAGGGCTTCACACGACGGCTGCCGCGGCTGCCACGGTAAACTATGCTTTTTATACCCATCTAACAAAATACTACTCCAATTCAGCTGAACACAATTTCCTGTTAATCACAATAAATGGCCAAGCAAGCGCCCGACACTGACAAGGGACGCGATACAGTACGAGACCAAACGCGATTTCAGCACGTCTCCACACAATAAACAAAACAAGCGTTATGATTAACGTCTATATGATTTTTTTTTATTAATTGGCTTAAGGAATGATTATATGACTTCACTTATGAAAACATCTATCGCTACCTACTGGCATAACAATGATAACCTGATGAAAGTGTCATTGAAAAATCCCCACCACTAATGCACAGAAAGAGAGAGGTATGTTGCTAAGGAAGGATGAGAATGAAGAGGAGCGAAGATGGGTGTGTTTTAGGTGAGGCTAAATAAAACAGTGGTTGGAGCAAAGACTTGGACAAGGAAAGTTTGTTTACTCTTTAACAATGGCCTTAAAATTTGCAGACAAATATAAATATTCCATTTTAATTGCATGAAAAAAGAAAATACAGCTTTACATAATGTGATCTGTAAAAGCATCATACATAAGAGATAGTCCTGTTAAATATTGGTTAGAAGATCTCAACTAGCAGAATAGAACAATCACATTTGTTTTAGAGATCAAACTATACAGAGTTTATGTAAGAAAAATTCCACATGCAAATGTTAACGGTATACACAGTATGCTTTGTGCAACGTTTTGGATTGTAACTTTGAGAAACATTAGTAAAGCACAGTAAATCACATGTAGATATTTAGAGCACTTTATCTTGATTCAAACGAGCCTATGCACTATATAAATGTATGCACTGATCTTGAAATAATGTTTATAGAGTGCCATGATATGCTGCTTGTGTAAAGCTGAAAAATTATTTCCGGGATCTGACCGTGTTGGAATATTGATGCATTGTTGAAAACCTAATTTGAAAAATGTGGGTAATCCAACCTATGGGAATTTAGGATATGGTGGTGGGTGGGGATGACATGTAGAGAAAGACCGGCCACTGTTTTATGCACATATGAATTGGATTGATTATTGCAGTACCCATCTACCATCTTTCATACACTCAAGTGTACTATAAGAGGTAACTAAATATTTTTTTTTAAATAGAGATATGGTATGTTAAAAGTGCATTTTAGTTCATGTTCATTGTGTCCCAAAATAGTACAGTTGAGTACTTTTAGTTAATCTTAAGTTTATTTTAAGAAGTACTAAATAATCGTTTTTAGTATATTAAGTACAAAATTAGAGTGCGAAAATAGAGCACTTGAAGTACATTATGGAAGTGTACTTTTTAAATTATTATTTATGATTAAAAATTATTTTAGATTGTTACTTACTGTATGACCAGCTATTCTGGTGAAGGATCAAACATATAAATTTTCCGTTCAGAGCAAGTATAAAAGTATGACCCTGAAGGATTATTATTTAAAAAGCTAAAAGCCGAACTTCCGGTAAATGGTTATTGGGGTTTAAAAACAGGAGTATAAAATCATAAGATGTGATGGAGATAAATGAAGAGTAATTTTGTGCTCAGATATAGTGTGGTAATTGTTAATGATTATTAAATTTACAACATTAAAAGCTTAAATTAATGACATTTCTTGAGGACAAAGGTGTTTAGAGAGAAGTTCTTACCTCAGTATTTCCAGTTTACAGTGCAGATTCTCCAGTCCAGCAGATAACTGCTTTACTCCTGAATCTCCTAGTTTAATATCAGACAGGTTTAGTTCTCTCAGGTGTGAGGAGTCTGATCTCAGAGCTGAAGCCAGAGCAGCACAACCTTCATTTGAGATGTCACAATCACACAACCTGTAAAGAACACACTTATTAAACACCACACACTAAGAACAAATTATTTTCTGTGATGTTGATTTTCTGTATTTTCTCTAAAGGTTGGAATACACTATATACGTTGATGCTAGTTGATGAAATTCAGATCTAGTCTGCAGATTTGAGTTGACAGATTTAATAGAAAATCCTGTAGTCTACGATGGCCACATACTCAGATGTTTTTTGCTTCAGACTATGATTCCATCCAGTCTGATGATATCAAACATTTGATGTTTTGAGACGATTTCAGAACGCATACTTTTGTCATCTGTCACGCGTCTCTTAGCAAAAATTCCCACATTGTAAGTTTGTTGTGATGCAAACGACTTGTAAGTTTGGTAGAGTATGATCCTCAGTCGTTTAATGTATGATGCCCTGTTTTCCTCTGTAGCTTTTTACGAAGTCAGTAAGTGTATAATGCCCAGTGTTTTAAAATATATTCTGATTTTAAAAGTTGTGTAATGTATTCCAGCCTTAAGGATATTTCACCCAAAAGTGAAAATTCTGTCATCATTTACTCATCCTCAAGCTGTTCTAAAACGGTATGAGTTTCTTCCTCCCGCTGAACACAAAATAAGATATTTTGAAGATTTGTTTTCAACATTTTTCAAAATATCATATTTTATTATAAACAAAAGCAAGGAACTCATACTGGTTTGATTTTTGGGTGGACTATCGTTTTTAACAAATCCTTTCCAACAACTTTCTTAAGATAAAACTCATCCAACCTTGTCTCTGACGTCAACAACAAAAAACTAAGCTGACCACTGAGATGAAGAGAATTTGGACATCACTCAGTGTTCCAGACTTCACATAATCTTGTACTTTCTCCAGTAGTGAATTGTCACCCAGCTCATTTAGACAGTGGAAAAGATTGATAGATTTCTCTGGAGAGCCCCTGGTGCTGATCTTCTTCTTGATGTACTCCGCTGTTTTGTTATTACTAGCTGCTTCCTGTCAGTTTAATTAGACTTTGTAGAAAAGCATAATTATATTCCACTGATAGACCCAGAAGAAAATGCAGGAAATGGTCCAGATGTCCATTTTTGCTCTGCAGAGCCTCATCTACAGCTCTCTGATGAAGCTCGTTTTGGTGGATTAGATAAAACACGATTTCATCAAACTATTTTTTTGGTGCGAAGGGATTATTCTGAATCAAGCTCAGTAAAACTTTAAACCGTGGTCTTTAAACAGGCACAGAAAGTTTGTGGAATTACACAAAAACATTTCATCAATGCTGTCTGTGTGTGTGCACTAATTTTTGTTGTTGCAACTCCTCTTCCCTTTTGCGAAGGAGATGTGATTAATCTAATTTCACATATAGTCATTTAATCATAGATATTATTTTACCTGATTTTTTTCATATTTCCTAGATGTTCCTGAATGCTCAGCACTTTACATTCATGAACAAAGCAGTACACATTCTAATGTTGTTAAAATAATTCTTGGAATGTCTTTTCCTCTGCCCTTTCTGAGCCATGGGAGAGAAACAAACTCGTGTGTATATGTTTTACTCTCTAAAGATCTGATGTCCGTGTGGTCAAAAAAAACACAAGCACAATCCTGAGTACACTGATGCTTCTGTCAAATCAATGACAAACTCTCAAATCTTCCTCATAGAAGATCAGATTTCCTTTCACAAGCTGCTGAAAATCTATTTTCCCCAGTTTGAGAATCATGTCTTTATCTTTCTTTGTCTTCTCATAGTCCTTCTCACGTTTGATGTTGGTTTGAATGATCAAGAAGTGTGTGTACATTTGAGTGAGAGTCTTGGGAATCTCTCCACTCTCTGCTTCACTCACCATCTTCTTTAGAACAGTGGCTGAGATCCAGCAGAAGATTGGGATGTGACGCATGATGTGGAGGCTCCTTGAAGACTTCAGGTGTGAGATGATCCTGTTGGCCAGACTCTGATCACTGATTCTCTTTCTGAAGTATTTCTCCTTCTTTGGGTCACTGAAGCCTTGCATTTCCGTCACTCGATAGACACACTCAGAAAGGATAAGATCAGCTGCTGCTGGTCTGGAGGTGATCCAGATGAGAGCAGAGGGAAGCAGATTCCCCACAATGAGGTTCACCAGGAGTACGTACACACAACCTCACATTGCATTGAAAATTCAGAGGCAGACGACACTCGTCCAGACCATCAAAGAAAAATAACACTTTATATTCACTGCTGAAAATATCCAATTCTTTTATTTAAGTGAAAAATCACTGAAGAAGATCTAAAAAGCTACTTTTTTGGCCTTGTATCAAATTGAGCTCTCTGAAAGGAAGTGGAAATATGAGGTGGATGTCCTGATTTTATTTCCCTTCAGCCCAGTCCAGGATGAACTTCAGCACAGAGACTGTTTTTCCAATGTCAGCGACTCCCTTTGTCAGCACAGTTCTGATGGGTTTGTCTTGTTCAGGTAACGGTCTAAAGATGTCTTTGCATTTGATGGGTGTGTCCTCTGTTTCTGCTCTCTTGTAGTGAGTCTCAATCGGTCTCATCTCATGTTCATTAATGATCTCTCCATTTTCTCTCTCTGTGATGTAGAGATCTGGCCCCCAATCTGCCCGGGCCCCTGCTTGACACTGAAAGTCTGCAACCGACAATGCTAAATGTTAACAAATCTGTTCATATAATCGCTCTAAATGTGTGTATGTCTGCGCATATAATACCATGATTAAAAACCTATATTTGTTGCTATACAGTAACAATAATTTTGACAGATGGTGAGATCGGTATTTGAATTTAAAGGCTGCAGTAAGATACCTGAAGCAGCTGCATTTTGCTGTTTAAGTGCTGGTTTAATAGAATTATGATGCACATGAAAACTCAATCTTGATGCGAATAATGGTAATAAAAACATTCGGCCCACCCCAATCGGCTTCACTGATAACATCACAATCACATCGGGCCTTCAGCCCCCGTAGCCCTTTGTTGTGTAACAGATTAAATGTGTTACCCAATCGCCGCCCCAGAGAAATCAAATAATCTAACGATGATCGCATCAGTTTTTTCTTTGTGTCCGTCACATCAGCAATTAGTTTTGTGTCAACTGGTGCTGGCGATACAACACAAATCACGTAGTTGAAAAAACTTTTTTAGAATAGGGAAAATTCTTTGTTGACAATATTATCATATAATCTGCTCTGTGCTTGTTCAGATTAAATGTGTTACATACATTGAAACTCATGGTAATGCATTAGCCACCAGCTATCAGTATTGTGACAGGCAGAAGTCATCAAATACATCTTCTCTGATCCTCAACAAAGGGCTGCGTCCTCAAATAATACAGCAACACACATGTATTATTATCAGATACAGAGAGGAGGTTTGTTTCGGAAACCACCTCATAACACTCGACAAGACCAAAGCTGGTGGTGGATACAGGAGACAGAGCAGAGAACACACACCCATCCTAGTGTGGAGGGAGGGGTCATTCTGCATGATCTCACTGTTTCTTGTGCCTCTTCTTCCTCCTGTAGGGGATCCTTCTACACCTGCAGCACTGCTGGAAACAGCACCGCTGGCAACCGCAAAGCCCTTTGCAGCCACATTAGTTTACACCAGGCGGTGTGCAAGGAAAGCCCGGAGGTTTAGTGACTGGTGCTGGCGATATTCCCCACTAGCCGATGAGGGACAGTACATCTACGTGACCACCTACAACACACTCCCACTCACACACTATAGCACTTTAGCTCTAGATTACAAAGCACACCCCGACACTTTTGTACCATGTTGAAAACCCTGCACAACCAATTTTAGAATAGCACCTTCACATTTTACTATGGAAAAGTTAACGGTGTATAATGTGTAGTTCCCCCTAATAGCATTAATTATTGACAACTGTTGTTTTTTTGTTTTGTTTTGTTTTATTACACTAAGTACTTGTGCTGTGGTAACAATAAAAAGTGATTTGATTTGATTGCTAAAGCGCTGCCTAAATTAATTTCTCTGATCTGTTACTAAACAATTTTAACCCTAATGATTGAGTGTGTATGTTGAACATTATGTAAAATAAGGCCTATAACAAAAAAAACAAAAACAAAACAATTGTCATGGAATTATTATTTTGTTTGGTTCTCTAAGTCTACGGCTATAAATATAATTAAGTAATGATATAAGTAATAATTACGTTATATTTAGTGGTTGAACGTGCACTATTGTTACCTAGTAGTTATCTAACACATAATTTTCACATTAAGTTTGTTCAGCTAAACATTATTTCTTGCACAACACCTGCACCCCAGTTAAGGCTTGACGAGTAACAGAACACTGGGAACTGGGAGGCCGACAGCTCTTTCATGTTTAAGTGCTAAAGGTACCAAGAAATTATCCCATGGGGATAGATTGTGATTATAACATCTACATAAATTATTTTTATGGTCGTTGTTATAGGTGGGTCAGTGGGCAGTGTGTTGGATGTCTCTATTCATTCTACACATCTGCATACCTAAAGAATTTCAGAGTAATCGGTGGAGAAAATATAAATTCACAATTAATTAAATTGCGATAATGAGAATTAAAACAGGAGATTTAATTCAGTAATCAGCATAGTACTGCTTAAATCAGATTGGCAAGGGTGGCATGATTTGGCCATGCCATCTGTCTTATTAATCAATACCTCTTATTTACTCCTGTTTTTATTAATAGAAAATCCTGAGCAGATGACTTGCATTTTTGTTAGATACATTTTTCCAACACAAAGTATGTACAAATAGTATGTCACAATTTTTAAGCAGAAAAGCTACTATTTATTGTTTTCAATTTTCCATATCACATTTTACTTAAACCAATAAATACTTATTAAACATAAATATTGCAAAATTTAGAAATATAACAAAATGTTCAGTATTTAGCATAAATTACTATGATTTTATTTGTGGTTGTATGTTGCAGGGGATCTTATTTAAGAAGTCCCAAGAATCTCAAAAGAATTAATGTAATCTGTTTTGGAAATTGTTAATCGTCTGAAGCCAGATTTACTATAACGGGAACACTGATCTTTGATAGTATGATTGATTTATCCTCTGCATTTAATCTCAGTGAGGTTCCACTTTGTGTTCCTGAATGGATCATGCACATGCAGATCAGAGATCAGGGTCAAACATGGGTCAGCTGTGTTGGACAAACACAAAACAAGGGATTGTGTTCAGAAGTTAGTCTTTAGCTTTTGCTAAAAAGGGTTAAATGCCACTTAAATATACATTAAAACTGTATTTTTTTAATTACAAATAAGCAGTATTAAATAGCCATTTAAATATGTTATTGTCTGAAAAAATGTCATTCTTTTAATAAAAAAATGATAGTTGTCAAATATTGTGTACGCAATATTTTATTGTTCAATTTCCAATTAAACTGTAATTTTGTCAAGTTTAGCAAAAAGTATATATTTTTAATGTGTGTGCTATAAGCACATAAATGCTAACATCAAATATTAAAAAAATTACTTTATTACAAAAATAACTTTAATTCATAGCAAGACGAGACAAATAAGTTATACAATATTTAAATGAGACATTTTATCTTAAAAGTATTCAAAATGTTGTTTCAACTTTGGAACAATAATAATCATTTTATAATACATATTTTCAGACATGGTGTAAATGTTAGCTTGTGTGTAGCTAGTTCATATTTCAATGTTTGACATTGTCACATTAAGTGATCACTTTTTTCAGATCAATTTAATTTACCAAACACACACATTTTCTGAAGAAAAATATTTGCTTGTGATAAACTTGCTGCCACAATGCTGAGAGTTTTGGGTGGTTGTCAGGAAATGTTAGGTGCAGTTGCTAAGGTGTATTATTTTTAGCATGTTGCTATGCGGTTGCTACTATGTTACTAAAATATTACTAAATGTTTCCTAAGGAGTTTCTAGAGTCTTCTGGGTGGTTGTTAGGTGCATAGTGGAACAATCAAAAATGATATAAGTCTGATCATTTAGAAAATTAATCACACACCTCTCAACAAAGTATAATTTAGGCCTAAAGCAAATGGTGAGTTAATTCACAGAAATTTCAAATTCTAAATGCAAACAATTAAAATAGTCACTTGCCTTAATTATTTTTTAATCATTGACTTATTACTCAAGTGTTTTAAATTTAGCAGAGCCCTGCTATATTTGGCCGCTTGATACAGTTTGTATCTCTTGATACAGTTTTAATCATTTCTTAAAATATCCTCCGTCCTAGTAACGTTCCACTCTGAACTTTGGTAGACTCAAAAATAGCCTGTTCTAAAGGGTTTCCCTATACGAGAACTCGGCATCCTAAGAAATCCTGCATAAAAGGTCATGCTGGGCTGGGTTTTCTCAGAGAGGCCAGGAACATTTAAGCTTATTGGCCAGATCTTGACCTCTCCATGGAAAGTGATTGATCATTCTACACTAAGCCCTTGCAGACAAGGTCAAGATCACTGCAAAGCATTACCTATCCCCCAAAGGGGGAGGGGTAAGTCCGTCTGGAGACTTTCCGATTTTCCTCTTTGACGGCCATAGATGTCCTTTAGTTCTTGGAAGGTTTCAACAATTATCCAATTAAAGGGTTATCTCTTCTTTTAGCTGCCTAGTCCATAGGGCTTTAGACTTTGTGCCGTCATCAACAGTCAATCCTGGCTTGGAGCAGCAAACTGTTCACAGCTCATACTCCATAAACAGCAGCATACTGTAGGACTTCTGGATTTGACAAACCAGTTTTACATTTCATTTACAAAGAGGCTCTCTGAGGAGGCATGGGTGCCCATGGATCCAATATGGATGAAGTCTTGGCTGAGGACATGCACCACTGGTACAACAAGTTTATGAGGGAATCGCCATCAGGTCTCATCACGCTCTTTGAACTCAAGACCATGCTGCAGCTGCAGGGGATGACCGAGGAAGCAAGCGGCTATGTGGACCAAGTTTTCTTCACCTTTGACATGGATGGGGTGAGAGAAATGTGACTGGAACATTTAGGTTTATAATACAGATTAGTCATTTAGTTGATCTTAAAGGACACCAAAATCTCTTCATGTTTGTGCATGAAATAATATATTTTAATGTATTATAATGTTAGCGAAATTAATTTAGAATATATATTTTTTTACAAATGGTTTATTATTTACATATCAATATTCCAAACATTATTGTGGCAGACAAATAAATTGTTAAATCATCAAACAGCATTTATATATCACTGAACATAAGCCAATTACTGGCCTACAGTCCATATTAATCCATTTTACAATCCAATCAAGCTGCCTGAGTTATAGACTACGACCACATTAATCCAGATAAATTCGAAAATATTTTGTTTTCTTTATGATTTAGCCTTCCGACCAGCAATTCTGTTTGGCAAAGACTTTTTGAAAACGCTCTCCTAAGTTTTGAAAACAGCATTTTCAAGGGTTGTATTGTGTGTTCGGAAACTATGATGAACATGTTTAGTTATTCGACACATATTGTCCCCATCTGGTTGTGCTTGCTATTCACTTTCATAGGTTAAATGTTACATTGTTCATATATTATATTCCTGACCGAAAATACTGGTGCTGTTCTGTAGAGAAACATAACATTGCGTATTACAGCATTCAAGAAATGGCGATTTTGCGTGTGACCGGCACATACAATGAAGTGCTAATAACATGATTGTGCCTGAAAAATGGCGTGAAAACTATTATGTCTGGTCTCTCGGTATCATCGTAGTGAGCTTTTATTATTTTACACTTATGCATTAAGGTACTTTAAGTAATTTCAGTGTGGGAAAAGCACATTTTGGAAAACTCTTATGTGTATAGTGCTGCTACCTATAATTTATCCTTGAAATAAGTTGGAAATTATAGCTTAATAACAAGGGTGTAGAAGCCCCCAACTGTGGTTGAAAGGCTACAACGGACATTTCCTGTCAACTTATCCCTTAATTCTGATTGGTTAGTTGGAATGTTGTTCCAGGATCAACAAGGATGTTGATCCAGGAACATGCTGTACTCTGTGAAATCACATTCACTGCAGGGGCTTAGTCAGATTTTTCTAACCATGTGCTCAATGGTATGCTCAGCTCGCATATATGCCCACTTTTTTGTAAGAAAAAAAATTGTTTATAGAAGTTTGATTCAAGTTATTTTTGAAACCTGCATGTACAAGTGCAAAGACATTTTTATGTAATAAAATCAGACTGCATACAGATAGTGTGCACATTGACTATGCTGGTGATAATATTTTTTTAAATGAAGATCTCTGCATTTTGTTCTATTATGCTGTCCTCTATCTAATTGTTCAATGTAAGAATGCATCCTGTTTGAAAGGCCCTTTTAAAATTAATGTTATAATATGCATATATTATATATTCATACATTTTCTTATTTTTTTCTTCCACAGGATGGATATATAGACTTTGTAGAATACATCGCAGCTGTAAGTCTTCTACTGAAAGGAGAGATAAACCAGAAGCTGAAGTGGTACTTCAAACTCTTTGATCAGGATGGAAACGGCAAGATTGACAGAGATGAAATGGAGACCATATTCAAAGTAAAGTATCCATTTTTTCTTTATTCACTGTTTCCTCTGGTGTACGACCACTAGTACAGAATACAGTTCAGTTTTAAATGTGCACTCAGTCATATCATATCATAAAAGCAATGGTTTTCAGTTACCTATGCAATAGTACAAATGCATATTCATATATATCACATTTATTCTTCAAGAAAAAGTTTCCAATATTATGGAGATAAACCAAGTAGTATTTGACTGATCTTGTGATCTCAACATAGAAGCCTCCATGAGGCAACCCACTTCATGTATAATAAAACATTTGTTATTAAACTTCTGATATGACTCTTTTCATGAGGGCCTACATCATTTCAAAAATATTTTTCACACATATTAATATTTCTTCATGTGTAAAACTGATTAAATGACTGAGTGTATCTTTGAATATAGACAACCTGGTCTCATAAAAATACGTATCTTTGTGCACTTTCTATGCAACACCGTTTTATGTATCTTACTGCACGTCTCGCCGCAGTTTCGAAGAGAAATGTCCACTGAGTAGTGCTAAAACACAGGTTAAATACGTGAACCATGGCACATATTTATTTCGTAGATATAGGTATATTGCTGTGTTTTTATTACGTTGCTACAGAAATGTATTGCAGCGATTCAGAATTCAAATATTCTGTATAGAAGACCAAGAGTTGAAACGCTGATGCTTTTTGGGTAACAGCCACTAGGTGGCGCTTCGGTAGCGCGGCCGCCATTTTGGACTGAAAATTCCAACTCAACAACATTACAAATATACAGAAATAGACCGAATAACAACGAAAGAGAAGTCAAAGTAGAATAAAAAAAATGCAATGTTGGGCAATCCACCGCAAAAACTATCAACGTGACAGTAAAAATCTTTCATTTTAATCATTTTCTCAAAAGACACTGACAGGTAATTATTCACAAAAGTGTAAAAATATTGTGTGTTTTGAAGTGGGACCTAGCGCTGTCTTATGCACCTGCTAACTTTGCTAACTGTTTTTAGTCCTAACTCATTTTAGGAACTGCAGGTCCTAGCCATAGAAACCATAATAATGATTTATATGGATATGCCACTAAGTTAGAATGAGCTCATGCAACTGTACATATTTCAAATTACTTACTATTGTATTTATTATTAACGTTACTCCACTAGGTCTGAAATATATATTGTATGTTTTAATCCCCTGGAACACACTATAAACATGATGATCTCTAGAATATGATGCATTGCTGTGTCTGTCATAATGAATTAACTAAACAATTTTTGAGAAAGTGTGTGTTTTTTGTTTGTTATTTTTACATAAAAAAACTTTTTTTGTTTGTTTACAGTCTTCCTTTAACGGGCATTAATATAAGGCAATACTGCAAAAACAGTTTACTGTCAAGCTGTTATATTCCGATTATATATTTATTGTCCAACAATCCTAATTTTTCTGTTATTAATTCAATTTTATATGTTGGTATTAACTCAGTATAATGTATAATGCTTGAACTTGAAATACTTTCAACCGAAACTGACATGGTTTCTAGAGAGCAAAGTGTTTTCTGGAAAAATGGAAGACTTTAAAAATAAAGTCTGTAAAATAAACTGTTAAACAAATTTGATCATCAATAACGTTAGTTATTGTACGTTATTGTTGTCATCGTTCAGGCTGTATTTCAGAACAAACAAAGCAGCTAGAATTTAGTGGAGTGCCGACAAAAGAAGCCCTTTATGTTTAAGTATGATACAAATATATATATATATACATTAAATGTGTTATTGTAAGTTGGTCAAGCGCGACTGGCTCCCATTATTCTATGGAGTTTTCAGTCCAAAATGGCGGCGGCAACAGTCATGTCATGGGCGCACCTGTTGCAGTGGAGTGTTCTATTGAGTTTCGCCTCTTGGGCTTCTATACTCTTTGATACGTCTCCGTACTCCGTGAGCTACCGAACAAACTTACCATCTATGAAAACCCATAGATACGAGGCTGGAAATGTGTGATGCTAACGTTCAAAAGCATCAGTTTCCAAATCTCCCAGCTTTTTAATACTGTTTTGAAGTCGTAACATGATATTCTTCAAGTAATTATTTATTACTATTACTATTATTTATAACTAGTTATTGGTACATATTTCATGTCTCACTAAAAAGTGCACCCAGGTACGTAAATGCTATGAGACCAGGTAGAATATAGAATACAAGTTGCAACTTTAGGGAAAGTATTGTATTCAGTCCTAAACTAAATTCATGATGGCTGTTTGCTGAGCTCCCTTATTATTTTCAAAAAAGTGTAGCTATTACACCTGTCCATTCCAAGACAGTGATTTTTTTATTATACTGTAGCAATAAGAGAGTGGAGTTAGTAGAGGAGTAAATATTAATAATTTTCATTTTTGCCCAGGCAATCCAGGACATTACACGGAGTTATGACATCCCTCCAGATGATATTGTGTCTCTGATCTATGAGAAGATTGATGTCAATAATGAAGGTGAGAGCTGCAGGATTATATTAACCTAACAAGTCAACTGGAATATTTTATTTGGAACAATTTAGGCTACATAACAGTAATTTCTCCCGTTGTCACCTGTGTTGTTTAATGTGCTTTATGCTCAAGGTCACAACCGTGTTGCACAAGTCTTTTCTATTCAGGATTGAACTTGCAACTTTTTATTAGTATAATCAGCCCAAATCTAAAACCATTAGGCTAACACCTATTAGGCTAACCATTAGAAAAACACTTCTTTTAAAATATTATTATAACATTTAAAACAATAATTAAATTAAAAACATAATATCATATTAATCTGTACAACATTATATATGTGCATTTTTATTTATTTTACACAATATAATCATATTTTTTTCTTTTAATTTTGTGTTGAAATCTGACCTTGGTAAAGATTCACCCTTAAAATCAAATGCCTATACTTTGGCAGGTGAGTTGACGTTGGAGGAATTCATCACAGGGGCTAAAGAACATCCTGATATCATGGAGATGCTCACCAAGATGATGGACCTCACCCATGTCCTGGAAATCATAGTCAACGGGCAGAAAACTAAGGAGTGACTGCCAGTGTTTGAGGCATTGCACAATAAAAGGATCCCATCCTGATAAAAGATGATCAGCTCTGTGGCTTAAAAGCATAAACCAGACTCAATAGAGGGTCAAACCTGCTAGCAGCATCTCAGATGTGGACGCGAGTGATCATCGTCTGTGATTGTCTTTCATACACTTTATCTCTGTTTCTGTGCCTCCAAATATCCAGTTAGCAGAGCTCTCTCTTACCCTTTTACTTTTAAATGAATCACCTCTACAAGTCTGAAAAGTCATTATTTCAGGCAGAAATGATACGAGGAGATGAATCCATGGTTTAGTGGATCACTTGTCCGGTTTTCTGGGGTGTAAAGCATGTTCTTAGCAATGAATGTGCTCTATGATCTGCTACATGTATAGTGACCCTGAAATGTATATGGACACTTTAGCCACAATTAAAATGTATCAATGTCTTTGCATTTCCAATTTGTCAAAATTGCAAGCATTTTTAAATGTCCAAATACTGTTTAGGGGACACTGTGTAAGGAAGGGCTAGTTTTTCTATTGATGTTTGTAATCTTCATTCTGAATTTTGAGCTACATTATTTAGATAACTCTACAGTTCTAACTAGTAAATATTGCCTTACATAAATAAATGCAGTATGCTGCACATTTGGATTGTCCTTCCTGTCTGACTCTTTCTATAGTTTTTATTTAGAGAAAATGTTAAAAAAGTTTCAAATGTGATTAAAACGTTTACCTAAATAAACAAATAATACTCATACAAAAATATGGTTTAAAATCATATCAAACAGCCAAAAAGCCGAATCTATTACCATATTGTCAAAAGTCTGGTTCTGCATGGCAACGAAGTGAAAGGTAAAACGTTTATTAGTATATACAGCTGCAATCAAAATTATTCAACCTCCTGAGACTGTACTTTAGATATGCTTTTCTGAAGATCTATAATTTTATAATAATTGCATCTATAGCAGTTTGCTGGCATATTAAAATCTTAATGTACCGTATAAGGTACCATTTTTTAGTTATAGGATTTATAATAATACAATAGTCATAATTATTCAACCGCTATTTAACATTTCTGTTTTTAAGTCACTTAGTTGTATGGCAGTGAACAAAATTGACTTAAAACACAATTAAGCCTTTAGAAACTCTTAGAAAACAGAATTAGCTTGAGCTGTTACACATACATAAACTCAGCCCTTGCATGTGCTAAAGATGAGTAGCAAATACAGCAAAAGCTATACAACAGCTATAGAGAAGAAATAGTTTAATTACATTAGAAAGTGTAGGGCTACATGAAGATTTCCAAGACACTAAACGTTTCTAGAGACACAGCTGGCAGCCTTATTCCTAACTTAAAATGTGTTGTACAAGAAAACCCTTGAGGGTGTTGAAGAAAAAGCTTAACAACATAAAATATTTGATCAGAACATTTGAGAAAACCTGCAATGTCCTGCCAAAGACTTGCAAGACGACCAGATGAAAGGAGACAAAAACATTTCAATGCAGAGTTATAAGAAAAAACATTTGTCGAATTCCACTCCTGACCAAGAAGAACATAAAAGGGCAACTTAAACATGCTAAAATTGATTTGGATAGAGCTGTGGAGTTATGGGAGAATGTTTTATGGCGTAATGTGATCAAACTGGAACTTTTTGAACCCATGGCAGCAATATGTCTGCAAAAAGGGCAAGGTTTGTCAAATCAAAATCAAATCAAATCACTTTTATTGTCACATCACCACAGCACAAGTGCCTTGGTGAGTGAAATTCTTACGAGCGTGCTCCAGACAGTGCAAAAAAATCAAAACAAGACAACAATTTACATATGGACAGTACATATTTACAGACTATACAGAAGACAATGTGCAAAATACACATACATATACTCAGTACACATAGTGTACTATAAAGACATACTTCGTTATCAACTACACATTATACACCGTATGTACACATCTACATTATGTACACTATCTATACATTATGTAATCTATACATAGTAATAATGTGAAGGTGCAGCAGATTATAAATGTACAGCAGATTGGTTGAGCAACAGATAGTTGTGCAAAGGTGCAACAGATTATGCATATGCAATGTCGTGGCAGAACACTGTTCCCATGGTCAAACATGAAGGTGGACTAGACGGTCCCACTTTATATTAAGTGGCCTTAACGATTATGTACTTACATCAAAAAATAAGTACAATGTACTAACTGTGTTCATATTGTATTGCAAAACACTTTTGCTGCTATTGAGATGGGACATGGGTAAGTTTAGGGACAGGTTTGGTGGTATGGGTAGGTTTAAGGGTAGGTTAAGGTGTAAGGGATGGGTCAACAGTGTAATTATAAATGTAATTAGATAAATTAATTACAGATGTAATTACAGAAATTAATTAAAGATGTAATTACATGCAGGTATTTAAAAAATATACGTACTGTGTAAAAACATTTATGTACACAATAATTGCATTGTAATAAATTATTAATTTACATGTAAGTAGTTGTTAAGGCCACTTAATATAAAGTGGGACCGACCAGACTTGTTATGGGAGTGCTTTGCTGTTGCAGGAAGTGTATGTGTACAGTGTAAGTGTATGTGTGGAATACAATAAGTATTCCACAGACAGAATATGAAGACATTGCTTTTATCTTGAGGGGTCAACATGAAGGGTCTGTGAACTGAAAGGGGTATGAGATGTGTTAATCTGAAAGTAAAATGAGAGACAACAGAGATTAACTGATGTGCCTGTGCTCCATGGATATGGCCTCATCCAAGTAAGCTGTAAATTTGGAGAGGCTCTGGGCTCTATTTCCACACATATTATTTTTAGTGGAGGTGGCCGAAACCAGCCTGGTCTCTTGTTTACAGCCCTGGAACTCACCTTCATTGTCCTGTTGAAGAAACAGACATGATCATGTAATGCTAGGCAAGTTTAATGAGTACTTTACAGACTAAATCTAAATACGATACTTGTACTGTTTTGATCTATACAATTAAGGATTTTAAATTGAAAGTGATACATCTTCTGAATAAATATGAAAATATATGAAAATTGTAGATAAGAGAAAATAAGAGATATGTGGGACTAACCGAATCGTATGTGCTCCATAGATACGGCCTCTTATTACTACTGGATTGGGAACTTTGCTCCTCTTGCAAAGAGGCATGCATGGGTGCTACTTGAGGGTGAAAGTTGGGTTTGGGTGCTCCATGTAAGAAAGAGGTCCGCACAAGTGCTCTCTTTGGAAAACAGACATTCACAAGTGTCACACACAGTCATATGGCTCTTAGATGGTTGTTAGAGAGATGATCCACAAAATAAATGATTCCAAGTTTGTGCAAAATTGCTTGCATGTGCAACAAACACTATCTGTATCTGTGATACCTACAGTATCTCACAGAAGTGAGTACACCTCTCACATTTTTGTAAATATTTTTATGTCTTTTCATGTGAGAACACTGAAGAAATTACACTTTGCTACAATGTAAAGTAGTGAGTGTACAGCTTGTATAACAGTGTAAATTTGCTGTTCCCTCAAAATAACTCAACACACAGCCATTAATGTCTAAACCGCTGGCCACAAAAGTGAGTACACCCCTAAGTGAAAATGTCCAAATTTGCAGGATACTGTATGCATATCAGCTATTCAAAAATTATTTGTAGTAATTATTTATACTACTCACTGAACCTTCTATAGAATGTTCATTACACTACGTCACAACCGCGTTCCCTAGCAACCACACAAAGCGCTCATTAAACAATTAATAAAATAATTAAATAAAAAAAACAGCACTCAGTTATCTAAATTACAAGTTCATTAGTGATGGGAGTCCTGAATATATAAATATAGAAAGTGAATATTATTTATTCTGACAATTATTTTTATTTATGTGTAAAACATTAGATTTTTAATGAGTAATACATGATGTGTAACTTTGAGTACAATTTAAAAGGGACATTGACAGTGAAGAGCAAATCACCCGATTTAATCGTTAGGTCTATGTTATTATTTATTATTGTTGAGATTTAGAAAAAATCAAAATAAGAAAAGAGAGAAATACTGTATGTTAAAACACTGGTCTCAAGCACAGTTTAAAACCCAAAGGACAGAGCTGACTAATTTAATCAATGACAGACTGCCATCTTGTGGCAAGTATGATTATTACTTTGCCTCAAAAGGACGTCTTAAAGGAATAACTCGCAAAAAAAAGTTTCGTAATCGACCCATTTATTAAAAGATGTTATAACATGTTTCATAATCTTACTAATTAAATGTGTCCACTAACAATATACAACAGTGTAAGCTTATATACACACATGTTTTTCTAAAAGTTATAAAATACTTTTAATTAAATTATACAGTGCCCTTCATAAGTATTGGGACAGTAAGGACAAAATCGCTCTGTTTGCTAGTCAAGACATATGCAAATATGATTAAAATATGAACATGGGTCAAAACTACAGAATGTCAAAATTCATTATTAGCAGTTTCAACACATACATGTTTTACCAAATAAAAAGAACAGCACTTTTAGAGTTTATCCCACTATTTGATGTGAACATAAGTATTGGTACAGATGTACTTAAGGCAGATGAAAAATATTAAAAGCTATTATTTAGTTGCAGATCCCTTGCGTGTAATCAGAGCAGTGAGTCTATGACCCATAGATATCACCAGACTCTTGGTCTCATCCTTAGAAATGCTTTGCCCAGTCTTTAATGCAGCCAATTTCAACTGTTGCATAGTTAACACTAGCCTCTCTACACAAATATAAGATTTTCACATTTTTTAACAAATTGAAGCTTGGAGTTGATGCTTAAAATATCCTGCTCAAAAGTGATGTTTTCTTTCTTTCTTTCTTTCTTTCTTTCTTTCTTTCTTTCTTTCTTTCTTTCTTTCTTTCTTTCTTTCTTTCTTTCTTTCTTTCTTTCTTTCTTTCTTTCTTTCTTTCTTTCTTTCTTTCTTTCTTTCTTTCTTTCTTTCTTTCTTTCTTTCTTTCCTCACCACATGTGTCATATTTCAAATAAGCTCTTTACTGCACTGCTGTCTTCTTGGTAAGCAAATACTCTAATTTTCCCAAAACATTTTTTTATTAATATTAAATATTTCACTTCACAGCCACTAGTCATTCTATGCTTCTATTGTACTGTACGCAGCAGTGTTAAACGATTATGAATATATTATATCAAATATTATTATTATATTGTATTTGGAATTGTGCTAAACATTTGGGTGGACAACTCTTCAAAACGAACTTTAACTTGCAATGCCAGAAGACATTGTGCAAACAGGCTGACTGTTATTTCCAAATATGAGTGATGTTGTACAGTCTGGTTGCATCTGTAAATGTGCAATCACAGTTCAGAGCCAATCCAAACAGATCTGACCTTGAATGTCATTGCACTCTAATTGATTAGAAATATACTTTTAGATCATGTGTATCTTTCTATTTATAGCTTATCAATGCTGTAGAATCCTAAGCAAATAAAGCATGCACATTTAATGCAACATTGGTGCATATAACCTCTTTAGTTAGGCTATCAGATGATACCTTCTTCTTGTATGATACAGTTCCGTCACTTGAAGAGATCTTGTTTGATTCGAGGAATAAATCCATTGTGAAAACAAGTAGAATACACTGTAAAATGTTGTATCCTGCAAATGTTCCCTTAAAAGAGCTATATTTCTGTCTGATTTAACACATACATCTTTGTTGGTCTATGTTAATGTATTAAGGTTGATTCAGTGGTGTTAAATAATATTTTAGACTTTAATTAAACCACAGGCTACTTTTAAAATTAGTACTTATTATGAAAAAAAAGGTGCAAGCATGAATGTAATATTTTTGGACACTTACTTGCATGCTATTTATAATTAAACTAAGATTAATTTATTAATTTTACTCACTGAAAAACTTGAGTACATCTTTATGTGTAATTTTAGAATAATTATTATTGCCTTTTAAATATGGTAAAAGTGTACTGCTGCATGTACTGACAAGCATTAAACTAAAATATACTTCAATGCCATTTCTTCTGAAACTGATGTTATGTATTTAAATATATTTATAATTGCAGGTTTTAACAAGGTTGCCATACATTTCAAATATATTACTTTAAAGGTAATATCAAATAACAGTTTAAATTATAATCAAGTATTTCACTTGTGCTTTATGCTACCTGGTCTCATGGCATTTACGTACCTGGGTGCACTTGTACGTAAAACGGTGTTGCACAGAAAGTGCACAGAGGTATGTATTTTTATGAGACCAGGTTGGCTTTATTATGTCCATCAATAGATCAAAATAAGTGTAATTCTTTAAAGCATGACAAATAATTATTAAAACATAATTTAAGTAAAACTTTTAAATAGACATTACAAAATGCACTTTTTAAAAGAGTTCACTTTTTACTTAAGTGTTTTAAAACCGGTTATAAACATACTCTTTAAGGCTTTAAGGCTTCGTAATATGTTTATTATATCCTATTATAGTTTTTAGCTTTTATTTAATACTTTATGTGATTCTGTCATTTACATTAGTTTTATAATATTGCTATTTAAGTTTGATTTATTTTTATTTCAGTTTTAGGCGGATATTATCTGCAAGTACAGTTTTTTAAAACATACTCTTCAGACGTGAAGTACACTACGAGTGCACATTTAATACAATTTTTTTTCTCTCAAGGGATGGTCTGATGTAAATCACCATTCTGGGGTCAGTGTCCTTCAGTAAACTGCTCGGTCTCAGCATGGCAGCCAGAAGGTCACGGGGGTGCTTTAACTGAACTCAACCACCAGCAGATCAGGCCACTTTGTTGCATAACTGTCCCACACAGCTCCTGTCAGACATGCTATAAAAAGAGCCTCTTTCTTCAGAGTTTGCACTGCATCCAGGCCCCGGCTGCTACACCATCTAATCAAGAAACGCCCTCAGCCTGAAACCCACCTCGAGCAACCATGCAGTCTGCCGATGCCAAACTCAGCCGAAACTCCCTGCTGCTGGCCCTGAGGCGCTACAGTACAACAGTGCACAATATGGAGCAGACCATCCTGCTTCCCAGCCTCCTCAGAGACGTGCCGTATGACAGCGATCCGGAATGTGAGGCCGCCGACCACAGCATGGATATGCATGAGTACTACCTTCTGCTGAAAACCATCAAGAACACGGTGGAGATCGGCCTCATCCCACATGAAGACGCCAAGAGTCACGCCGCCCTGCACAAAGGCCTGGAGCCCCTGCTGGAGGCAGAGCCCGAGGCGCTTTTCCATTTCCATCTACGAGGCCTGTTCACAGTCATGGCAATGCTTACAAAGAAGTCCCAGAACTTGACTGATAAGTATTTGGACATCCTTGGCATCTGTCGATAGGATTCAGCACATCTTGTGGAAAAATCCGTGTTGGGGTGGTTGCAATTACCTGGAAAGCTGAATGTTTACATCCTTGTCACTATCTATGTGACATGCAATAAAAAATATTAAAACTAATTTTGTTTTAGAATTGTATTTAAAAAAAATCTTCTTTAACATTGAAATAATTTAATGTTTTTCATCCATTACATTTGACTACTTTACTATTAGCTTGCATTCTGTGTATAATGATTTTAAACTAGACAAACATGCTTCCCTCAAATATTAGGGGTTGTAGTGTAAGTTATGTGATTTGTTTTTTTAATGAATACAATTTTTTAAGTTACATACACAAAGTAACACATGCTTTAAAATGTTTTACTTCATGTATTTGTACATCATTTGCTTATCATATACTGTAAAAGGCATTCACAAAATGTCAGTCAAAATAACCAGAATATATGCTAGTGGAATTATCAAGATAACAATAGCCAATAATAAAAGGCAACTGATGCAATATTGCCAAATTATTGTAAAAATACTAATGCTAATTTGGTATTATTTATATCACATTAGTGTTTATTCTTATAATTTTTGTTTAAATTTAGCTCTGCTTTTGTCATTTTAATATTACTAATTAAATTAGACCTTTTATTTCAGTTTTAGTTATTTCCAGTTAGTAATGTTAGTGCTTCTTCTTAAACTTAGTTCAGTTAGCTGCCAAAGTAACATCTCTGGTTTTAATTTATCTTTAGTTCTTTATCATTTATTTTATTTAAGCTTTATTTCAATTAACAAAAATGTTTTTGAATAGTTTTTGTTAACGATAATAACCCTGATGTACACATACATGAAGTCCTGTAATAATTTTACTTATATTGCTCCTTTCACTGGAATAATTGTTTTTAAATATGAATTTATATCAAACGATAAGTAGATGAAATCTTCCAAAGTAAACTAAGAGCAACTGAATCTGTTGCAAAACTCCTGGGATTGCACATTATTGCATGAGACAGGCTACAATATCCATGCCAAATCATTTGTAACACGAAAGCACAGCTTCAAACACCATGCTGTTCAGTGCTGTCACTGTTATTTGTACGGTCACCTCAGAGATTCTGATGACCTTGTTTATGCATGTCTTTGCAACATGCTTTCTGACAATATGCCAAACAAACCTTAAAGGACATTAAAATGCACAATCAGTATCATACATACTTACACACATGTACAAGACTGAACTTAAACTGTGAAAGGAGCAGTTCTCCAAAAATAAAAGTACTTTCATTCTAAATGGTATATATTCCATGGAACACAAATTAGACATTTTGAAGTGTTTCTTGCATTTTTTTGAGAGTGGGTAATATACAATTATTATCAGTGGTTCTTATGCTGCCTTCACGTGCTATCGGAACTATCGTAAATACGAGTTTCCTAATCGGAAATTGGACGTGAATGGCCTTTGAAGTCATATTTACTACTGGGAACTTCGTAAATAATCTTGACACCCGAGTTTCTGAGTTGGGCGGGTCATAAACTTTAAACATGGTGGAGGGAACAACCATTGCTGCTGTCAATGCTGTTCTCACAATTATTACATCCCTTTGTCTTGTCGCTAAAGTAGTGTATTTACAGGCTAGATATGAACAATCATGCAAAGCATATTGTATGTTTCATCAGCAGTGAAATAAGCATGTATTTGACAGAAATTCCAGAATGGTCAGCAAACGACATGTATAGTGCGGTGAATATTTATGATTGTCAACCAATGGGACGCTATATTTTATTCTTTCTGACATGAAAGCACTTGAATACGACAAGCTCGTAATCACAACTTCATAAGTGGGGAAATAGGAAATTTCCGATAGCATGTGAAGGCAGCATTAATCCTGGTCCTCCCCGCTCAGCATATTTGGCATGTCTCTCTTGTTTAACACACCTGATTTAGATAACCAGCTCGCTAGAAGAGAGCTCCATCTATGAATTCTGTTCCAATTTACATGTTCCCTACATAGTGTTCACTGTCCTCTACTTCCTGGCCCTGCACACAGGAAATCGGCTGAAGTTTAGTCACTTAAAAACACTGATTTGCACACTTTAATACCATTTGGATGGAACATATACGCTTCTTTCGAACTGGAATCATGGCCGAATATTCTGTGATGTCCACTTCGCAGGGCACTTATGGAACAAACCCCTTAAGTGGTCAGAGAAACATACAAAATGTGCAGAGCGGGGATCGTGAGGACCAGAATTAAGAACCGCTGATTATTATAACTAATTCATATAATTAAAATAATCTGGTAATGTAAAAACTAAATGTGCACTGGAAAAAAAATTATACCAAAATTTTATATTTTTTTCAGACAGTTTAATGACATTGAGGACACAACTTAATAAATCAATATAAGAGTATTTTTAACAGTAAAGTCTGTTCAACCAGATTTGCAACAATGGTCTTCACATTCCTTGTGACAACTACATCCTTTCAACGAATTGGATGAAAAGGCTCCACGATTTCAGCAAATGTCTTCGGTGCTGGTTTGAGAAAATGAAATAAAATAGTAGAAAGATTGAAAGTATTGTGGCAACAACATACACAAAAATGTAATATAAAGAAAAGCTCAAAACAGAAATGAACACACTGTGGATTGCCATGTGCTGTTACCTTTCTCTGGAAACTCCTCAGGATGCAGCCGCATGTACTCACTCATGTCCCTGTCCAATGTGGCATACTTATAATTCTCAAACTTTGTGAGATGATAGCCAATGAACCATCCAACAGTTATGAACAATGCTTGGCGGTGAACACCTGTTTGGAAAAAAGAACATCAGAATTCATAGATATGTTTGCATAACATTTTTTGATGTTTTTGAAAAATGTACAGTTAGAAGTACAGTTGTATTAGAACTGGTATGACTGCTGTATTAATTTTACATGAAACTTTGACATGTCAGTTAACAGTTAGATACAGTGCTAATATGCAAGTGATATGCAGTCACTAACAATATTATTGGCTTAAGTGATAAAAAGGAGTGCAATAGCAATTCTACTGCTCTCAATGATAAAATGTACTAACCACGTAACGTTATATATAAAACATTTGGTATTCATTCAGAACCATATATACAGTATGTTGCCACAACAGTTGATTTGTGTAAGGGTTGCAAGTAAACTCAACCAGCAACGCATTAATTCGTTAATACTATGCAATTAAATAACAATGTGTTGATGTTACAGATAAAGATTATTATAAATGCATGGCGTAGCTGTGTTCTCACCGGCTTTCAGCGAAGGCCTGCGGTTTAAACTGTTGTGCAGTATCGCGGTCGCCCAGCCGCACAGACCGAACCACAATGAATTTCTGTTGACGATCCCCGGAGGAGGCAAAACTTTCGCCTCGTCAGGCAGAAGCCCCATTGTGAAAAATAACAGGCTCTTCTAAAGTCAGAACCGCTTTGACACTCAACTTTCCATATCACCTCCTAGAGGAAACCAAGGGCAATGTTTAGGCGGAAATGAAAACCAGTCCGGTGAGAAACACATGGTGGATTTACAAGTGTTCCGGGGAGAGCGTCCGCTCGATATCAATGTGAAAACCGCTTCTAAGACCGAATTCAAGCTTTTATTTATTTATGATTTTTTTATTCTGCTGTTCTTTTGTAGAGCTATCCTACAATTTTTTTTTCAAATACATGTTGTAAACAGTGACATTTAGGCATCTAGATGTGGTGAAGATGAATTGCTGAAGTCCAAACCGAGCACCAGAATGGGGAAGAAAGGGGATTTAAGTGACTTTGAACCTGGAATGGATGTTGGTGCCAGACGGGATGGTCTGAGTATTTCAAAAACTGCTGATCTACTGGGATTTTCATGTACAACCACCTCTAGGGTTTACAGAGAATGGTCCGAAAAAGAGAAAATATCTAGTGAGCAGCAGTTGTGGATGAAAATGCCTTGTTGATGTCAGAGGTCAGAGGAGAATGGGCAGACTGGTTAGAGATGATAGAAAGGCAACAGTAAATCAAATAACCACTCGTTACAACCAAGGTATGCAGAATACCATCTCTGAATGCACAACACGTCGAACCCTGAAGCAGATGGGCTACAGCAGCAGAAGACCACACCGGGTACCGCTCCTGTCAGCTAAGAACAGGAAACGGAGGCTACAATTCACACAGGCTCACCAAAATTGGACAATAGAGGATTGGAAAAATGTTGGCTTGTCTGATGAGTCTCGATTTCTGCTGCGGCATTCAGATGGTAGGGTCATAATTTGGCGTAAAGAACATGAAAGCATGGATCCATCCTGTCAGAAGCCATATCACCCTGCAGCCCAAGACTGGTTGCCCACTGAAGCTAATCAGTATTGAGCTGGTCAGTACCTGGATGGGAGACCTCCTGGGAAAGCGAGGTTGCTGGAAGAGGTGTTAGTGAGGCCAGCAGGGGGTGCTCATCCTGTGGTCTTGGTGGGTCCTAACGCCCAAGTATAGTGATGGGGACACTATACTGTAAAAAGCACCATCCTTCAGATGAGACGTTAAACCGATGTCCTGACTCTCTGTGGTAATTAAAAATCCCAGGATGTCCTTTGAAAAAGAGTAGGAGTTTAACCCCGTTATCCTGGCCAAATTTTCCCATTGGCCTCTGACCATCATGACTTCCTAAAAATCCCCATACACTGATTGGCTTCATCACTCTGTCTCCTCTCCACCAATAAGCTGGTGTGTGGTGGGCGTTCTGGCGCAATATGGCTGCCGTCACATCATCCAGGTGGATACTGCACACTTGTGGTGGTTGAGGAGATACCCCCCCCCCCCCCCTTATATGTAAAGCGCTTTGATTGCCTAGAAAAGCGCTATATAAATTTAACGAATAATAATAATAATTATTATTATTGTCTTTATGGTTCAGGCTGGTGGTGGTGGTGTAATGGTGTGGGGGATATTTTCTTGGCACACTTAGTACCAATTGAGAATCGTTTAAATGCCACAACCTACCTCAGTATTGTTGCTGACCATGTCCATCCCTTTATGACTACAGTGTACCCATCTTCTGATGACTACTTCCAGCAGGATAATGCACCATGTCACAAAGCTCAAATCATCTCAGACTGGTTTCTTGAACATGGGAATGAGTTCACTTTACTCAAATGGCCTCCACAGTCACCAGATCTCAATCCAATAGAGCACCTTTGGGATGTGGTGGAATGGGATATTCGCATCATGGATGTGCAGCCTACAAATCTGCAGCAACTGTGTGATGCTATTGCGATCATGTCAATATGGACCAAAATCTCTGAGGGATGTTTCCAACACCTTGTTGAATCTATGTTCTGAAGGCAAAAGGGGGTCCAACCCGGTACTAGTAAGGTGTACCTAATAAAGTGGCCAATAAATAAAAAATAATAAAAAATGGGGAATATATTTCGTTTCAACTTTCATTTAATTAAAAAAAAATATTTCAGGGGTAAGAAAATACATTTTAAATCTTATAGTAGCCTACATTTAGTCTAAATGCACATGTGGAATGGAATAACCCATTAGAGGTCAAAACTAAGTTTATATTAATGTAATAATGTGTTAATTATTTTATATAGGCTATTGCAGTGTTCCTCAAATCTTTCCCTGGATGTCCAATCTGTTGCAGAGTTTAGCGCCAACCCTGATCAAACTCACCTACCTGTGATTTTCTAATGATCTTCAAGACTCTGATTAGCATGCTCAGGTGTGTTTGATTAGGGTTAGAGCTAAACCCTGCAGGAATGGTCCAGATTTGAGGATGCCTGGGCTATTGTAATGTATTTTATGTATTATATAATTTTTTGAAACATTGTAAAGTATATTCTTTGCTGATTTTTTTTAATCAACTGTATATAAGTATTATGTTTTCATACGTGGACAGCAAATAAAGTTCTTCAAGATATTTTCAACAACAACAACAACAAAACATATATTGGTTGAAAATATATTTATTTAAATTGACTAGCTTAAATGCATTTTGAACTATAAAAGCAAATAATTATTTTGGAAAATATATATTTTTGGCAATTTTGAAGTACAAACAGAGATATTTAAACTCTGATTTATTATGACTTATTTTTATTTATTTATTTTTTTCCTGCTTTTCTGTTTTGCCATTTCCACTGGTGAACGTTGAACTACAAATCCCAGAATGCGACATTTTCCGGACTCGGCTTCCACTGGGGAAGCAGCATGACGTCATTGTAAAAAAAAACCCGAGAAAACTCTGCGATCATTGTGCAACACTGGAGCCGAAAATCTGCCGAGGTTGCTGTTGGCGCTGCACGATTGCTATTATCGTTTAGATTAAAAGCGTGAAGAAAAGACTGAATGCATTCGGAATAATAGAAGCAGTGGGGTGAATCCCCTGTGTTTGGTGAGTGTAAAAATGATTAAATGTGACCTTTAATATGTTGAGCATCCTGCTAGCTAATGGAGAACATTGTGCCTGCTGGTTTTATTTCATCATAAAATAAAATGTGCAATTTTCACTATTTATAAAGGATCTAAATATAAATTAAATGTATTAGGCCTCATCTATGCCTTTTGCTGTGCTCAGTGATATTGCATATCAGATTTCAGTTTTCTGCTTAGAGACATGAATATCAGATTTTCTTTCATCCACACCCAGTAGGAATCAATAAAGTATATATTTTCTGTTCTGTTATTTAATATACTTATTTTGCAATGTAATGCATACATTACTGTCATAATGTATATAATTTAAGCAATAGTGAAGTTACATTTAATCTATTTTCAACGTTTTATTTTCAATGTTGATTTCAGGATGAAAATGAAATACAGTTTAGAAGGTTGTTGTTAATTCAATGAGAGTAAGAAGTTGTGCTCAAGCTGTTGCAAAATGTGCAGATGAATGTCTAAACATACCAAAAATTGAGTGCTAAAAGATTACATTTAATTGTGAGATAAAGTAGTATTGCAGTGGTGATGAATTTAATTTATTTAATCAACAATGTATTTGTAAAGGGTTTGTTTATGCTCAACTTCACAATAATAGTAATAATAACAATAATAAAATTAACAATAAATTATTTAATTTTTTTATTTTTATTTTAAAATATTAATTGCATACAAAATGAATGTGAGTTTTAAAAAGTTATAAAATTGTAAGGCTTCGTAATATGTGGAGCTTTTATGTAATACATGGTTCTGTAATGTTTTATAATTTGATTTAGGTTTGATTTATTTTTATTTATTAGGCTTATATATCTGCAGCGAATTAAGTTAACTTTTTATTGAATCAAAATGTATTTTTAAAAGGGGGTCTGTTTATACTCAACTTACATTTTTCAGTTGTGTTTATTTAAAATGTAATACGCTTGCATCCACCACAATTCTTAATTAGCTGTTGAAAGTATGTTTGCGTGTGTATGCATGTGTGTTGACAGGCCTCTGGGAGTTGTTCTTTATTCCTTCGGGTCTTTATTGCGGTCCTCTCAGCATCCTGCCATAGACCTTGGCAACAGCAGCGTTTGAGCACATGCATAGCAGCTTCTCCTATAGCAACACTCCAGAAACAAATACTGCTAATGTGTGGAGTGAAATACAGAGGCACTGTTGATCTAATAAATTAAAGAATGGACAGCAAAAAAAAAAGATCCCCAGAGACATCAGGCGTAGTTTATTCCCTCGTTTGTTCTCAGTAATACATCACTGGTGTCATTGAAATGTTTGTTCTGTAAGGGCTGCTGAGGTTCTTTTACTTCAAACAGTGTTTTATCAGAGGGATGTTGCTTACCCATGTGTAGTTTGCATTGCAGTTCTTAACCCACACATTATCTGCCTGTCTGCCTGTCTCGCTCTCTCTCTCTTCATTCATGTTCCCTCAGTTGAGCATGAGCATGGAGGATTATGACTACTTATTCAAAATTGTGCTGATAGGAAATGCAGGAGTGGGCAAAACCTGCCTCGTCCGACGCTTCACTCAGGTGTGTGGAATAACTCATTGCATTACCTAAAATGTAACCGCATGTGTCCGTGTTTCTATAGAATTTGCAGTCCCTGATAATTATAATTTCATAATAATCATTGCATTTAAACTACTTCATCTTGCATTTGTAGGGGCTCTTCCCTCCGGGACAAGGTGCCACAATTGGAGTTGATTTCATGATCAAAACTGTGGAAATAAAAGGAGTGAAGGTGAAGGTGGGTTACCCTCTTGAGTTTTTTTTTTCATTTTGAGGTAACTGTGTGGAAATTGTATTGGAGTATAATGGTTATTGATACATTTAAGTAAATAAATAAATAGTGACTTGCAGTACTTGAATATTTTTTGTATTTTAGTTTTATTTCATTTTATTTTTCAATCTGTAGTTTGCATTAAGTAATCACTTACAAAAAGACTGTAGGTATTTGCTTTATAAAATGCTATTATAATATTACATTCAGAAATTATTTAAAATATTGTTAAAAAAAACTTTATAAAATTTACATGCATTATACACACTTTAAAAATGTGTTTTAGTTCTCCTCACTCCATAACAAATCCTTTAAATGTAACAGTATTCAGAACAGGAATGAAACCGATACGTGTAAAACAAATGATGACATTGATTATAAACAACATTTGTTAGAAGTAAAATAAACCTAAAATAATTTATTTAAAATGAAACCGAAACGTTCCGCACTACTGGTGTGGAAAATGCACTGTACAAATAAACTTACAAACATTTTGGCACAAATGTAAATTTGTGCACTTTGCACATTTTGTGTGCTTGACGTCAGTTGCAGTATGTGTTATATATTTGAGTAATCTTGGTCTTTAAATGTAGTAAGCTTCAGTTTAGGTCACTGAAACACTGACTGATGAAGCCCTTGTATTTCTGTCTGTGCACCTCTGGTCATTTTTCCACATTTCATTGCACTTCCTGCTAATGAAATGGACAAAAAGCTGTAGTTTGTGTTGGGTTCTGCTAGAAGTATTAAGTAACTTCACTGATTATTTGATCCACTCATTCCTACAGCTCCAGATCTGGGACACGGCCGGGCAGGAGCGGTTCCGCTCAATTACCCAGAGTTACTACCGCAGTGCCAATGCTCTCATTCTCACCTACGACATCACCTGTGAAGATTCCTTCCGGTGCCTTCCCGAGTGGCTGAGGGAGATCGAGCAGTATGCCAACAACCAAGTAGTGACAATCTTAGTTGGTGAGTATTCAAGTTTTAATTGAACCATTTAAAATGTATAAAACAAATATGTCTTTTAGCTGTGCTTTTTTTGCTACAGTATATAGAGTGATGATATAAATGTCAAAATCCTTGACATATTGTCTTCTATCGGGGAAGGTCATGTTTCCTCAAGATTGTCAGATTAACTGCACCACACATTAGACCACAGGCTTATATTATTAACAATTGTTCAAAAGTTTATTTACACCTTGGATAATCTAAAATGTTATTTTCCCAAAATGAGAGGGATCATACCAAATGCATGTTATTGTTTATTTAGTACTGACCTGAATACGATATTTCACATAAAAAATTGAATATAGTCCACTATATTGCATATAGTCCACAAGAGAAAATAATAGTTAATTTGATAAAAAAGACCCCGTTTCAAAGTTAACATACACTTGATTCTTAATACAGTGTTGTTACCTGAATGATCCACAGCTGTGTTTTTTGTTTAGTGATAGTTGTTCATGAGTCCCTTGTTTGTCCTGAACAGTTAAACTTCCTGCTTTTCTTCAGAAAAATCCTTCAGGTTCCACAAATTCTTTGGTTTTCCAGCCTTTTTGTGTATTTGAACCCTTTCCAACAATGACTGTATGATTTTGAGATCCATCTTTTCACACTGAGGACAACTGAGGGACTCGTATGCAACTATTACAGAAGATTGAAGGTTAGTTTTTCCTTCTGGTGCATCAGTTAGCATTTGAACTTCAAACTCTCACTGATGCTCCAGAAGGAAAAAGGATGCATTAAGAGCCAGGGGGGGGGTGAACATTTTTTAATTCGAAGATCAGGGTAAATTTAATTTTGTCTTCTGGGAAACATGTAAGTATCTTCTGTAATGTCTGAAGGGCAGTATTAAATGAAAACAAATAGGATATAAGAGTAATCTTCATTCTGTTCAAAATTATAAATTCAACTTTTTTTCTCTTGTAAACATTTTATGTGAAATATCTTATTTAGGTCAGTATCCATCCATCTATCTATCCATCCATTTGTATGTCACAATGTGCTCTCTTAACCAATGCAGGAAATTGTCTATCAACAGTTTAATATGTTTTTGGATCTATTTGTCACTGAACAAACTGACTGGCTTACGTTAGACTATCTACATGTCACCAGGTACTTAATGTCCTTGTAACCAGAGCATTTGAGCAGTGTTCACTTCTGTTATTGTTTGCAGGGAATAAGATAGACCTGACCGATAAGCGAGAAGTCCATCGGCAGCGAGCAGAGGAGTTTGCGGAGGCGCAGAGCATGCTTTATCTGGAGACCTCTGCCAAAGAATCGGACAACGTGGAGAAGCTCTTTCTGGATCTGGCCTGCGAACTGATCCGCGAGGCCAAGCAAAATACGTTGGACAACAACGACTCCACTCTCATGCCTGGAGAAGGGAAAAACATCAATTACTTGAGTTGCTGCAGCAGTAACTAGTAGACTTGGCCACTCTGTCTGGCTGAGGGTGGCAACATGGATTGCATACAAAGTGGTTGTATTGTTGGTAACCACTATGTAGTTGCAGTGGTTGCTGTTTTCCACTGTTGTTGAAGTCTAGTTCTTTTACCCTTCTTAAATCCCTGGGTATTTTAAAACATTTGGGAAAAACACGATATCAAGATTATGCTGCTTTTAAAGGTTGGTCCGAAGTTTCTAGGTGCTTTTGGCCAGAAAAAATGGCCCTTGTTACACAAAAATGCTTGCTGATAGGTCAGACAATGAGATTTTCTACACTTCTGTACAATGCAAGAGTTGGGATTTCCCTGCTGACTTGAGAGCCACTGTATTTGTCATATTAGAGATAAAAAAGAGAGAATGCAGGTCTTCATCAGCAGTCTCACTCACTTGAAGGACTAGTTCATCCAAAAATAAGCAATCTGTCATCATTTATTACCCTCATGTTGTTCCAAACCCATATTACTGACTTTTTCTATGGAACACAAAATAAGATGTTTTGATGAATGTTCATGAAGCTCTTTTCCAACCGAAAGTATATAGCAGTGATACTCAAATCTGGCTAGCGAGATCCACTTTTCTGCAGAGTTTAACCCTGATTAAACTCATCTACCTGTGATTTTCTAATGATCCTGAAGACATTGATTAGCCTGCTCGGGTGTGTTTGATTAGGGTTAGAGCTAAACTCTGCAGGAAAGTGGGTCTCGCAAGTATCACTTGTATACAGCGACCAAAGCAGTCCATATGACTGTGCATTATATTCCAAGTCTTCTGAAGCCATATGATGCTCAGGGGTTTGGAATGACATGAGGATGAGTAAATAATGACAGTTTTTATTTCAGGATGAACTGCTCCTTTAAGACCCATTGCCACAAAATTGGTGTGCTGGTGTGCACATTTATTATTCGCACAAAATGCACTTCTTGAAGATTGCTTGCGAGATTGTTTGAGGTTGTTTATGCATGCATTTTTTTTTTTTTTTTACAAAGAAGTCAATAATGCAAACAGACAGCCAGCTCCCTTAAATAATCTGTGACAGGAAGATGTGAAGTAAAATCACAATTTTAAATCCTCATTTATCAGGTAGTCAGTATATAAGAATATAAACTCCCCTTATTGCTTGCATGGAAATTTGGCTGTTAATAATCAATGAAGGCCATGTCATTTCGAGAAGTCATAGCAAAAATCCAATGTGCCTCTACCATTTGAATCCTGTCATCATACATTACATAGCACTGGGGAATCTCATGGAGCACATGTTTGGCTCATATTTAACCCAAAAATATCACTTTAACCGGGTCGATATACTAGTTTGGATGTTTTAATTTAGTTTTTTTCAAGGATGATTCTCATTAGATTGTCAGTACTGTAAAATAATAATGGGAATAATACTACCCAGACACAGTTATACTTTTAATTATTTTTATTATTTCACGGTACAGCATATACTCCATATATTTTTTTTTGCATTACAGTAATAAGAACAGAAAGATAAAATTTCCTTCATTAAGTAACTGCAAAAAATGTCGTTGTTCATAAAATACGTATTTTTTTGAGACTCTACCATTCAAAAGTGTGGGATCAGTATGATTTTCTTTAAATAAATAATTTTATTCAGCAAGGATGCATCAAATTAATGACAGACATTTATTATGTTATAAAAGAAAATTTCAATTTCAAATAAATGCTGTTATTATGAACTTTGTTTTTATCACACTTTCCACAAAAATATTAAGCAGGACAACTGTTTTCATTAACAACAATTAGAAGTATTTCTTGAGCACCAAATCAGCAACTTAAAATAGTTTCTTAAGGATAATGTGACACTGAGGAATGGAGTAATGATAGTAATAATATATATTGTAATAAGATTGGACAATATCAATGTTTTTACTGTAATTTGATCAAATACATTCAATCTAGGGAGAGATTTCTTTTAAAAACATTTAAAAAAATCTTACCGACTCCAATATTTTTAATGGTAGTGTAGTTCTTGGCAGTTTTCATGAGATCTTCCAGTCTAGATTTTTCAGATCACAAGAGTTTGTAGTGGCTAAGCTCTAGGTATTGTCCTTTAAATGTCTTTGCACATTATACATAACAAAAGTAAAAATAATGGTGTTTTAATGGTGTCTAAAACGCTTACTTCATTCCATATTGGTAGTTTTTTCTTTTATCCCCGAGGATTACTCCGATACCATTTGGAGATATTCTGTCCTTTATATTCTGTCCTTTTACAAATTTGACGTATTACCAGAACTGAAATATACCAGGATGCTTTGCTGTTAATTTAGTCCAGCTTTGCTATTGTAATAACCGTAGCGATGTTTAAAGCTTTTGGCATTTGAGAGGCCGAGAGAACAGTGTGTGTGTGTGTGTGTGTGTGTGTAGTTTATGTGTGAATGAGATGTATTTCATAGATGTTTCAGTGAGTTCTTGCACAAATAGTCTTTGTGTTCCAATGCATCATATTGAGGAATATATGATGGAGTTGTTTAACAGTGTGATACAGTGTGATTCTTGTTTCGGTTGGCCTTTGTCTGTTCTGGAATTGTGTTGTGCATTTTAATGACTTTTAAACAGTTGGAACTTGTACCTCCAACCTTGGCTGTGCTGTAAGGTTGTTTGCACCTGTGTCATTACAATGGAACTGTGAATCTCCTCTTTTATAGACTTTCAGTATTTTACTTGCTGCTACAGATCTTTTTTTTTTTTTTTTACAAAATCGAAGGAATTACAACTGAGGTTTTAGATGCCATGTGCTTGATTCAGTGATTTTGTTTAGACTGATTTTTTTTTCAACAAAAGGTATTCACTAAAACACTAAACATTGCTTAACTTGAGGACCAATTGTTTCAGCTTTTTTGGTTGTCCATGCCAATTAATTTGCTGTATAATGCATTTTCCTCATATTTACACATAACTGCTTAAATGATATCAAGCTTTTCTATTAACATTTTATTTTAAAGTGATAACCTTTTATAGTTTTGTATAAACTGTTTTCTTTCTGTGTTACATGACATGCCATGCCATGCACAGTATATTCACTGTCAGGCATTTTTGTCTAGCATTCTTTTACAGATATATGCCATATTGTATTGCATTGTGTGCCCTAATTTCCAGTATAGTATATGTATTACTAAGTGCTTACTTTTTCTGTATGGACAATGTTATTATGACCATTTTATTATGTGAAGTACAATATTCATCAAGGAGTAACAGTCTTTTGTCTGAAGATGAAATGCTATTATTTGAACCCACAAGATCTGTATACAAAGTAGATAACTACATTTATTGTTTTAGTGTGTGCTTTCAATATATAAGTTGTGATGCAATATGTGTAATACATTTATCATAAAGAGACAAACCCCATGACTGCAGCAATTCCAAGCCTTTTCTTTGAGCAGTTATCTTGGTGGAACTTATGTTGTAATTCTCAGCATACAGACTACAAGTTAATACTTTTCTCCAAATAAACATGGTTATAACACAAACTATTTTGTAGGAAATATAAATTATTTCATAAATTAAAGAAAGCTTCTTGTACAATGAAGGCAAGCTATAATAAAATAATACAACTTTATTGCTTTAATTGACACTATCACAGATTCTCATACAAGTAAATAATTGTACATGTGTTGTTTTGAAATATTGATACATTAAGTGTAGTATGCATATATATATATATATATATTTTTTTTTATATATACACACACTACACACAATGTATCACAATTTTAAACAGATATAGATAGACAAATATGTTAATAAATAAATGATAGGATACCATATATATTTATTATGATTTTACTACAAATAAATGGAAATAAGGAATAACAATAAACCACAATGCCCATGATGCATCGCGGCGATCACGTTTTTACAACACGGAAGCACGTTGTGTCATTATATGAAGTTAATAAAACAGTCCATTTATCGACACAAAGGAGATATACTCCGTTTTGAGTGAGCACAGAGACAGATAGACACTTTTAATAACTAGTCGCACATGAAGAACAGACTTATCAAGTTTACTGCGTGATCATTTTCTGAAATTTGAGAAATAAAAACTTAAAAGCTACGGACCGTATTGTATATATATATATATATATATATATATATATATATATATAGAACGTTACACAGCATCTCTTTTGTTTTTAATGTAACGTTAGTTGTAAAATGTTTGCGTCATGGAGCAACTACAAGTGATTTGACATCCTTCCTCGTTCCTCGTATGCAAATGATCCATGGCTTGATATTTTCAGATGGGGATTCACTCCGAGGGATTCACTCATTCACCATGAGACTGATCAACACTGCTCTGCTCTTCCTCCTCCTCATCATCCTCAGCTGTAATGCACTGGGGCTCAAACCACAGCTCTTAGACAGACACACAGTCCAAACCAACTCTCAGCACACATCTGTTTCATACAAAACGTTCTATTTTGATCAACAGGTAAGTGTCTTCATTGCTTCTTTTACCTGGTTGTTTGTTCTTGGCCATAAGAAATTCATGTCAAGATTTCAATTTGTTTACATTGTTTATAGATCACCGAGACTGTTTTTCCAAAGAATATATTTATTTTTTATGTACTTTTCTGATAACCAATATGCATGTATCTCATTTCAGCATTAACGGTAAAAAAGTAATTAAAATAAACAAACAAACAAACAAACTAAAATATTACAATTTAGACTGCAACAATAAAACATAATATGCCTTTTTTGATGTTATTTTGCAAACTTAAATAAAATAAAATAAAAAGTATATTCATAATATCGTATAAACAACAATAATTATTATTACGGTAATTTTTTTATCATTGTCATTATTATTCTTTAAACCATTTAATTTATACAAAGTTGCTTGTGATCTAAATGGCTAAATCTAAATTATTTTAATCTGTTTTGTGGTGTGGCTTAAAACAGTAGCACTTAAAATGCTACATGTTTCTCGCTTGAGCACTAATGACTGTAAAAAGTAAGTTTTCAGGTAATACTTACTTAATAGTAAATATGGCCCACCAAATGGTGTAATGTATCAGTGCATTCAGTAACTAATAATGTACAAAAGCGGAAATATCTGAAAAATAGTGGTTAGACCTATTTCATCCTTCTCTAACCTTGATTTTATGTATATATATGTGACCGCAACTTGTTTGTTGTCAGCTGTTGTGATTAATCACAGTTGCAAGGCATTGTCATTCCAATCAGCGTGTGTCAATCAGAAGGTCTTTTGATAGATCACATTGCCAGGCCTTATTTTGCACCCACAGCAGTTTTATCTGGTTGTGGCTGCTCATTAACTTACAACTGGGCTTCCGTTACAGATTTCCTTTATTTAAAGTGTCCATAATCTGTGCCGTTCTGCTCTGTATTGTGTCTGCAGGAAATGTCCTTTTCCCTGTGGCCCCCAAAGAATAATAGCAGATCCTTTCGCCCCTCTGGGCTTGGGCCCGTGGGCAGATGCATAGCATATGATGCTGGCAGTCTGCCCGTTTTTTTAGTTTTGTTGAACTGAAAGTGAGATCTTGAAAGTCCCTTGATTTTGGTTTTTGTGTGTGCGTCAGGTTTAAAATGCTTTGACTAAAATACACAGTGTCATTTTTATTTCTTTAATATATAATTATTTAAATTGTGGTATGATGCTGCCAGTTGTTTAATATAATTTAAGTCTCAGAAACTGAAGAGTGGCTTAGAAATGAATCTATTGCTTACTATCTGTGGGAAAAGCTGACACAGGAAAAGCCCCGTGTCTAGTTTTAGACAAAAACAATCCTGTTAGGCTGTACTCTGAGCCTAATTACGTCTTGACCTGGACACGCCAGAGTGAAGGCAATTGTTTCTCGGTGTCTGTTCAACTCATCCTCTGAGCCGTCAGGAAGATTAGGGCCATTTCCTGGCTTTCTTGCTCCTCATTGTCTTGGTTTTGTCCTTGTCAGCACTTAGTACGCCTTAAACGGTAGCCTTCAGTCGTAGCAGCATAGACAAGGCTGTTAAAATGAGGATCTACAAAGTAGAGACTACAGGAAATGTTAACATGGGTCTAGGATTTTACATTCCCTCTGCGCTTCATTTCACATTCCCGCTGGAGCTGAGCTGTAGTCTGTCGTTTCTTAATTCTCTTTGTTGAGCGGTTGAGCAGTTGTCGAGGGGATATCCTTTCAGCATCTGTTGCTGGCTGTGGATGGAGAAATGGAGAGCGCTGTTTGACAAGCAACCAAGAGCAAAGCTGTTTTCAAATTCATTAGACAGAACAAAAAGCACTAACGTGAAACAAAATATAGGGTGTGATGTTGACAAAAAATGAAATCTCAATATTTTTTGTGATTTCTTCAGTACTGATACACTACCGGTCTAAAGTTTACAGTATTTACCTTTGAAAGAAGTCTCTTGTGTTCAGACAGACTGCATTTATTTGATAAAAATATAGAAAAAAATATTATGAAATATTATTACACTTTAAAATAACAGTTTTCAGATTATTAACATATTTTAAAATGTAACCTATTCCTGTGATGACAGCTAAATTTTAAGCAGACATTACTTGCAGTCTTTTGCAGTCACTCACATTTGGGAAAAACAGCACTAGTGTGATGTTGCAAAACTATGTGATATAAAACTCATACAGATGCATTTTTGACCTCATATATTGAATGAGGCTATTCAATATTTAGAATGCAGTCATATAGTTAGAACTTCATTCTACATAACGCAGTGAAAACATGCACTCTTAAGGCGTTCTGTAAAAAAAAAAAAATCTAATGATCATAGAAAAACATATGACCCCTAAAACTAGATTTTTACTTTTATGATGAAAACATAGTAAGTGCTTCGTTCTTGTACAAAACCTGCTACCATGATGCTATATATGGTTGCTAAGGGGTTCTGTGTGCTTTTTAGGGTGTTTTTATGTGGTTTCTAGGGTACTCTAAATGGTTGCTAGGCAGTTGCTTACTTGGAGAGGTTTTGTACCCTTTAGAACAAAGATATCTGGAAAAAAGATTGCCAATCCACAGTTCAACCTTCAGCAAATGTTATGTATGTAGTTTAACACTACATAAATGTACCGTGTAAAACATGTAAAATCATTTGTAATTAGTTCACTGAAAAATGAAAATTATGTCGTAATTTATTCTATAGTTTATTCATTTTTGAAACCCATATGATTACATTTTCTGTGGAACTCAAAAGATGATGTTCTTTTCCCTACAGTGAAAGTAAATGACATAAACTTGAAATGAAGTGTATGATTTATCTAAACTACAGTTTTTTTAAAAGCCTGACAGCCCCTGGTCACCATTTACATTTGTTGTAATGGTGTTGTAATTGTTGTAATTTTTGTGTTGGGGTTTTAAACGTTGTTTTTACAGCTGGAACATTTTTACAGCTTTCCTGTAGACCAGGTTCCTCTTAAAATAGCGTATGAAAAAGATTTTAGACCTGATAAAGTAAAAAAAAAGCTATTTGCCACACTTCCACATTATCACATGGAAACAGGTAGTAGATTAATGACACATTTGCTTTGAAAGTCTGTGTCCACCAGGAGAGGGCGCTGCATTTCTGAACCGACTCATCTAACCTCTGCAGCCAAAATCAGATGTTTTGTTTTAAAGTTATTGGAGTACATTCAGTTCTCGAATCCGCCATATTCCTTTTAAAGATTATTATTATTATTATTATATATAATTCATTTTATGTGTAATTCACATCTGAATAAGGATATTGTATAATAAATAAATTATACTACCGCTCAAAAGTTCAGGGTCATTAACATTTATTTATTTTTAAAGTAATTAATATTTTATCGAGCAAGGATGCATTAAATTAATCTAAAGTGAGTGACACGAAATACATTTATAATGTTAGACTTGTAATTTAAATATGTGCTGTTCTTTTCCTGAAAATCCTGAATAATGACTGGAATAATGGCTGCTGAAAATTCGGTTTTGTATATTATTTTAAAGTTAAATGTGAAATATAATTTGACTATAGTATTCAAAAATAAAATACATGTACAGTAAATTTATTGTAAACTACTTTTTTAAAAGTATGAATCATTTTTGTATTATTATTATTATATTATCTTTTATCAAGAAAATGTATGCACTTTTATGATTAAAATATTGTAAATATATATATATATATATATATATTTTTTTTTTTTTGTGAAGTAACATTTGTAAAATGTTAAGTGGAAATGAATAGGCTTATCAATTATGTAAAAAGGCCATTTTCTAGAGCTTGAGATGTAACAGCTTACACAGAAAATAACTCACTAAAGCATGTGAATATAGCTGACACTCATTTGACCTGAAGCCAGGCTCCGACTGCTGTTGAATGAATGTAGTCCTTTTGCTGTCACTGGCTCATAAAATTTCTGCCTCTTTTGTTGCCAACGGGAGGAGAAAGAGGGTATTTACAAAAAAACAAAACACTAGAGAGAACATTCTTTATTAAGTGTTGGATGGGATTCAGAAGAGTGAGAACTGTAAAGAACTGCAGCATTGCAGCTCTGGGAACACATTTTAACATTCTTTTTACTTCTTCCCTCAAACTTGGAAAATTTATGGAAATGTAGAAGACAGTGAACGGCCCCTGGACCGGGTGAATGGATATTACAATTCTGCTCAAACCGGAACTAATGTGGCATCCCTGACGCTGGCACTAGATTTTAATACAAATTGATGCTAATTATCCCTCCATCCTGCTCTGAGGTTTTACGCTCAACAATACGAGATGGCTGAAGGCCAGAAGATTGAGGAGAACACCCAGAAATAAAGACAGTCTAGTATCGTTACTGTACATTAAGTGTAGACAGGGATGTAACAACATTGTAACTGTTTACTGTTAAAACGGCAGCAGAACAACATTAAGAAAGGAATAGTTCACACACAAAAATTGCAGAACATTTACTTACCTTCATGTATATGTTATACCCTATATTTAAATTAGTTTGTTTTTTCATTGGAACATATTGTCACATGCACAACAATGGATCCTCTGCAGTGAATGGGTGCCATTAGAATGAGTCCAACTAGCTGATAAAAAAAACATTACAATCAAATTAATCCTCTGTCCATCAATTAATGTTCTTGTTAAATTAAAATCTAGGTGTTTGTAAAAAAAATAATAATAATTAAATCCAACTTCAAACTGTTGCTTTTGGCTAAAATAAGAGTGATCTATCCATATCTCCAGTGAAAGTAGTTTTGTCTGAATCAGGGGAGAAATATGCAAGATCAAGCTTACAAGCTTACAAATGAAAACAATCCAAATGAGTTCTAAAAAAAATGTGTGGGTGGATTTTGATATGAGTGGACAACAGGGGATGGACTTTTTTAAATGGAGAAAGCATTATAATGGATTATGAACTCATATTTTGGCTAGGTGCAAAGGTTTAAAGTTAAAATTGTCTTGATGGATTTGTTACAAACATGCAGCTTTTCGCTTCACAAACTTGGCTATAGATTACTTGTGGATTATTATGATAAAAAAAAGTTGTTTGAACTTTCATTCTGACAACACCGTAGAGGATTCATTAGTGAGCAAGTGTACTGTAATGCTAAATTTCTCCAAATGAGACTGACATTAAATTCAATTATTTGTAATGAAATATAAAATGCTAATGCCACCTAATCAAATGTATGTGTGCTTAGAAATATTTTAAATGTATTACAATTAAATCGTTTTCTTTCTTTTAAAAATAAAAGCAGTTATTTTTGTGTCCTAATCAGACTTCTGTTATTACAGATTGACCATTTTGGCTTTTTGGAGAATGGCACATTCAAACAGAGGTATCTTCTTAATGACCAGCACTGGCACAAGGAAGGAGGCCCAATCCTGTTTTACACGGGCAATGAAGGAGACATCACGTGGTTCTGTAACAACACTGTAAATATGCATTTAATATATATATATATATATATATATATACCTTTTAAAAGGAAGAAATGACAGGAAAAACTTCTATCTTTTAACTGAGTTAAACAACAGGAAACAGTGTTTGCAGAAGTAAAAATCACATTAATTTTCTCCACTAATTTAATTATTATTATTTGTATTTTTTTGGAATGATAATCTATAAACCTTTTAAATACAGACCTACTGTAAGCTTCAAAGTTGTTAATTGATGATATATGCTTTTGTAGACAAAGCCTTCAACCTATTTTTTTTAAATAATCATGTTCAACAGTGAATTTCCTTGCCAAAAAGCAGGAAAAATGGATGGGGAAAAATACTTCTAGAACCAAGGTCACTGAAAAAGAGGACAGGCGTCGTTGCACTCTATTCTGTTTGGTGCAGCTGATATTATGAGCTTCACCTTATGTGTCTCATATGAGCTTCACCTCACAGTGTCCTTAGAAAATTGGTATCAGTATTATTCACTTTATATTTATAGCATTATGAAAAATACTGTTACAAAAGTAAAATTTTGCCATCCAGAGGAAAAATATATTGTAAAAGTATAAGATTTAGTTACTATGCTGCTAAACCTTAGTCAAAATGGAAGCTCGATATCTCAACCTTTTTTTTCCCCCCTAGGGTTTCATGTGGGATGTAGCAGAAGAGCTGGGAGCCTTGCTGGTTTTTGCTGAACATCGCTACTATGGAGAGTCCATGCCATTCGGTGAAGAGTCTTACAGCGTGAGTCCATACTGCTGCTCATGTCGAGCGGTAAGGGTCATTTAGCTATCACTGTCCTTAACCTTCTGGGCTTGTCTTTCCTTTTCTCCAGAATGCAAAGTATCTGAACTACCTGACCTCAGAACAGGCTTTAGCTGACTTTGCAGTGCTCATCAAAGCTCTGAAAAAAACCCTGCCTGGAGCTCAGAAGAGTTCAGTCATCGCCATTGGCGGCTCCTATGGTGGGATGCTGGCGGCCTGGCTGAGAATGAAGTATCCCAGTGCAGTTGTAGGGTGAGTGTTTGTTCATGTTACCTATGTGCACCAGAATATTAACAGCAAATATGAATAAAAAATACTTTATGCCTAAAATGTATACTTAAAATTATATATTACTATTTTTACGAAAAAACATAGTTTTATGAAATTATTATAAATTTAAATAACTGTTTTTATTTTAACATATTTAAAATGCACTTTATTCCTGTTATGGCAGAGCTAAATTTTAGCAGCCTTAACTCCAATCTAAAGTGTCACATGCTCCTTCAGAAATCATTCTAATATGCTTATTTGCTGCTCAACATTTCTTATCATTATCAAAACCGCTTAAGTTTTTTTTTTTTGGAAAATCTTATACTTTTTTCTTTTGAACTTAGATTTTTTTTATTAGTTAAAGTTCAAAATAACAGCACTAACTTCAAATATAAATAATTTGTATAATTTAGTAAATTTGAACTTGTTCTTTCTGGCCTGAACATTTTGAAACCCGGACCTGTATACATGCATATATGCAAGTGTATGTATATATATATATATATATATATATATATATTAGGGGTGTAACGATTCATCGATATTGATCGATATATCGATACAATGTATGACGATGCATCGATGCCACGCGTAAAATATCGATATCTGTCGTATAAAAAGGCACCTTTATTTTGGCACTGTCCATGTTTTCATATAATGCCCGTCTATGCATTACCACCAATGCTTGCATTCTCGTTCAAACTCACGTACCAGGACTCGATATAAGGACTGCCCGAAGGCACAAGGCGAGCATATAAGACGCTATTGTTGGCGGAACAGTTGCATGCATTTGTGTGAGAGCAGTTTATTGACACACTTTATCTGAAGCGCGCGCACACAGATAATATCAGAACTCTCGAATCGTATCGAATAATAAATTGAGCTTGATATACTCCTGTATCGAATCAAATCGTATCGTATCGTAATTTTTTGCAGGTATCGGCAAATATCGTAGGTGTCGCTGGCAGTATGAGAATCGATGCAACATCGAATCGTGCACAACGAACCATCCGATTCGATACACCCCTATATATATATATATATATATAATCAGAATCTTGTACATACTGTGATGCCACAAAAATTATACAACGCAACACCATTTTGTTTTTACCATACACCTGTCCCATTTTTCATGAAAACCGGGCTGAACTCAAAGACACCATCAAATGTAATTTGATCTTTTGAACTCTATGTGAGGACGACACAAAAGGCCTAGTCGGTTTCTGACTGCAAATGCAAACCGATTGTTGTTGTTGGCTACAAATCTTGGAGGTGTCTGGAAATCTGTGTGAGGTCGGGTGTGAGCATTCTTGAAACGCCTTTGGAGACCTTAGAGAAATGAACATTCAATTCCGGGCAACAGCTCGGGTGGACATTCCTGCAGCCAGCATGCCAATTGCATGCTGCCTCAAAACTTGCGAAATCTGTGGCATTGTGCTGTGTTATATAAACAACATGTACATATATATGCACACACTATATGGATAATATGGACAAACTGGGACACCTCCTAATTATTGAATTCAGGTGTTTCAATCAGACCTATTGCCACTGGTATATGAAATCAAGCACCTAGATACAGTCTGCATTTGTGCCTTATGGCTGTGATATTATGTGGCCACCTTTGCAGTAATTTGTGACATTTTATCCCTGCTAGATATTCCGTGGTCAACAGTAAGTGGTATTATTGTAAACTGAAAGCATTTAGAAACAGCAGCAACTTAGCCATGAAGCAGAAGACCATGTAAAGTCCCAGAGCGAGGTCACAGAGTGCTGAGGTGCATGATGCATCTTTAAATTTAAAGGGGTCATATGATGCAAATTCAAATTTTCCTTTCTCTTTGGAGTGTTACAAGCTGTTTGTAAGATCCCTAAAGTTCCAAAGACTAAAGTCTCAAAACTAAAGAGATATTCTTTATAAAAGTTAAGACTCGACCACGCCCTCCTAAAACGGCTCATTCAAACATGCCCCCACGTCTACGCCATGGTTTGGAAAGATTTGCAAAACACCGCCCAAATGTATACACAATGAAAGAAGGCGGAACTATTATTCTTGCTGTAGTATTGTTGCTTCCCCCGCCATGTCCTGGAGACACTGTGTTTCGTTGTGAAAGTGAAAGTACTTTGTTTGGGCTTCCAAATGAGTACGCACCTAGAAATCAGTGGTTAATTTGTATTATTAATAATAATATTATTTATTATTAATAATAATAAATAATAATTTGTATTTACAACACTGTTCCAGAATAGTTCAACCCAAATATTAGAGTGTGTGCAGCGCATTTTACGGAGGACTATTTCCTGAACCTGGGAGTAGCCTGCAGCTAGGGGTGGGCGATATGGAAAAAATATAATATCACTTTTTTTTTTTTTTTTATCACGATTCACGATTTTATCATGATTCTTTGTCATGTTGGTTTTACTATTATGCAAGTTGTCTGAGCAGTAAAGTAAAGAGCAGTCTGATATTAGCATACATTTATAAAGTGCTTTTCTGGGTACTTTTACATAGAAGCCAATGTTCCACCATTATTAACGAGCTTACGAGACGAAGCCATGGGGATGATTTATGATAGTAAGTGGGCAAAGATAATAATTTTGATTACAAATACACATTATACTAGTAGTGCTTTATTTTTGTATTTAGCATGAGCATTTTGAACAAATGGTATATGGTTTGTACGCTTTATCTATTTTGAAAAGTGGGGGAGAGCCCAGGTAGCAATGCCCACCACCAATTTGCAACCAGCAACATCCACCAGGACGATGCGATTGCGAAGCAGCCATATTGCCACCATAGAACGCCCACCACACACATACAGCTTACATGGCTGGAGAGGAGACAGAGTGATGAATGGACCAATCAGTGTATGGGGATGATTAGGAGGCCAATGATCAGTCAAAGGCCAAAGTGGCAAAGAAATAAAAATGTTGTATCTTTCTTGCATTAAATGAAATAAGATCACAGAAGATACTGAAAGATTACAATATACTGTAAAGACAAACAGTGCTTTATTTCCAGGTACAATAGACTGTTTATTTAGCAGGAGCATTCAAGAAACTGAATGAACAAATGTAAAAATATTCAAATTGTATATAGACTGATTCCTAAAGCAACTGTATTAAAGTTTTTCAGTCAAGAATAGTGAGATATTTTTGTGGCTCAGTGGTAGAGCATTGCATTAGCAGCACAAACGGTTGTGGGTTCAATTCCCAGGGAACACACATACTGACAAAAACTGTATAGCCTGAATGCACTGTAAGTTGCTTTGGATAAAAGCATCTGCTAAATGCATAAATGTAAATGTATTAACGTTAAAGGAATATTTCACCAAAAAGTTGTTTTAAACCTAAGTGAGTTTCTTTCTTCTGCTGAACGTAAATGCTATTTTGAGGAACAAGGAAAACGTTTTCTTATTTAAAGAATTTGCCACTAACGATTTAAACGCGAGTTTTGAGCAGTGTAGACTAGTGCTTCTTTGGCATTTCTACAATCACAAATGCAGACATGGTAATGGTGAAAGACCGTATCAGTCATTATAATGAGTAATTATGTACCCACTGGATGCAACAAATTCCTCGTTTATAATGGGTTTTATTGTTTTTGTGTCGTCACGCCGGGACACGGCATCACAATACGGTAAGGGGCGTAACATTTCCATCTCACGCTTGAGGTATTCTGCCAATCACAATGCACTGGAAAGCTGGCCAATCAGAGCACGCTTCGCTTGTAAGAACGATGAGATTTGTAAAAATTGGCGCGTTTCACAAAGGCGGGGCATAAAGGAGCAACAATACATTTACATTTATGCATTTAGCAGACACTTTTATCCAAAGCGACTTACAGTGCATTCAGGCTATACAGTTTTTGTGTGTGTACAATAATGTACAATATGTGGAAAATAATGTTTTTTTTTTAACCACGAACCATGTAAACACATTGCATTACACCAAATACACAAAATAATGTTCTTTTTAGCAACGTCATATGACCCCTTTAAAGATGTGGCACTTCTCATCCCATTTGCAACCCTCTTTATACAGTTTATTTTTTAATGTTCGAGGCTTATGCTTCAGAGACAGAAGCTCTAAATCATAACCTGCAAACTGGCTAGTGAGAACAAATGTTTTACCTGCCACGGTTTATTTTCACTCGCATTTGGCAGGTTGGCGTGTATTAGTCTCAAGATGATATTGCAAACATTTAATAAGTGCTTAAAGGTCACAGCTAGTGAAGTTTATATCTAAATGTGAAATATTAGTCTATTAAAAATGCATAAGTACAGCATACATAGGCGTACTTAATGGAGTATGATTCCTAGAAACTGAATAATATCACATGTTTAGAGTGCTATGGGATTCTGGAATAGTAAAATGCATAACAGTAATGTGTAACCATGTGATTAATTAAGGAAGGTGATGTAATGCAGCAGAGAAGTTCATGATTATGGGTTGATCCTTCTACTGTGAAATGGAATGATCAGTGAGTGTGACCTTCTGGTGTTTTCAGTGCTCTTGCTGCGTCCGCTCCCATCTGGCAGTTCATTGTGCCGTGTGGAGAGTTTTACAAAGTGGTCACCAATGACTTCACCATCAGTGGCACCAACTGTAGCAGCAACATCAGGAGGTCATGGGCGGCTATTGGCAGGGTCTCAGCAACAGGTTGGTGAATGTGAGCGCTATGCTGCTTTGCCCCCATTTTTTTGTGATCATGTCATGTGTTGATAATGTGATCAAGATGCGGTACTTATTACAAAAGGTACAATTAAAACGAGAATCAATAATATAATTATATTTTATATTTCATATTTAGGAAACTTAATATGATTACGTATTGTCTAGTCATTTTTTTAAACAAGAAAAACCTGAATGGAATGAGGAAAAAAAGGGAAATATTTCTTAAACAACAATTTGGTAATTAGTCTGTAATTTAATAAAAAATAAAAAAATATCTGTAATCTAACTATGCGTATATAAATTCCAAGGACTTGATTTTTGTTTTGTTGATTTTGATCATCTTATTATGTACTCCTTTACTAGCCAACACTGATTGTTGAAGGATTTTGTTCTAGTTGTTTTAAAGCCATTTTCATTTCTGACTCTTCATGGTTTTGTACCAACTCTCTTTGAAGCTTATGGGTTTTCTTGGACTCATTTGATCAGCTTTTCCTTTATAGGTGAGGGTCTGCAGTGGTTGTCTCAAGAGTTTGGACTATGTAATCCTTTAAAGACTCCAGACGATGTGTATGGCTTCAAGGCTTGGCTGCAGGATACCTGGGTCAACTTGGCCATGGTGGATTATCCATATGAAGCTAACTTCCTCCAACCACTTCCAGCCTGGCCTGTGAAGGTACGATAAGTTCACTTCCAAGCTTTTCCTTACAGAACATACTGTGGCACACATGTTCTGATAAAGTTTATACCTTGAAAGCACTGATGAAAATGTCTGCCAGATGCATAAATGTACAAATGTAATTTAAAATATATAATGTTGAAGAATTATTACCAAATTCATATACCATGGTACAGTGTTTACATGGTACTTGAATTATTTATGTATTTATTTCAGAAAACTAGAACTGACCTTTTCCTATAATTTTTACATAAATGGCTTGGTTTTTCTATGAATTGTGACTATGAAGTGGTAAAAATTAAGAAAAAAATATGACGGTCTAGAATGAAGTATGACACTCTTTACAAGAATAATGAATGAGTAAAACACAACAAAAGTCATTAGCAATACAATTCTACTTTACCAGTTGGATTTCACAGCTAGTCGGTATCATTCTCGCTGAATGATTTCCTCATTAATGCTGACGCACCTCTGATAATAAGTCAGTTGTTGTACTCCTTTACATCAGTATGCAAATAGCTTCATTCATATTCATAAAGCCTCTGTTTTCTTTCACCCTCAGAATTGAGCTTTTGTTCAGGTTTTTGTTCGGTTTTGGTTAGAGAGTGGCGTGGACAGAAAACATGTTTATTGTCAGGAGTCCTGAGGCATCTGTATTTTCATTCATTGAATCTATCTGACAAAGCAAAGCAAAATGAATATGAAGAGCCCTAGTGTGCATGACAAGAAAGTAATATAAGCTCTTCTCCTAAAGCTAGTGAACTGCCGACCTAGAGCACGTTTTAAAATGAATCTGTATTGCCATGTGCAACACATTTTACATCCATATTTGACATATTTCAGAGTGAAAGATGATAGTAAATGAGCAAAATAAATAAATACAAATAATTGAATCGTGAAGAGTCAGCATTACATACAAGATGAAGCCAGACTGAACACTAGTTTGTTAAAGCAATGCCTAAATAGCTATTTGTTGATTGATTAAAATGATCCAATCAAGGCAGTTCAGTAGGTTTTGGAAAAGAGATAGAGTTGGCAGTGTGAAATTTGAATAAAAAAAGCTTAATTTTTTAATGAAATTGTTTAATAATTTAGTTATTTTATTTAGAAGCTTTTAGGTAATTTTTGTTGTTGTTGTTGTTGTTTCTTTGGTAGTAACTATCTTATTTCAAGCACACATGAATATGCAGACTTTGCAGACATTGCAAAAGCTCAGATGGTTCACTCGTGAGTAGTTTTCTTTTCCCCCCTCAAATCTGATAATGTATGCAACCCCTATGGGTGGTTAAAGCAGTTTAGGCAGCGGGTGCAAAGAGGAGGCTTTTTAATGACAAAGCTAATGTGATTATGTGAGGGACTGAGAGAAGGGGGTATTGAAGGCTTAGGAGTGGGAAATCTGTTGCTGGAGATGAATGTATAAGCCTAATCCTATCTGAAAAGTAGAGAGAAGGTGCTTTGGACAGCCTCTGCTGGTTTTGTCATAGTATAAATCTCTGCTCGGACATGCGTGTAGCTTATCTCGCGCGCAGACCACCATCTTGGAAGAAAAGGTTAGCAACAACCTTCTCAAACCCACTCAAAGTCAGACATCACATGACAGATATCATCCCATTTATGGGTGATGTGTGTTGCGATTATAAAATAAATTCTACTATCCCAGTTTAATGTGTAGCGATAAATATGAGTAAAATTGTGTTAACTTTTAGCGTTGCACAGTGAAATTTAGTTTGAATACATAGGAATCAGCAGGAAACTTGTTACTTTGTTGACTGAATTCATATGCTCTAAAACATGTTTTGTTTTTCTATGCAAATTGTCTTTAAGGTCACTAAGCATCCATATTGTAGAACATTTCACAAAGGATTCATGCTGTTCATGAGAATTTGTTGAATTTACCAATAAAAAGCTTATTATTGAGAACGGACTGCAGTGACTGAAATTTTGCTAAAATTGCCAATATGTTCGCATCTCAAGTCATTCATTATCACTATGGCAGAAGTGTTTTTGTACACACAGAACATAATTTTTGGTAACACTTTAGAATAGGGACCAATTCTCACTATTAAATAGTTACTTATTAGCATGCCTATTATGAACATATTGGCTATTTATTAGTACTTATAAAGCACATATTCTGCATGACCATATTCTACTTCCCTAATTCTACCCAATACCTAAACTTAACAACTACCTTACTAACTATTAATAAGCAGCAAAGTAGGAGTTTACTGAGGTAGAAGTCGTAGTTAATGGCTTGTTAATAGCGAGAACTGGACTTTAAAATAAAGTGACCAGTTTTTTTTTTTTTTTTTTTTTACGTGCTTAGGTGCGTAAACAATTGAACAATTAGCGAACTTGAAGTTACCATTTGCAATAAAAAACAACAGTACTTAAGGTGGCGATAGAGTTATCTTAGAATGTTTAAGTCAATAAACCATTTTTTTTATAATTCTGGTAGCTAGTTTAAATATATCATTTAGCAAAGATATAAATTATTTACCATCACATTAGTTAAAATGAACAACATAACAAGTAGCGACAAATCTTTTCTTCCGTATTTGACGAAGATTTCAGTGTAATGGATTATCAAAAATGAAGGTCGGTGAATTGGTTTTATCCATTGTTTGATGGAATTTTGAGGTGTTGGTGTTGCTCTCAAAAATTGAATGTGAATGTGCAGTCGATTGTGAAGGGACATGTTTAAACTGGAAGATTTTCTGTGACATGTATTTACAAACTAGACAATTTTCGGTAACCCTTTATTGTAAGGTGTCTTTGTTACATGGTACATGTACTTACTATTATAATAACAATAAATTATGCATAATTACATTGCACAATGTAACTCTGAGACATATCCCTAATCCTAACCATGTAATAAGTACATGTAGTTAATTAATATTACTCAGTACTTAAATATATAATTACACTGTAATAAGGACACCTTAAAATGAAGTGTAACCCAATTTTCTTTTAGTGCCTAAATTAATTATCTTTATAATGCCCCCTGTGGCAGTACCAACAATGCAACAAATATTTGCATTACTGCATTACTGAGGTCCAATCCTATTTATGTGGAGCCATTTTCCATAGATGATTGCATAGCTTGATATGTTTGTCAAGTGTTCCTGTGGCTCAGTGGTAGAGCATTGCATTAGCAGCGCAAAAGGTCATGGGTTAAATTCCCAGGGAATACACATACTGACAAAAAATGTATAACCTGAATGCAATGTGAGTCGCTTTGGATAAAAGCGTCTGCTAAATGCATAAATGGAAATGGAAGGTTTATTTGAAACATTCTTACTTTATTCCAGCTTGACTGTGATAAATTCCACTCCAGCAGAATTCCATTCCACTCAATTTCACATGCAAATCAGATGATTCTACAAAAAAAAAAAAAACTACATGGGGGATTTCACAGAAAGTGTGCTTTGAAAGAACTGGAACATAAGGAACATCTTCATACAGATAAAGCTTTGCTTGTTTGCAGATCGAAATTGTAATTTGTGCCTTTGTTATGCAATAAAGCAGAACCGTTGTCATCTCTCTGAACATAAAACCAGCTCTTTGCTCTGTGATTTACATGTGTTTTTCTGATTCTCAGGTGGTCTGCAAAAATCTTCATTTTAATACCGGGGTATCAGACAAACAGCTGTTGAATGGTATCTCACAAGCTGTAAGGGTGTACTACAATTACACGGGAGATGCAGTCTGTCTCAACACCTCACAAACTGCTACTGGGAATCTGGGCATCCTTGGTTGGTTCTACCAGGTAAAATATTAAAATGTTTGCTAGTTTGACTTGATATGGCCACATTTATTAATATAGGTCATTGGATTCTGTTTTAATTTGATTTATATGTTTAAGAATTATGATGTTGTTAGAGATTAATCATGGAAGGAAGCAGTGGAACTCCAAAAATGACAATAAAGCACTATGAAAGGTTTTTTGCACTGTATTCCAAAATTGAAATGTCAAATTGGCCCAGCAGTGCACAATACAACAAAATCTCCACAACACAACGGATAGGACTAATTTAATTGTGTTGTTCTAAATTCGCTGTGTTGTGGCTTGTTTCCGTTGTGTTGTGCTAATTTCATTGTGTTGCAACTTGTTTTTGTTGTGTTGTGGAGATTTTGTTGTGTTGTGCACTACTGGGCCACCATAGCTATGACTTAAGAACAGACCAAAATTGAAATTTATATTGACAGAAAATTGCTTGGAGGACTTTGGTCTGTTTTTCTCACAAAGCTATTGTAGGACAACTTTATGATACCTTTGTGGTGCCTTTATGTCATTTTCTGTGTATTATTATTTATGTTAGAAGGCTAAAAACTACTTTGTGGGTATTACTATCATGTTGTTTAACACCCCATGATGTGGTGTAATATTTGCAGAGCTGTACAGAGATGGTAATGCCAATGTGCACAGATGGCATTGCTGACATGTTTGAGCCACAGCCATGGAACTTCCAGGCCTTCTCTGATGAGTGCTACAACCAGTTTGGAGTGCGACCACGGGAAGACTGGGCAGAAATTGTGTACGGTGGGAGAAACATAAGTGCTCACAGCAACATCATCTTCAGGTAGGACCTCTTGTTTTTGTATAAAACTTATATTTGTATCTTGCTGCAATGCACATTCTGGCATGGCCTTCTCATTAAAGCATAGCCTACATGAGATGCTGCCCCAGAAGTTGGGCATCAGAAGGTATTTTAGAGCTTTAAAGGCATTCTAAGTTTTCAGCTGACTGGGTTTTAGAACACAGCTAACTAAGATTTTTATACTATAATTGAAACATTTCATTTATATGTTCTAGTTGGGGTATATATGCTATATTTGGTGATACTATGAGACCTAAAGATGTGTCTTCTTTTTCAGTAATGGAAATCTTGATCCATGGATGAGCGGTGGAGTGACCAGAAGTCTTTCAGAATCTCTGGTTGCCATTATGATCGATGGAGGTGCTCACCACCTCGATCTGCGCTACAACAGCGAGTTTGACCCAGAGTCAGTTATCAAAACACGGGCGCTAGAAGTACGCTACTTCAGGCAGTGGATCAAACAGGCAGCAACTACCCGATGAAATGGAATCAAGATCATTGAAATGAAACAAAGACAGTAAGAAGCACAACATTTCTGTTTGCTATGTGCTAAAGTTAGTGGTATCTTCCTTGGTACTTGATTGAAAAAAAAAATCATTTTTATTGTGGAGTGGATGTAAAGTAATTTTTGGGGGTCATGGTTGATCGTAATGTTGTTGATTTTTTTTTTTTTGGTGCAAAACAAGAATGTTCAGTAGGTTTTTCTGAGAAAATTGAGGAACTGAAAGAAAACACCAAATGCAAAACCACTCAGGGGAAGTGTCCTTTGCCAAAGTCTCAAATGTTTAATTGTTGCTATACAAATCATACGTTCATATCTATGGTTTTTAACTAAAGTATGCTACATTTTATAGAGATAGTTCACCAAAAATTTAAATTCTCTAATTAGTTTACCCTCATTTCCTTTTAAACGCACCTATATTTTTCTTCCATGAAAAAAGTCCATATGACCCATGTACCATATTCGCTGTTCTGCATTTTTCTAAAGTTGTGTGTTGTGATTTGTTACTAGACATGCAATAAATAACCAAACTTAACATTTGAAAATCACAATAAAGCGGTGAAAGCAAAATTATATTTTGATATGTATTTAACTGAAACACGTTTTAGGAATAATTTCTACTATTTAGAACTCAGCCAGTTTGAAATGAGCTAGATCTAATATCAGTGATAATGTTATTTTCATTGTCTTTAAATAATCACCACAAGTCTTCTGTTTTCTGAACAAACTGTGTACACTTCTGGTTGTACTATTTTTATTTTCTTAATTTTGCACTATTTTTTAAATGGAAATAATGATGCTTGAATAACAGAATAAATGCACATGAATGGAAGTAACTGTACATGTCCCATTTCCTGTTACTCCTCCATTGCCGCTCCAGTGTGATTTAATGAAAACCTAAAGACAGACAACGAGCAATAAAGTAGCTAGCAGGAGGCACGATGTGTAAAACACAGAGATTGTGCCCCATGCAGGGACCTGCAGGACTCCACCAGACCTGCATTCACTTACTGGCAGCTCCTGCTTCTCCAAATTGTGGTACGTAGACATCATCTGCTCTGTGCTGAGCTGCCTCCTGCTAATATTATTATTAATATCACAGCCAGAGTGCAGAGCAGGTTGTTTTGTGGGGTTGGGGAAGGTCAGGAGGAGGAATAGATGAGTGTGAGGTGATGGATGATGATTTTCACTTTGTTGTTCCCTGAAATATGATCATTTCAGTGTTTTGTGTTCATTTCCTGTTTTCTGGTTATTTTCCATGTAGTCTGAAAGTATCTTTAAAGGTAAAGTGCATGTGTTATTTCTGTGCCGCTATTGTTATTGAACAGAATTCGCAAAAAGAGTGATTGCTTTCAAACATAGTTCTCGAAAACTCCTCTCATCTGCCATTGGTCATATTAAATAGATAATCCTCCCCAAAAATTACGCCATTGGCTGAACCACTGTTACTATGTCAGTCTAGTTAGAAGGCTTAAACCATAGAAAGTTTTTATAGTGCTACAAAGCCAGTATTTACACTTTTGGGGGGATTCTACGGCTTACTTGTTGTATTGTTATATTATGCCGAGTTAGGAGAAAGTATTATAATCCTGAAACTATTAAGGCCTTGAAATACTAACAGCAATACTGACAAAGTTAATAATTCTTTGTTTATGGACAAAAAGAAGTTAGCAGAGCTACAGTATACTGTTTTTGAACATTACAACGCCGCCCACCTCGTGTTTACAGGGGTGTTATATGTGATGTGAGGATCTCAATAACAGGAATTCCAAGCCATTTCTGAACGTTTAGAGTTATCATTAACCAAAAATGGCAGCCAAATGTCCTAATGTTTAATTCTAAATTAATTTATAATAAATACTTCCATAAAATTAATAATTCTCAATTTTGATTTCATGGTGACTAAAGCATATACGCAAGCGACTAGAGGTGCACATACATTTGTACCAGCTCTGCAACACCGTACTCTATTATATACATGTTGTCTGACATCAGTGGAACTAGTAATCTGAACAAGATTATCATGTCAATGTAGGCGGAGCCCCAGAACACCCCCACCTGTTTTATAATCACCATGGACAAATGGTAGTTTGAATGTGCTTACCAGCCAGTGCTAAATTTTTGCTACACCAAAACATTTTTGCTAGAACCACCAAAACAAACTTCACAAAACAGTTTTTTCCCAGGTTTTCTTTTAAATGATTTCACACCAGTTTTCAATTTCACTAGGTTTGATTTCACTGCAACGGGTCCTGTAACGTCCTGTGTCAAGGGCCACACATAAGTACATGTTGCATTCTCTGTTTCCACAAGGGGCTCTAACAGATATTCAAGTTAAGGGCTGCCTCCTATGGTCAGTTTTCTCTTTTAGGTTATCTATGTGATACCAGAGAATAGATAATTTAAAGTGAATCAACTTAGTTCAATTGTGTTTAGCTAACTTGATTAAATATATTTATAGTTACCTACCTTAATAATAACATATCCCAACCGATCTCATGAAAGTGCGTATAAATAGTACGCCAAATAAGAATAAAAACTTGTGGTATTAATGCGCAAAAATTTACTTTGGCGTGTATATGCTATGTTCCTGTGGCTCAGTGGTAGAGCATTGCGTTAGCAGCGCAACAGGTTGTGGGTTCAATTCCCAGGGAACACACATACTGACAAAAATGTATAGCCTGAATGTGCACTGTAAGTCGCTTTGGATAAAAGTGTCTGCTAAATGCATAAATGTAAATGAGATATGCTATGCAATGTGTAGGATTAGAGTTGTGGGGTAGATGCGTATCATCATATGCAAGCAAAATCTGCGTATTATATGCACGCCAAACACGTGCATATACACGGCAAAGTCCATTTTTGCGTATCAATACCACAATTTTTTGTTTTTATTTGGCATACTATTTATACGCATTTTCATGAGACTGTGCTCCATATCCAGTTGAATGTGCACAAGGGAACTCTATCTCTGATGTTTGTTATTTACACAGTAACACAAAAATACAGTTTTTCTTGTGTTTGTGATTCATGAGAAAGGTCCACAACACAAGGGTTTGGTTTGGACATCTGACATGTAAAGTGAAAAATATTCCAAAATGACTGGGTACTTTGTCAAAAGTGGAATAGTTAAACTAAATTTCCCCACCTATGGATTAGTTTTGAAAGCAACATGAGTGTCTGTGCTTGCAATGCATTGGCCTAGTACTTGCATAGAGTATGTTTCTGGAATAATAGCCTTAGTCCCAGTAAATGCTTATATAGATTACAATTAAATTAAATTCAAGATTATTTGTACAGTGCTTTTTACGATACAATCGTTGCAAAGCAGCTTTACAGGAAATGTAATTTCTACAATAGATTGTTTAAATAGACAATTACTACTTTTGTACAATTACAAGTTTTCTCAAAGTTGAAACAACATCTTTAGGTTCCATTCTAAATAGCTTCTGGTTAATTCCAAAATACAAATGCAGACAGACATCAAGGGTAATTGGTGGGGGGTTTCAACACTATTGGACATTTCTCAGGACCATGTTGTTGCCATTAGTTTAACATCCTTTCTTCTCACCTGACAGTTTCATCAATCAAATATGTTAGTAGTATTTCGCTGACTGAGAGTCTTTAGTGCTGCATGTGTTGATTGTTACGCTGGGACCACACACCAATGGGAAAAGATGTGTGTGTGTGTGTGTGTGTGTGTGTGTGTGTGTGTGGGGGGGGGGGGATAAAAAAGCGTGGGTGCTGAGTTTGTAAATTCCCTGGGTGGAGGGCGGGGTGCGCTGTGTGTAACGATAACCAAACAATACTCACTTTCAATGGTCCGTTTGCTTAAGCAGCTCTCCATGGACATGAATCGAAAGCGGAAAGATGAATGTTGTTCCCTCGGCCGTCTCATTTGTTCTTCCCCCTGCTGAGTTTGTTCAACTTAGTTTGACCTTGTTGATTGCTTTTTCTTCTTTATAATTTGTTTTCCACACTTGTTTTCTCCTGGAAATGTAAATTTCTACTCATGCAAGGACCAAATCATCATACGCTGTAGGCAAATATATATTTGGGGAAAATGACAAATTAAAGTTGTCCAAGATGATAAAAAAATATTTTTTTAAACTATCTCATTTAACTTAGATACTATTTAATGTAATATATTTTTCCTTGTTGATTTCGAAAAATGAATACATTTTGATACCATTTCAGCAAAGACTTTCATTTAGTAATGTTAAAAATGTCAGTTTGTGTAACGATCAATTAAGCTGGATTATATTTACCTTATATCTTGGCTACTTGTACATATTTTAATATTCTTAATTTACATAATCTTAGCTAACAAAATCTTAATTTGTATGTACATATCTTGGATAGTTTACCTGGAAATTCACAATTCTGTCATTATTTCTCACCCTTGTCTCATTCAATAACACTGACCATGGGTTGTCAATCTCCAAAAAGGAGAAAAAAAGCACAATAAAAATCCTCAAAATGTAGTCCACACAAATGGTATGTTTGAAACTGTATGATAGCTTTCTGAACAAAGTAAACCAGTACAAGCACAAGGTATAAATCATAAATAAAAAAAACATTTACTAAATATTCTGGATTACACAGATACTGGCAATCTCCTTTCATTATTTCATGTGCAAAAATAAAGTGTTAAAATGTACTTTCAACCTCATATGTTGACCAGTATAACTTACACTTTTGCAAGTGCTTAGGAATCCCCCAGTCTATTTTCTTTAATGTCACGCAATGCTTTGTTCTATTTTTGGTGTCAGTATTCTACTCCTCACCCTCTTTGATACCCTCAGCCATTATGTGGCCATAGAAACTTGTTTCCGGAATTAGTGCGTCAAGCCCTTAAACGTGAATGACTAGCATGTACAAAAGCTCTGTGCGGGAAGAGAAGAAAATATCAGCCATTAGTCTGGTGATGTCACTGTGCCAAAATTAGGCTCCAGAAGAAAGCGGGGAGGGGGTGCTTGTTAAAAAAAAAGAAAATGAAAGGGCCGAGTATATACCCCAGGGTCTTGATGTTTAATGTTATGTCCTAAAGATATTGCTTTTTTTTGTACGAAGTACAGACTGACTTTGTTTTAACTCAATAAAGTGGAAATAATTCAATTTATTACACAGTTCTCTGGAATACTTGATTCTGACAGCTCAAAGTGGCAGTCTGCTAGAGAAAAATCCTATAATATATTATCCCAGCTAACCAATTTCCTAGCTGGACTAGTTTTTAACTAAAGTTTTAATCTTATAAAAATTTAAATAATAATAATAATAGGCCTAATAATAAAAATAAAATCTCTTTATGAAATCATTATTTAATGTCTAGGGGATATATGATTGTTAAAAATACAACTATTTTGAATTTTTCAATTTTATATTCATAACAAAAGTAATAGATTTTTAATAAATTAAGTTTTCAGCATAACAATGACAGCAGGTCATCAACATGTGGTCTCTGATTTTTTTGTGCTAATTCTAATGAATAATATCATATTGGTCACTTTTATTCTGAGGGGAATGTACATACGTTTTTTTATAGCCTTAACTTTGGAAACATGGAGCCGAATCCTGTAAAAGAAAAAAGCCTGTTTTATACTGTTGCTATTTTACTATTGTGGTACACCAGTTTATTGTGAGAGCATGGCAGCTTCTCTGGGACCCCCATTCAGGACCAGGGCTACAGATAATTAGATCACTGCTATCAGTTTCACTGTCTCTTTTCTTCATCACAATTTACATGATAATAACACTCTCGATGGCCCCCCTCTCTCAAAAGCGCTTAGACTTTCTCTTTTTTCCCTTTTCCAACATACAAATGATTCACTGCCTCACCTTAAAATGCACTTATGGGGTAGGAATAAAAAAATCCCTGGGAAAACCTCTCAAAGTGAAAGAGGCTATGGCAGAAACTGTCCACGTGATTTCACAACATGCAAAGTGCAATGAATGCAAAAAAAAAAAAAAAATTTTTAATGCCGCTATAAACGTGTTTAATGTCTGGGAAAGTACAGTTTAGTGGACTGAATTGGAATCAGATCAGATTAAGGACATCTTAACTGACTTAACATTAGTCTGCTTAGTGATTTCTCAAAAGAAAGATAAGGAAAAAAAAAATATATATGGGTTTTTGACATGAAATAGTTTTATAATTTTCTTAAATTTCAAAGCTTTGGGCCAAAAATATTCATTATAAATGAACAAAAATCCTTGTTTCTGGGCTATTGTATTGAGATAAACACAAAATCAAGCATTATCCTTGTTATACTGAATTGCTGGAAATCTCTCCTTATTCAAAAACTCCCTCCATCCTCAAATGTTTTCTTTTAAGCCCACCATGCTCCAAACCAGAGCCGTATCCTTTAAGTCCTTTCACTGAAATCAGGATCCGATCGGACCCCTACGAAAGTCCCAGTCTTGGATCCCTCCTCAGTATTCACTGCTGGCCAAGAAACTTCCTGCAAATGCTGAATTGTTTACAGCGGCTATTTCGCTCATACCCAGGATTTCTTAAGGTCAACATTTCTTCTGGCACACTGGGCTTGAACTGCACTTTATTCCCCTTTAATTTAACAGCTCCGGCAGCTTTTCTAGTTAAATCGACTGTTCATTATTGAGCCTCATTTTACGAAGGGGCTGTGAGGTGCAGTTTAATGAATCTCTGGCACAAAGATCCCTTTCACTGCCCAAGGAAGAATAGAAGCTATTTAGACCATGTAGGGCTGTATGTCAAAGGCAGCCTATAATAGTTGTCAGGCAGAGGCTAAAATTCCCACTGGTGCGGGAATGCACAAGAGATCAACTTCCTCTGCGAACAGATTGGGATAGTTGTAGGAAGTTAGAAGAACATGTAGAAAAACCTGTCCCAAAGGATGTATCTCCAATTAAGCGTTCACTTTAATTCAGGACCCAATGCACATGCTGTGAAGGTTTGGTCAAGTTTGTACAATATATGTACACAAATTCAAGAGGTTGATTTTGTGAGACGTGGACAAGTATTTAAAATGTATGTCACACTGCATGAAACTTGAATTTTTCAGGGGAATAAAATATCACAATCCCTAATGTCCAGTATAATTCAGTCCAGCTTAAAACTAAATATCTTTAAAATCTCCCATCAAGTTTTATGTCAGATACATTTTCTTAACATTAATTTAAAGATCTCCACAAGTGGTTCTGAGTTACATAAAGTATTTGTAGATTCCACTCTTAAGGCTAACCATGAACAATGTATAAATGACATTGTTGTGTCTGGAAACATTTATTTCTTTATGCTTTAACATTTTGAGTAAAACGTTTAATTAAACAAATATAACATAATAATAATTATATAAGTAAAACTTCATCTTTCATTTAACAATCAATTCAGATTTCATAGCAAAACATGTGTATATACACATATACAAGAAAAGTTGACCAGGACAGATGAACCTAAGGCTATTGTCTTTTTACTCTGTGGGATGCCTCAGACAAATCCCTCTTAGTTGCAGGTGGTCAGGCGTGAGCAAAGAGTTAAGTCCTTGCGTTCCTCTGCCCCTCCCCTTTGATGTCCTGACATCATTGGCCCTGCCCCCTAAAATAATCCTCCCTTCCCCCAAATTCAAGCTTTCGGCAGAGTGCAGAGGAACTGTAAGGGTGTTCTGCACAGGACCAAGGGTTAGCAAACCACCCTGGAAATGCAGATAAGAAATATGCTGTAGGGTCTCTCGGTTAAAATTGCATATATTCACCACGAAGGTGTTGCGCTTGTGGCAGAGAAAGATGGCTGTTCAGGCTGCCATCATGAACTCGCAGTTCTTAAACTTCTGTTTTCCTGGCTCGGTCATGGATTATGAGGTGGAAAAGGGTCTGGAAGGGGGTCTCCTGGGTGAGGTGGACTGTGAGGGTGACTTCAAGGAGACCACTAGAGACCTGCTTAGCTTCATCGACTCGGCTTCCAGCAACATCAAACTTGCACTGGACAAACCTGTCAAGTCCAAGAGGAAAGTTAACCACCGAAAGTACCTGCAGAAGCAGATTAAGAGGTGCACGGGAATCATCTCGCCAGGGACCACACCGGTTCAGGAGCCATGTAAGAGGCAAGGCTCGCCCCAAACCCCAACAAGCAACTTCTCCAGCAAAACGCCACCCAAGAAGGATGGGATGCAGGCAAGCCTGCAAAGCAAGAGTCTGGCTGCCCTCTTCAACTCGGCGAAGGATGTACAAGGAGAGAGGGCCAAGAAGCCCCCGCTGCGGCATCGAAACCTTCCTCCATCCTTCTTCACAGAGCCGGCCAACAGCTCCAGAGTTACATCTACTTCTGGCATGTTGCTCAAAGACCTGGAGCGAGGGACTCCGGAAGCAGCAGAGTTCTTGGAGCTTCTTGGACCCGACTACAGCAACATGGTCTTGGAGCAGGAACTATTCCACACTGCACCTATCAGGATTCAACAGGAGGTGACCGTGGGCCCCGAGCCATATGACTCCCACCATTTTGTAAGTGGTGGGTTCTTGTACACTGAACCTTGGGGCACTTGTAGCAGCACCCCCAAAAAGTCAGGAGACCTGCGGACAGTACCGGTACAGCCAAATCTTTACAGCCACACAGACCTTTCTGGCAGCGTGCCTGTGGAACAGAGCTCGCCATGTGCACTTACCTTTTCAAACTTCTTCACAGACTGCTCCACACCTCCAGTCTCCTACGATCTGGTGAACGGATTCAACAGAGGGAGCTTTTCTTCTCTTTAAGCCAGAGATTTTACATTGGAACAAAAACACTAATGCATTTTTTTTCAGTATGGTATTGACAAAGGACGCTACCTACATGTAATTGCCCTTTTATCCTAAAACCTTTGACTCAAAACCAGCTAAGGGTTTCTTGCTTGATGGGATAACATGTATGCAGTAGCAACCTGTAAAAGGTTTACAATCTTAATATGGCCTTTACATCTAAGGATGAACTTTTCTCCAATTATTTAATGAAAATAAAATGCATTTTACACATTTCTAATCATAAATTAACAAAACTATGCTTCAGAAATTTATTTTATTGTTCCCTGTAAATAAAACAACATAAACACTTTGGACCTCTTATCCTTTATCATGCATTGTTTTATTTATAATATTACGAATTTGAAGCAACAATTTGTTACAGAGCTGATCTCAGGGGGTTCTGCTTATTTGTTTAACTATATCACAGACTAAATTGTCACAAATATACAGTGACCCCATTAAGTATTTGAACGCTTAAGCCACACTTCAGATGTATTAGTTTATTTCAATGAGATAACAAAATGTAAAAAAATAAAAATACACTTAATTTGTTTCCCCTCTCTCTCATAGCTGACTTCACTCTGGTCGGTTTTTGCAGTCAATTCTAATCACAGAGCTGTCCTAACAGAGTAACAGGTGTAGTTCATCTATAAACATGATCCACTTTGATTTAACAACCACGTTTAAAGTCTTCACTTTAAACAGTATATTGGTCGTTTTATAATTTAAAACCAAAACACCTTTTTTTTCGTTTTGTCAAATGTATTGTGTGCGCATCTTCCTTAAAAATAAAAGCCACTTGGACTGATATTCTGTATTTAATTTATACAAAAAACCTTGTAATAGTGGCAGTCAAGACAATCTGTCTACATTTTATTTTGTATTACTGTTAATCCATAGCTTATATTGTTTGTTGAGTGCTTAACAAGTTTGGACATCTAAAACAATAACTTACAGTTCCCTGAAGGTAAATGTCTGATTTAATTATTTAGATATACATAAAAGAAAAAGATCTAGGTCTGGATTTTGGAGTTTCTTTGTATTCTGAAAGAAATGGATAAATGTGAGTGTGTAAAACAAGGGTGTACAGAGGAGAAGGATGAGGTAAAATTGTTATAAAGCTATAATATGAATTGTTAATGATGTGTCATATTTGCAATGCACAATAATCATGTTCATCGAAAAGGAGGAACTTTACAACATTGTATAGTAACACTATTGGTTTATGATTAGAATTAAATTAGGAATCAGACATTTCAAATTGCACTGGGAATCAACCGTTAAAACACATGATGCTAATGAATTATTTTTTATTTAGTTGTAGTTTTAAATAACATTTTATGTGGGAAGCATCAGCCAAGAGTAAAAAAAGCATGTTAGTAATTTATTATGCTGAAACTAGTGCTTGTTCTCTTCACATTGTTTGCAGTACAGAATCAAAAAACACTCAGTTTGTCTGACATTTACATTTTCAAGAAATTTCTGTTGAGTAGTAATGAGTTGCACACCTAAATCTATGAACTTACAGGGGCACTGGATGCAAGTTTTCTTTGGTCATAAAGTAATGGGACAAAATAAAGCTGGTCTTTATGTCTATTAAAGAAACACTATCTTTGATTGTTTATTTTTTATCATAGCAAAGATAAAGGTGTGTTGATTAAACTCGAAACAAATAAAAAGACAGGTTTATGATTAAGTTCAGGTATGCACATTTCATTCGAATTTGTAATATTTTTAAATGGCACACAAAAGGACGTAACACTTCTCAAGTTATGGCACCCTCTGTTGGCCAAAAGAGGTCTTCATGCTCATTTGATGAGCTCAGTCACTGTGTTTCCTTAGAAATAAACTACAACTAGCTATTAAGTACACATTTGCATGTTGGAAGTGTATGGAAAACATTTTTTTTTATTCAAATTGAATTCCCATCATGCTCAAACTCATTTAATGATTAAAATGATTGAATGATACAAATAATTGAATAATGTATCCTAATGTTTAGATCTATTACAAATTGATGGTCAGCAAAGCACAATGTACAATCTGTTATTCTGGCAATGGTAAGTATTGATACAATGTGATGCTTTAATACTGAACTGAAAGATATGTCACTAAAATATTAATATTGCTTTGATTAATCAAAATAGAATAAGCAGTAGGAGTATTAATAATAATAATGTGCAATAATGTTACATTATGAACCCCTGGTTGAGAATCTCTGCTCTAGATCTTTCCGATTCAAAATTACAAAGGAATTGTGGGTTTTAACACTGTTTGCATGTTACACTGTTGCACACACACACACACACACAACACACACACACACACACACACACACACACACACACACACACACACACACACACACACACACACACACACACACACACACACACACACACGTTTGTTCTTGCGAAAAGTGGGGACATTCTGTAGGCTTAATGTTTTTTATACTTACAAAATGTTATTCCTACACCTACTTAGCCCTCACAGGAGACATTTCTACTTTCCCCCAAACTCTGTATGATTTTTGTTTTGAAAAATGGGGACATGGGACAATGTCCTCATGTCACCTTCTCCTTGTAATACATACATGTCATTATACAAAATATCATAGTAATATCATAGACTTAAATTTGATTTTCTATAGGCGCATGTTTTATTTTTACTGTGCAACCTTATTTGCTAAAACCCTTAATGGATCCTACAAAGCAATCTCAGCATATTCCAGTCCACATGGTATTGTAAGAACGTATTCAAATGCAATAGGCTATATATTCCACCAATTAGGTCCATTAAAAAGTAATGTTTAATATGCCTCTCACCTCAAGTTTAAGATATTAGTATGCTTTAACACCTGCATAACTTAAATCATGGTGTGAAATGCTTTACAGCATCATATACCCCTCACACAAGCATCACATGACATGATATGTTGCACAATTAGTCGTTTTTCTAATTTACACAAGATGGCAGTATTGGTGCTTTGAGCAAATCTTTCTACAGCAGCAGAACATACTATTGATATCTACAGTATATTAAATATATATATATATATATATATATTTTTTTTCTCTCTGATGTTTCATATATTTATTTCACATAAGAAGAAATTAATAAAGTGTAGGATATATGAAGGAACGATATCCGAAGCATTTGAATAAATTCAAAGAACAGTTAATAGGCTACTTTTTTTTCTCTATAATTCTGATTGTTATGAGAACGAGCTGCTACCTACTGATTATCTTATACTTGTACAAATAACAAATGTGATTGTTTTATTGGTCATACATAATTGCAATTTAACAGCATCTGTTTCACTGACAGAGTCCCACCTGTTGTGCCTTCTCATGTTTAAAAAGAGGCATCATGGAGTAGAGTTTTCTCACCAAATGCATTCAAGTTTTTCATCATTGCTTCTTGGATAAAGAGCATTTTACCTAAAGAATATAAAAGAAGGGAGATATTTTGCGACTTTAGAAGAAAATGCCCATTTTACTCTCAGTTGCTTCAGGCGATATTCTTGAGGTATTTGTTTTTTTCTGTGTCTGAACGCCTGCGACATTAAAAACGCAGTGCGCATGTGCTATAATTTCCTTAGTCTTAGTTTAGAGTATAGTGCTGTTAAACGATTAATCGCATCCAAAATAAAATTTTATATTTGCATAATATATGAGTGCGTACTGTGTATATTTATTATGTATATATAAATACAAAAACATGCATGTATATATTTAAGACAAATATGTTATGTTTATATATTAAATCTCTCTCTCTCTCTATCTCTATATATATATATATATATATATATATAACATAATATTATAAATATATAAATGTATATACATGTACATATTTTCAAAATATATACTGTATGTGTGTGTATTTATATATACATAATAAATAAACCGTACACATACATACATATATTATGTAAACAAATTTTGGATGCTATTTATCGCAATTCATCATTTGACAGCACTAGTTTAGAGCAATGCATGTGTAGACAAAATATTTGAATTTCAAAAATATATACAGTATAAATAGTAGTTTAAAAATTCAAAACAAAGTATACAGTGGAGGGAGTTTCAGCAAAAACCTACTGACAAAAAATATAATAAAACAAAGTATTCATTTCACTCTGCCATCCGTGGAAATGTTTATCATATAAACATGACAGAAACTTGATGCTGCTCTTCAGATATTTCCCCTGAGAGAAAAGAAAATCACATAAACATCCTCAGGTGAGCTGTTTAACACCACAATCTATTCCGATATCAATACTTTTCTACTGATAAGTGACAATTATAGTGACAATCTTCACACTTCACCTTCTCTTGACCCACGGTGTTTGCATTTTGTGGTTTGCTGAAACTGTAATGTGTCTTACAGCATGAAATTCATAGATTTTTCGCTTGTCAACTCACGTCTGACATTGCCTATGGTTCTCTATTCCAACAAACATTATTTAGCATATTGGAATCAGGAATTGGAATCTAGTTTCATATATATACACACACACACATGCTACTTTTTGCCTCAGAACGCCCTGCATGGCATAGATTCAACACACACACTGACACACACGCACACACCACATCCCAACACACACCACTCACACACACAAACCACCACACACACCACACACACACACACACACAACACTCACAAACACACACAACACAAATACACACACACACACCACCACACCACTGCCACTAAACCTTGTTATGGATGTGTTCCACCATATTTGCCTTCAGAACTCATGCCTTACAATCTTCTATTGTCAATTTTAGCTGTGCGTTGTAGTCCTCCTGGGACGTCTTTGAACTGTACATCTGCTTCAGTTCGACGTGTTATTACAACATGGTATTCTGCATACTTTGGTTGAACAAGTGGTTATTTTTACTAGTTCTACTACATAAAATGTAAATTATCATAACCAACTCTACATCAACATTGCTTCCCAAACCTGTCCTGGAGGACCCCTTGGCCTGCACATTTTGTATGTCTCCCTACCACCAATCTGGCACCAATAACCATTCCACGTTCAAAGTCACTTAAATCCCCTTTCTTTCCCATTCTGATGCTCGGTTTGAACTTCAGCAAGTCGTCTTCACCACATCTAGATGCCTAAATGCATTGAGTTGCTGCCATGTGATTGGCAGATTAGAAATTTGTGTTTCCAAGCAATTGAACAGGTGTACCTAATAAAGTGGCCGGTGAGTGTATACTCTAAAAATGCTGGGTTAAATACAACGGTTGAGTTACTGCCCAGAAGGTTGAAAACAACACAGCATGTGTTCTGTCCAATATTTACCCAGAAATGGGTTGTATTAATGGGTTATTTCAGCATTTTTAGAGTGTATATATACACAAATATATATAAAACACGTTTTTATCAGTAGCCAATTATTTGGTAGTGATTTTAGGTTTTGATTTTAGCTGATTTAGATTTTTAGGCAGTTCTGAAAGTATGGAGCCTCTATGGGGACATGGTGAGAAAAAATATGAGATCAGAAGAAAAATATAGTTAATTGCTTTGGAGTTCTCCTGCAAACTTTTGCGTTTCTCCTCAGAAATCCTCCTCATAGGGGATCTGTACTAGTGTTGTGTTAAAAAATAGCTAAGTAGTTTTGCTGTGGATATTATGTTGTTTCTGGGTGATTGTTGATCTGAGTGCATTAGACAGATATAGGGTCTGTTAGTTTTAAAATCATTGCTATAAGTTTTTTATTGTTTACTTATTTAGCAAATATATATAAAATCACTTTTTTGCTCACATTTTCCGATGTTTTGGTTTTGGTGTGATTGAAGCATGGTACACTGATGTTTTGTTTGCTGGAGGTTCTGAATTGCTACCCCAGATGTTATTTATGGCCTCTATGGATTTGGGAGTGAAAAGTTTGATATGAATCAACATATATCTAATTGGAGTTCTCTGCAAACTTTGCGTTTCTCCTATCCTCCTCTCTGTACTGAAGTGTTGTAGGTAGTTGTTAATAAAGTTTTGCTTAAGTATGAGCAACAGTCTAGCATCACTAGCAAGTTAGCAACCACCACCAATGCTAAAGCTTTGATTGCATGTATAAATGGTGTAGGACGGCATTTTTACATGTTGTGACAAGTCTTTGTTGCCATCACAATTTTTTTCTCAATCAAAGTAAAATGTTGCTAAACAGCAGGAATTGCAAATTCCATTTAAACTGACTGGCACAAACCTCCAGGCTATATCACACTAATAAATCTTTCTCTAAATACCTCTTCCTGTCTAGCTGACAGATTTCTTTTCTTACCCTAAAGCATAAAGAAATAAGAGAAGATATATAGAGAAAACTCTGTTTCATTCTTACTCATGCATAACGTTGCTCTGGTAATGATTTGGTCTTATAGTGGTGAAATAGTCTTCTGCATTCACACTATTTGGAGCCTTCTCATTCATCATTGGGCCGCTAAAATTTCACAGAAATATGTTCCTACGTGTTTGGATCAGATTTTTGAGACAGAAGAAAACTCATGCATTGTCTCCCAAGTCTATTTCGAGTTCTCTGCATTGTTGTGCAATGATAAATAAACAATCTACTGCATGTCTTTCTGTCTAATTTTCAGAGGAGTGAAAGTAATTGTAACAAGCTGCCTGTTTGCTTTTAATGACCGGCAGTGGATTCAGATGACACCTTTAATGAACGCCGAATTTCTGCCCCGATGCTTGGAAGGTCACGGTGTAAGATAAATGTCAAGAATATCATTATGTGAGAGCAGCAGAAATGAGAAACGTATTTCTGCAGTGTGTTTATAAATCAGAGAGTTTGTAGAGTAGGGAAATGTTAGGAATTACGTTCACTGACAATGTTAGGAAATAAGTCTGATGGATTATTTACTCTGAAATGAGAGAACATTGATCACAGTTGAGTTCATTGAGTTCACAGTTGAAGTTTAACATGAAATCCAAATCTATTCCTTAATGCATTTTCCTGGTTTTAATTGTGAACAATTCGGTGCACATTATTCAAAGTAATCCAATCAACCATTATTGCAAAATATATTTGTAATCTTTAATCCAAATGTAATAACTTGCTCTTCCTCTGAAATTACTTTCTGTCTTAATTTATTGACATCACTTAAAGGAGTATTCTGGTTTCAATACAATCTCAAGTAAAAGAGATTTATAGCATAATGTTGATTACCATAAAAGTTAGACTCGTGAGGCATTAATAAGCAAAGTGGCAATTTTTGGAATATTTAAAAGAAGAACTGTGAAGCTTATTTTATAAAGACACTTGCATACATTCTTCTATTAAAATGTGTTAGTTGAGCTGTAAAAATGTTCTTGTCGTTTTAGCTGTTGTTGTAATCTGTTGTTTTAGCTGTTGTTGTAATGGCAGCAAAGTTGCAAAATAGGATATAACTTTGCAAAGAAAAGCTTAGTAAACCATTTTAATACATATACCTGGTATAACTTTATGTAATTCTGTGCATGTTCATTCCAAATAATCCATATTTCCTAATATTCCAAATTATTTCGTAATCTTTTTTGTAATTGCTGGCTCTTCCTCTGAACTAACTTTAAAATCACTTAAAGGAATATTCAAGGTTCACTGGAAATTTGATAGATTTGAACATTTACTGTATTGAACAACGGTGATTACTACAAAATAATAATAAAAAAACATTAAAATCAAGGTTACAGTGAGGCATTTACAATGGAAGTGACGAGGCAAATATGTGAAGCTAATACTTTTCTAAAAGCACTTGCATTAATTATTCTATATAGGTAGAATTCGTGTATATTAGTTGAGCTGAACTGTTGTTCTTGTCAGTTTTACAATAATTGGGGGGTTTTAGCTGTTGCGTTTTAATGTAATATAATGACATGATTTCACTACCAGGAAATTCTTAATATATGAATTTAACATTTATTGTTTATGTCTTGTGGTTATACTATTTATACAACGAGTATTTTAATGTTTGTGAATTGTCTCAGTTCTATTCTCATTTCTATTGTGCCTCACTGTAATTCAGAATTTTGCTTTCTCAAAGGAGACAACATCTATTTTTGTGGTAATCAATATTATGCCATAATATATGGTTTTAACAAAATATGCGTTCATGTCTCCATTTTGCTAATGAATCCGCGTTTACCACCTATAAATTCTTAATAGGTCAAATAAAGCTGCGCTCCAATTTTTTTCTCAATGAATGTCGGTTTCACTTGAAAATGTTGCATTAAAGTAAAATCAGTTGCGAACAGAGATTAACATTGACTTTTATTTTTATTTTTTTTATTCTGCGTTTGCTCTTATGTGTCACAAAGTGTCCATATCCTCCTTGCAGTCGGGCTACAGCTGAAAGCGAGATCCAATCTGAAATTGCAAATGATGTCCTGATCTCCTCTAAAAAAGGGCTTTAATAACCCTGAAGAGTCCTTAGAGAGGAGTAAGATCTTATAAAAGTGCAGAAAATCCCATTCCCCATCATAGACCTCTCCTTCGTAATTACCAGATCTGCCCCTTCTAAAAGGTGAAGGACGCTCTCTTCTGAACACTCCATGACGTGGGCCAGTTCAGTTTCAGCTAGACTATTTTATGGTCATTATGTGTGCATTAATAACCTTTAATGACTAATTGGATTAATTTAGTCCATTTTAGCAAGCGGTATCCACTGCAGAACACTAAACTAAAAAGATGATTAAAAGGGGAACTTGATAAAAAATGATGTAATTTGAAAAGCAGCAATGGCCAAGCAGTTGTAATTATTACTTCACCTCTCACTTCTCACAGGCATAGTTAATTTTTAATTATAAGATTAGATTTGTTTCAGGCTCTGTAACATGACTGGATATATTATGTTTGAAGTCATTGAATATAACCTGTACTTAACCACTGCAACATGATGTAAAAACAACCAAAATGGCAGCAGCAAGTAGTTAAAGATAATTAAATAACAACATCAACACATCCAGACATGCACTTATGTTTGTTCTTTAATAATGTGTGAGTAAATTGATCAGAGGACATGATTGTGAAGTAAAGTTCATTTTAATTTATCAGAATGATAAATTGGATTGATTGGAATTGATTTCATTATGAAAATCTGTTGATGCTAGGGCAGTATGTATACAATACTTCTGTGGTTGCTAAGGTATACAAAGGATCAAAAGATGTTACTATTTTTGTTGGTGGTCGCCTAAAGGGGGTAATTTCAGTTTCAATTTATTTTGATGGTCCCTTTAACACATTCTGTTGACTATAAATAACATTGCATCAACACATATCTACTAACTCTCATTAGAGTGTTAGTAGAGTATTAGTAGACAGGTAGGGTTAGGGTTAGAATAAGTTGACATGTACTTGCAAAGTTACTTACAGTCAGTAAAGTGTCTGTTGGGAGACCATCACAATAAAGAGTTATCAGACATGAAGCAGACAGTCTACTAATACTCTAATGAGAGTTAGTTGATGTGTTGGTGCAAAGTTACTTTTAGTCAACAGAATGCTTAAAAGGGACCATCAAAATAAAGTGTTACCCAAATTTCCCTTGATCTTTTGAAACAGAAGTTTTTGTATGCTTAATACATCCTGCAAGTTTCATAACTTAAAAGTCCTCATCATCAACAAAAAAGCATTTATGTAATGTGGCTCATTTTGGATCTGAGGGACAAGTTGACATGACACGGGCACAGTTGTTTGCATAAACACTGCCTCCAGAGCAACACATTGACATAGGCTCCGCCCACTGACTGCCTAACGGCTGACACCTGATCGCACTAAATGCGAGTGTTGCAACGCATCAAAATACGATCACTGCCGCTATCTTGTCTACACTGGATGCAGTATACAGATGCGTGCTTGACTTTCTGACACAGTCCATCCATACACTCGAGTCTGTCGTCAATTAGGACAAATGGAGTGAAAGAACATTCGCTTTGACCCGTTTGGTTTAAACAGCTCGTTTGCGTCTTTGTACAGAAATCAGAAGGATCCCAGCATAAACAATAAGTGGATAGTTTATTTGTAATGGCATTCTGGATTTTTTTTTTGGAGAGAGATTAAGCGGTAGGCTACTAGATCCAACTGCAGCTGCATCACAATCATAAAAATATGTTATCAAAACACTCAAAATAGTGTTGATACGGTTTCCTATGCAATGCCGTTTGCCAATCATGACAGTGGCCGATTACTGACAAGCCTTAAAGGACCTTAAAGGATTATAAGTACACCTCAAGATTCATTAAAATAATAATAATAATAAAAAAGTCAATGTCATGACCCCTTTAATAAGTCAAGAGAGCTCAATCACCATCTCTCTCTCTCTCTCTCTCTCTCTCTCTCTCTCTCTCTCTCTCTCTCTCTCTCTCTCTCTCTCTCTCTCTCTCTCTCTCTCTCTCTTTATTGTGCATCAGGTGAAAACCATAATTGTTTGCATAACTGCACGTCTCCTCAATAGGTAGTGCAATTTGTCTAGTTTAATATTATTTTAAATTGTAAAATTTGATATCTGATTATCACAGCTCATGCTCTTACATTCTCTATTGATGCACCATAAAACATGGTATGAAATGGATGAAAAAAGCTATGCTTTAGTTATTTAATGAGAAAGTGCTGTGACTCAAGCTTTAAAGCATAAATTTGCTGCATTTTTCACATCACTCTACTTGATTGTACTGATGTTCAAAAGAATGGTACCTATTAGATGGGAGTGCCTGGTTCTGGCATTATTTCTGCATTTCCTGTCGGGGGTATTGAACCACCTCGTGTTTGTAGATTGGGGGCAACCTCCACTTTTAATGAATTGTTTACCAAGCGCGCCTTGTTGCACATCGTTTTGATGTTTGCTGAAAGCTGACAGAGAAAGCTGAAAGCTGCCTGCTTTGTTTCATTCCAGGTTTCTTGTAATCGTGAACATAAAACAGAAACAGTGAGAATCCTGAAACCAAGATGAGATATGTGATGAATCAGATATCTTTGATGACTTTTCAGCTAAATATTTAAAACCCTTGGAGATGTTGCCAGCTTTTCTTCACTAAATGTTTGGATCTCCTGCCAGCTGATGACACCTCTGTTTTGACATATTGTGGAAACAATTTCACAGTGGCTTTATGTAGTCGCACAACTTTAACATTGTAAAATCACATTTTCTGATAAAAATCTAATAATAAAAATCTAATTCAGAACAAAAATTGAGAAAAATAAACTTTTATGAAATAAAACTGTCTATTGAATCTTTAGACAAAATATGTATAATATGTATATTATTTGTATAATATTTAATACATCAGATACATATTTGAATGTACAGTGCATGAAGTATGGATATTATTTGACAAAAGTCTAAATGTTTACTTTTATGCAAAATCAAACACACAAAAATAAAAACAAAAAAGTGCAATCTTTAGAAAATATGAAAAACATGAAAAAATATATTTCTTTGTATAACTTTAATCTACAAGTATGTGTTTCAGCAACATCATTGCTATTTTATACTTAAGGAATTATTAACCGTAACAGCAATGCATTTTTATTGAATTTGAGATCTTTGAAGCATTTCGGCATATTTCTATTCATTCGTTTATTTCTAATCCCCGAATTTTGTTTCAATGACAAATAAAGGAAGCAGATTTTTTTATGAATATATTAGTATTAGTATATAATATATAATATAGGATAAGATTTACTAGTCACATACAATTTGCTCTATTTAGGGGGGTTGGAAAAAACTGCACACAGGTTCGGAACTGCATGGAGACAAGTAAATTACAGACTTTTCACTTTTGGGTGAACTATTTCTTTAAACCTGTGTGAGCCTTCTTTAATCCAAAGACACTGATTCTCGGCTCTCATCCCAACGGCTGGCACATATAATATGGCTGTCATCATCTGCCTCAGATATATAGCCAGTATTCATTTTGAAGGAAAGAATGTCACAGACCGCAATGGATTTGCCTTTGCATCATTCCACTAACATGACATTCAAAAAAGGTGAAAAGCATTTAATTCGCTCCCAGTTCATTTTTTTTTTATATATAACGCTCTGGCACTTTGTGTGTGCAATCGTCTGAAACAGATTAATTTCCCCGGGTGCAACCTCTGGATGTCGTTTTGTCTGCTCAAAGTAATCCTTCCAAGACGTTGATACTGAATAGTGTAATCCTTCCTCATTAGCACAAGCATTGCTATGCCTTTTTCTAATGAAATATGGAAAGATGCCTATGAATAACGAGACATTGCAGCAGGTTTAACCATGACATTGCAAATGATTAGTCACCTCAGGTGGGTGAGTTGGCCATGAATGGATTGCTGGCATTGACAATAATATAAAGTAGTGATGTCCAATTTGAAACACTTTTTCAGTCTATTTTCAGTGAATCTGAATAATTCTGAGTGGTTCTCAAATCAGCAGCTCTCTGACTTACTGAATCAGAAAGAGAATAGGACAGCAGCTACAGACATTTGACATCTATAAATGCATCATTCATTCATTCATTCATTTATTCATCTTTGGTACAAAAATAACCTAATTTAAAGCTTTTTCAATGACATTTTAATGAATAATAATCAATTATAATTCTTTACATTTATATAGCGCTTTTCTAGGCACTCAAAGCGCTCTACATAGTAAGGGGGATATCTCCTCATCCACCACCAGTGTGCAGCATCCACCTGGATGATGTGACGGCAGCCATAGTGCGCCAGAGCTCCCACCACACACAGCTTATTGGTGGAGAGGAGACAGAGTGATTAAGCAAATCAGTGTATGGGGATCATTAGGAGGACCTGATGGTCAGAGACCAATGGGCAAATTTGGCCAGAATGCCGGGGTTACACCCCTACTCTTTTTCGAAGGACATCCTTGGATTTTTAATGACCACAGAGAGTCAGGACCTCGGTTTAATGTCTCATCCGAAGGATGGTGCTTTTGACAGTATAGTGTCCCCATCAATATACTGGGGCGTTAGGACGCACACAGACCACAGAGTGAGCACCCCCTGCTGGCCTCACTAACACCTCTTCCAGCAGCATCCTAGTTTTCACCGGAGGTCTCCCATCCAGGTACTGACCAGTCTCAACCCTGCTTAGCTTCAGTGGGCAACTGGTCTTGGGCTGCAGGGTGATATGGCTGCTGGCGACTTTTAGCATAGTGTTGAATAAAAAAACAGATTTCTAGAAGTTTGATATCTTCTCTGAGACAGCAAGTACCAAATTTGTTCATTTCTGAAATGAACAGACCTACTTTTTCTTTTCTAAAAGGTGAACTAGACAGCAAAGAGTAGCTCATTGTACGCTTGTCTCATCATCTGCATAATCAGTCTAGAGTCTTGTGAACTTGCTGTTCTTGTTTCTTAGGGAACAGAAGCATTAATAAATTTCATTATGCAAAATAACACACTGTAATAAAGTTCTGTGGGCTAAGTTTTAATTCTGAACACTTAAACTTATCACAAAAATGAAAAAAAGAAAGTTCAAAAAGACTTGACAATATTATACTGACAAAAAATACACCTATTTAACAAGATATATAATATTTGATAAAAAAGCTTACTGTAAATATGTCCTCAGTGCAACAACTGGAGAAATATCAGGCATGTCTATACAACCACTTGACAGTAGGTGCGTAATTTCTTAATAACTTGGAAATTATAAATAGTCCAATTTAATAAGCAGTGACATTAAAGGGAGATTTATTCTCGTGGGAAGAGCTACACTGAAGTGGAAAATGATCTCAGATTGGCATTTAGATTTAATTCTAATCAGGTTAGACACCACAGAGGCTTGTAAACTAAAGCCGAGTGTAAATGAAGGTGGTAAAACTTTATAACAAAGTGACCTCATCTTATAAACTATTTTTGAGGACAGTAACAAAACACAGCTGCATAGAAACTGGGAGGAAAATCACAGCCGTCGACTGACACAGTCATGCATGGTAACTAGCTTAACACTGACAACTTGATTAGTCTTTGGTACAAACAATATCTGTTCTTATTAAATTGCATATTAAACACAGAGAAGACTGGTGGTAGTTGTCACATGGGGAAGCTGTTATGTCTTAGATTTTGAGTCAAAGGTCAGGTCAAAAAGTCATTTTATACTGTATGATGATTTCAAACAGCTAGTGCAAAATCTTCATACAATCATAAAATGAGGCTAAAGGCTTGTGTAACGATTTTTTTTTTTTAAATATTAACTGTTTTTTTTTATAAATGTAAAATTGGCTCAAGTTATGTTTTATACAAAGTAACTTTACATAATTCATTAATTGCAGTTTCCCTTATGTAAACTATGGTTTTATAATGTTTGTGTTATCCTTTGCTTTTCCATTTATTTATTTTTGCTGTTTCATGAATTGACTTTTGCTGAAATATTGTGGAGGTATTTTTATATTTTATTATGAAAAAAACAAACACTTTAGGAGTAATTATTATGTAATTATTATGTTCATATTTTATTTTTCCTTTATTTCATATGTTCATATATACATTTCAAAGACCAAGACTTCCAAATACTTTCATCACACTGAGGGTAATTTTTACTCCTCAAGTGATTGAACTGAAATACATTGCTGTGGTGAACACACAATACCTTTTTACGTCCTTGCTAGTTTTTCAAAAATGCAAATTTATGGAAATTCTTCCTACATTTGCATCTTCATCTCTGAGGATATGCCCGCATACATAATGGTAAATGTAATGTTAATGATAGATTATATCTAAAGCAGAAAAACAAACACTGTATGCATTTACGGCCTACAGTCTGTGCTAAGATTCATCCTTTATTGAAACAAAACAATACACCCTCACATTGATCATAAAGACAAAAACGTTTTACTTTCCATAAAGCAAAGGCTAGAACACCATCTGAATTGTTTTGCGTGTAAAATCAATCAAGGCTGGATCTATTTGCCCTCAAAAGAATCTCAAACCAATATGCACCAGTCTGAGCAAATCCTCTGAATGTATTTCATCATATTCACCATGCCTGGCGAAATGCACATTCTGGACCAGAGATAACATGCAGAGAGAAACAATATTGACAATGCAGAGGGAAGCATATTAATCAAATAGAGATAAATCCATCCGTTCAGAGCCGGCACAATGGGAGACGGACAGCAAGTGGAGCGCTCAAGCTCTGTAGACCCCATAGTGTGGCCGAGAGTGGGGCAAGGACAAAGGGAAGGTGAGCAGCGTTCAATTCATTATTTATCTGTCATAATGTATCTGGAGAGAAAATAGTTCTAAGCACCAGTCCTCAAAATTTTTAAAACTTTGCAGTTGCAGTTTTTTCTTGCCATTGCACCATCATTACTGCTTGTGCTATGGATATGAATGATGAAAAGAGGTGAGGTGTACTATTACTTTATAAAGAGCCTTATACTAACATAGAAAAGGGGTCATTCGGTATATGATAACTTGACTATTACAGAATATCAGTTATATATATTAAATGCTACATTTACATTTTACATTTACATTTATTAATTTAACAGACGCTTTTATCCAAAGCGACTTACAATTGAGGAATACAATAAGCAATACATTATAAAGAGGCAAACAGACAAGTTTTTGTAATACAAATTTCTAGGCACTGTTCAGAGAAAATTCTAGCCAGACAGTGAGAGGTTAAGGGAAAGAGAGCAAAGGTAAGGAAAGAGTGTGAAGGCTATTTTATTGTTTTTATTTTTTTAAGACGAAGTCAAGTGATGACGGAAGAGATTAGTTTTCAGGTATCGCTTGAAAATTGTCAGAGATTCAGTTGGCGGTGGGAAGTTCATTCCACCAGCCAGGAACGGTGAATGAAAACGTTCTGTATAGTGATTTTGTGCCTCTCTGTGATGGCACCACGAGGCGACGCTCGCCCACAGATCTCAGACTTCTTGAGGGGATGTAGATTGTTATAAGTGAGTTGAAGTAGGAGGGTGCTGGGCCTGTGACTGTTCTATATGCAAGCATCAATGTCTTGAACTTGATGCGAGCTGCAACCGATAGCCAGTGCAAGAAGATAAAGAGAGGTGTGACATGGGCCCTTTAGGTTCACTGAAGACCAGTCGTGCTGCTGCATTCTGAATCATCTGTAAAGGTTTGATTGTGCATGATGGAAGTCCAGCTAGAAGAGCAATGCAGTAGTCCAGTCTAGAAATGACAAGGGCCTGGACAAGAAGTTGAGCTGCATTCTGAGTAAGGAAGGGCCGGATCTTTCTGGTGTTGTGCAATGCAATCCGGCAAGATCGAGCAGTTTTTGCAATGTGGTCTTTGAAAGTCAGCTGGTCATCGAAAATTACACCCAGATTTCTGACTGAACTTGATGGGGTAATTGTAGAAGAACCTAGCTGGATGGTGAAATCATGCTGTAGTATTCAACGTACGCAACAGCTGCATATATTATAACAATGTATTTACATTATAATTATATAGTAGTTACATAGTTTTCTATACAGTGGTTATTTACAGAAATTTTTAAAACGTAAAAAAAATTCATCTTTAGAAGAAAATTCCACCAGCCACGTTCTGCAGCACAACAACAGATGTGCTTAATAAGTGAGATCCTCTGGAGCAGCTGTATGTTGAATACTGGTTCATTGACCATATGAAGACAAATGGATAACAGCTGGTTTCCCCCACTGCAGTCCCACCTCTCGAAAAAAAGAAAAGAAACCTGTTTCTTAAGTTCATCGCTCAGTGAGTCCAAGGCTGTGGTAAT